>JAVGVS010000582.1:0-202551 GCA_032718565.1 Distichodus sexfasciatus | reverse complement strand
TGGATTTATTTCCCTACACTAGAATAATCAGCAGTATATTTCACTGTATATAATATGATTTCCCTGTACGTAAATAAATTAACAACTGCTCCAGTTGTCTAGATTTATTTCAATACACTAGAATATTTAAACAATATCTGGTACTGATCAAAAACACTGGTTTTAATGTTTACTAATTTCACTATAGCTACCCTAGCTGTGGCATTGTTCAGAGAGAACGATGTGTAATCACATTTCATGCAGTGCACCTGTAGATCCAGAAGTGACAAGCGACCGCTGAATGACAATATGTCACTTGAAATTCCAGTCACACGTCCGCTACGCACTAAACAATCGAACACGGCGCACAGGGAGGCTGAAGTGTCGCTACTCGTTTCTTTTCTATTTCTCTTTCTCTTTCTCTCTCGTCTGCATCCTACCTTTCACCGCGACTTCGCACAGGTTCGAGGCGCCTTCTTTGTCCGACGAGCTCGGAGCCGGTTCGTCACCCTCGAACAGCTGGTTGACTTCGCCCTGGATGTCGGACTTGGAGAAGGCGGTGACCGTAAACCTCTGGCTCATGGTGTCGCGCCTCGGAGCAGCTCCCGACAGGCGACGCCGCTCGGTCTCGGTGGAGGAATTCACCGGGGATGCAGATGTGAGCAGCCAGCCAACCAACCGAGCCCCTGCCGATCACCGGTGACCTGTCTGTGTCTCGGGGATGCTGGACCAGCTTACGGACTGGAGTAGTGGGTGGCTGATGGGTCGCTTTGTGTCTCCGGCGATGAGTCGCGCGTTTTGTGCCCGTGATGCTGCACGAGATCTTGAATGAGTTGCGAGCGGCTCATCAACCGGTGTCTGCGGCCAGCTGTGCATCCGGGTCCTAGCGCCGACCGACCGACCGACCGGCCGGTGTGGACACGCCACTGCTCATATGGCCGTCAAGGATTTTATGCTGGAATGCTGAGCAATTATAAAGCAAAACAGACAGAAACTACAATACAGATATAGTATATGAAACAGACATGGCTTTATCATGGTTACAAGCAGACAAAGAGTCAATATGGAAATAAACATACGCCTAAGCACACAATGAGACACTTTACTCATTCTGCAATATATTTTCAGCATTGTCGTAGCGATGGGCGCATGCGCAGTAGTAACATGGCGAGGAACGTCAAGTAAGTCAATTTACCTACAACTTTTTGCCGCTTGATAGAAAGGGAAGCAGTAAAATAAAGTATCAAGTAAAATGTTTCACATAGAAACAGGCAACGTTTTTAAAAGAATATTCTTATTTTCTTATATTTTACTCTATCCGCATAGTATTCTATATGTACCGGCACATTTGGGATACATAATGTCTAAAGAATGCAACGACTTAGTATTCCTGCATATCTTGAATGAATGAAAGTTTTTATGATGGTTATAATTATGCACTATCCGAACTGCTTAATCCCAACTGGGTCACAGGGGGACCAGAGCCTATCCCGGGGACTACAGGCGCAGGGCGGGGAACAACCCTAGGCAGACGCCAACACACCGCAGGACACACACACACACACACACACACCTTACAGGGCCAATTTAGAGTCGCCAGTTAACCTATAGTGCATGCTTTTGGACTGTGGGAGGAAGCAGCCGAAGGAAACCCACGCGAACACGGGGAGAGCATGCAAACTCCACACAGAAGGGCCCTGCGGCCGACCCGGGGCTCAAACCCAGGACCTTCTCACTGTGAGGCGGCAGCATTAGCCACTGTGCCACCGCACCGCCCCCATAATAAATTTATAAATACTATTTGATAGTTTTGTACAGTTTTAATGTCAGACTGCATTAAAGGCGTTGTACAAACTGCTTAGATTTTGGACAAAAATATTTGCACTATTACATTTACACTGGATATTCCTCTATTTGTAGAGGCAGTAAAAGAAATAATACAGTACTGTGCAAACATTATAGGCAGGAGAAAAATGGTGTAAATTAAGAATGCTTTCACAAATTGAAGTGTTTACAGTTTACTTATCAATTAACATTGCAAAGTGAATGAACATAAGAAATCTAAATCAAATCAATATTTGGTGTGATCACTTTTGTCTTCAAAACAGCATCAATTCTTATGAGAACACTTGCAAGCAGTTTTTGATGGAACTCGACAGGTAGGTAGTTGTAAACATCATGGAAAACTAACCACAAATCTGTGGGTGTAGCCTGCTTCAGATCCTTCTGTCTATTCATGTAATCCCAGACACACTTGATAATGTTGAGATCAGGGCTCTGTGTAAGCCAAACCATCACTTCCATGACTCACTGTTCTTCTTTATGCTGTAGCTCTTAATGACATTGGCTGTATGTTTGGTGTCACTGTCCTGTGCCAGTATAAATTTGAGGCCAATAAAATTTCAAAGAGAAGTAAGTGCTAAGTTTCCTTGGCTGACCACTGCATCTACGGTCCTCACCCATGCGTTGTGTTCTTGTAGCCTCTTAATAGTAATTTTATTAAGCCTTTCATTACTGAAGTAAGTTAATCACAAGGTTGAGTGCTCCATTTCTGAACCTCTGTACACCAGTACTTTTGATCTACGATAAGCATTTATTTGCAGTTTGGAGACTACTATAATACAGGAGCAGGGAACCATGTGGCATGGAGAGCCTTGAGACTGCAGATTTTCATTCCAATCACAGTCTGTACCGTGTGATTTCACTGATTAGTTTCTCCTCAGTAAAATTAACTATTGCACATTTGTGAATGGGATAAAAACCTGCAGTTCCATGGCCCTCCATGTCACATGGCTCCCCAATCCTGATGTAGTGGGTTGAATATTAGACAGAGCGACATACATCGAGTGCTTTGAAATCTCCCAAGGGAAACTGTTTTACTTGTATACCTAGTCGTAAATTACAGTTACAAGTTACTTACACTTTCAAACCCTGTCCTAATGCAATATCTGCAATCAAACATATACATATGAAAGTGTGGTTATTTATAAAAAAAGATGAAGGTTAGGTCTTCTGTTATGTTATTGAGGCAATGACAACACTAATTTGGCAGATCTGTACTAAAAGAGTGAACATTATTAAGGCTTGGCAATTTCACTAACAAGTAGAGGTGGACAGTAACAAAGTACATTTACTTGACTACAAAGTACAATTACAGCGTATCTGTACTTCACTTGAGTCGGGTTTTTTTTTTTTTGGAAACTTATGACTCTCACTTCACTACATTAGAAAGACAAAACACCATACTTTTTACTTCATTACATTTCTATCAACGTTCTCGTTACTAGATACTTTCAAATCTGTGGGAAAAAATGGATGCCTGCTTTTCTAAAGCGTAACTGTTTACGTTTTTTCATGTGACAGTCTATCAGTAATCAGAAGGGTTATGGCATGTCTGTGGACTGTACCTATAAAACCAAGTTCAGACAGTTCTGCAGTTTTTTGTCTCGCTTAATACATTGTTGCTGTTGGAAAGTCATGAAGCTAGAGGTGTAGCCCTACGTTGTAAGCAGGTTGGAATGTTACTTTTATTTTCTGAGCAGGCTGCATTTACAGCTATTGCACTGACCTCCTGATTAACCATACACACATGTGCGCACACACTGCCAGAGCTGTGTCAAGAACACTACCATGCTGTTTTGTGAAATTGTGTAATGTCACAATTAATTTAAAAATAAACAAATATTTAGTTTCTTGGTCCATTCGGGGCGTATTTCATTCGGTAAGATTCTAGCAATACCTTATTCTACAGATTCTACAAGCTTACGTATTGTAAGTGCAAGAACGCAACAAGGCAGTGAAAGAAGATGTACTTTTAATACTTAAATACTTTTTTTTAAAATAAGAACTTCAGTATTTTAACTTAAGTAAAAATTGACTGTATGACTTTCCACTTGTGTTGGAGTAACATTTGAAGCCCTAGTATCTGTACTTTCACTCAAGTAATGGTCATGATCTCTTCTAAGAGTCATTGTCCAGGGTTAGATTTTACCAATCAAGCTTGAGGACAAAGGTTAAGATCATCTTGGGCTACATTTTTGTAAAGGAGAATATGGATCAGCTCATCAAGCGCCTCTGGGCTGTTGCCTACAGCGGCAGCTGACCCTTGACGTGGCGTCGGAGCCCACGTGAAGCGAAGAAGAAGAAAGGAAGCGGGCAGAAATGGAATAATTCAGAATGTTTGGGATCTCGGCGATATGGACACTTTAACAAAGAGATGAGCCTATTAGTGTTTGCTCCAAACTAGTCTCTTATTTATCTTAACTATCATTGTTTGTTTAAATATGCCGAGGATCTTAATCGAACTTTCGCAGGATCGTGTACTTTGCACTGCTGTAAATCGCGCTCGCGCTGCGCTCCCTTAAACTTGGAGTCATTAGCTTCAAGGTTTAAACTGCGTCAGGATTAAATAAAGGCAAACTCAAAGACTTCTGGACTTGCCTTGGTGCTGTCTAGCTTTGGAAAAAGTAATTTCATCCCTTATAACGTTACTTGTGTCCGTGTGTAATTGTTGCATTTTGTGTTGACTCTGTCTTATGATCTCTGTGTTTCCAGTGCATACAACAATAAGGAAATTCCAGCCCTCCAGACCTTGAGGCTGTTAGAACATTGTTTTGTGATGGAATTCTGGAGCACATCTTCCCAGCGTTCATCTCTGCCATCTTCCAGCCCCTCAACATTACTCTCACTGTGTGCTTTTACTCTGCGGGTTATATACTAGGAGGATATTCCTTGACCATGGCCCTGCTGGTTGGAGGATCATGGATAGGTCTAGTGTACTTTTGCTGTTATGAGATCTTTGCTTCCATACAGCTCAGACTGAAACATCCTGGATATGCGGGACATTTGCAGGTTTCCTACCTCTCGCCATCAGACAACTGCTTCTGGGTTGCTGAGGCTGATATCAATAATGACATACTCAGGTTGTGGGAATGGTGGCAGTAGGCCAAAATCTTGGAGGGGCAAAAGTCAGAGCTTTTCATGATGCGTTAATCTTCTGCAAGTCGTGCAGTGGCTTGGGGGCACAGCTGACTAAAACAGCTGTGGACTTCTGTAAAGAACGTGGATTTCAAAAGACTGTGCTTGAGACGAGTTCTATACAGAAAGCAGCCATTGCTCTTTACCTTAAAATGGGCTTTTCGGTCATGTATATTCACACACAAACTGTAGCTTCTTGGTGGATGATAAGACTGGCAGGAATTACAGTTGTTTACATGGAAAAAGTTCTCTAAAATTAGCATTGTTTTTATTAACAATGGCAGTTTAAGACCTTGTTGTACGAAATGTTTTGTAGAAATTTTTAATGAGCAATGTTCTGCTTTTAATCCCAAAATCCATCTGACTGTGGGCACAATTATCTAAAGTATAAGTATGTATTAATATTGTGCCTAAAATATAATTGTTCATAGGAAAGCAAAGACAGCTAGTTGAATAAATAATATGTGTAGCTATGTTGAATTGATTATTCATCTGCATTCTCCTACTGCTTGACTCTGTAATAGCCGCTTGTGACAACTTTTGGTACGACAAGGTTTAACTTATTAAGGCCCAAAAGGTCTTCAAGTCCTAAGCGATTTATGAAAATGCTGAGGAATGACTCATAAAGACCTGGAACACACATGTATTGTAGACTTCCCAATAACGTTTGTTGAACTGTTAACCAAACAATACTTACAGCAAGAATTAATCTGGCAACCCACCACCCTCTGGAATCCTGCACATAAACCAGACAGCTTCCCCACACATTCTGGAAAACAATTTATCAGTAGTTATTACACTTCTAGTTCCTTAAAATGCCTGATATACACCAAATTGAGACATGAAAAATGTTATACAAAAGATCAGTAACCACAACAAACATTAGACAGACTGGCTATGCTAAATCTGTGCAACTGGAGCAATGGTTATATGGCCTATATACTTCATCTAATGGAAGGTGCAAAGCTTTGCATTAAATTCTTGACTTATTCATTCCAGAATCGACTGTCTACCTACTAGAAACACAGATAGCACGCAAATCCCCCAGTGTGCTTTTCTGACTGCGACTTGAAAGTGAGTGATTAGTTGTCATTGTGAACACAGCACAGCACACACTGCACCACAACGAAATATGATCTCTGCATTTAAGCCATCCGTAAAGGGCAATGGGCAGCTAACAAGGGGCAGCACTTGGGGACGCTACCTTGCTCATAAAGTACCTCAGTGGTAACACAGCCCTGGATTGAAGATTAGAACCGATTTTTCAGAGCACAGGTAACCTTACCGTTACGCCTGCCCCTGTGTTCCAGTGCAAAACAGCAAAATTCAGCCCTCAGACCATGAGGCTGTCAGAACGTGTTTTGGCGTTAGATTCTGGAACATCTGATGTTCATCTATGCCATCTTCCTTTCCTCAACATTACTCTCACTGTGTGCTTTTACTCTCTGGTTATATATACTAGGAGGGATATTCTGACACAGCCCTTGTGGTTGGAGGATCATGGATGGAGTCTGGTGTACTTTTGCTGTTGTAGGATCTTTGCTTCCTTTATTAGACTGAAACAGTCCACGGATATGCAGGACATTGCAGGTTTAATGCAATGCAAGTCATTACAGACTTCCAATGTGTTTAAAGCATTTAAAATAATTTTACAATTGCTAAAAGATTTGTAGTGATAAACGTATTAGCGTTACTCTTAAGCATTTTAAAAGGTGAGTGATGTGCATCTGTATTTAATGTCGTTTGATGGTGTGCTGCCTCAGGGAAGATAACCTGCAGCGAGTGCAGCGCTAATGGTGTCATTTATAGTCCTGGCCACCGGACAGCGCCCTTTCCCCATTTGTCATTCTTTTATTTCCTTCACAGCCCTTATATGTCAGAGGCCCTAAGCAGTAGTCTCTTCAGTAAGAAAAGACATCTTGGATAAGAGCATCTGATAAATGCGCTAAATAAATATCAAATACGTCACCCGTATTAGTCAGACACTATGGGCCGGTTTCCCGGACAATGATTAAGCCTAAACCTAGACTAGATTGCAGTAGCGAATCTCCATTGGTGCTAATTCAATTGATATTTCTCAAATCTGATCCTCCGCATTGCAACTCTGCCTCTTGGTATTCCTGCACTGTCACGCTGGCCCCAAGTTGCTAATTAGCTAATCTAGTATCATGGCTGTGCTGTGGAAATTGAATCTGTAGCCAGAGCGGTGGTCCCATGAAGTGGGATGAAACTGCAGAATTCAAGATCCAGAACTAGGCTTAATCCATGTTCAGAAAACCAGTCCTATATCACAAAACCACCAATTCAATGACTTCGGTGACTTTCGGTTTGGTGACTAGATTAAAGACTCAGAGAGTTGAGTTGACTTCAAACAGTAATTGTTTCATTGAAGTTTATTCCATAACAATATGTTGTCACGTGACAAAAACATAATGTTATATAATAAACATAGGATTAGAAGCGGGTGTATAGACCTTCGGGAGCTTCTTCGTGGTTGCTTTTCTGACAAACATTTAAACATTCTAAAATGCAGTGTTGGGAATGCTACTTTAAAAACAGAGTATAATTATATACAAAATTATATACATAATTATTTATATACATAATTATTTATAGTTACTAGTTACTTGTTCCAACAAGTAACTGAGTTTTAGCAATATAAAGGTAAATAGTTACCAGAAAAACTATTGCGTAACATTAAAGAATTTGGACTCTCTCCTTCAATGGAAGTGTGTGACAATGAGATGTGCTTCATGAGAATTGTTTACAACCGACGTGGAGAAAACACTTCCTTCCTTCCTTCCCTACATTTCACATATACATTCTTGCCTGTTATCTCGGTGAAGGGAAAAGTAATGTCTGTACTTTCAGATGAAAACTGCTACCTTTGAATTCTCTGGTCTCGCCATTGCTGCGTGTGTCTCTTGGTCGGTTGGGTGTGCGAACGCCTATCCAACTCTGCCTCTTATTGGCTTACCATGACATTGTTCTCCTCCTTAGCCAATCATCATCGCATATTCGGTTGTCCCGCCCCTCCCCCACCAAATAAAGAATTAAATACTCAAGAGAGTCTGGTCGAATGAAAACAGCTTTAATGCGCTTCAGTATAGTAATGCGCTGCGTTTTGTTCTCAGTATAGATAATGGCGTTGCAACAATGAAAAAAGTAATTAAATAGATTACCCATTACTGAAAAATAATGCAGCTAGTAACGCTGTTTATTTGTAATGCCGTTATTCTAATCAGTGCTAAAATGTGTGTAGTTGATTGAATATTGTTAGTTTGTGGTGTAGGTGTATCTAAGATTTGGCGTCAGTGTGTGCATCTTTTATTCTATGTTTATTCTTGGTAACTCTTGGTCGCCGTGTGACGGTTAGGATCTCCAGTTCTGTTTGTGATACTGCCCACAAAGTATTTGAAAGTAATATAAATGAAACTAAACAGGTTGTTGGACGTCTAGGACATTTGTTTACCAACCAAGGAGGCGTGGATTTGAACCCAACATTATTCTACTTCCAGCAATATCTTGTGTAGTTAAGGAGACTGTGGAAATGTAAGTCGTACTGGACAAACCTGTCTGATAAACTGAAATGTTAAGAGCAAGTCTGTTAAAGACACTGAAGCCGAGTGAATTTTAAATTCTGCCTCAGCAGGGGGCAGTATCACAAAACTTTGTTTTACAATAGATGCAGGTACGTTGTCATTCACCCAAAGTCCTAACTTATCTGAGAGTGGAGTAATCGTGCACGTGTGGTGATAGTCTCTTGCATTTTATCTTATGACTTGTTCGTGAATAACCTAAAGTGACCGCAAGAAATCAGGCAACGGTTAGTTTAACAGACATCCTAGTCTGTATATGTTTAGATTGCTTAATTCTAGGCACAGCTCATGGCCAATATAATACAGCCAGTCAGTCTTATACCCGCACCATCACTTGAACTAGTTTCAAAGGTCTAAATATAGGTTTTACAAAAGGGGAATGAGGACGTACAGAATTACTATCAGGCAAATAAACACACATACAACCTAGAAACTTGGACCTAGAAAATCGACTGATTCAAGTTTCAGTTATTGACAGACATGTGTCACGCTTCAATCTGGACCGGAACTTCGATTTAGAGGACAGCGGGGACCAGCCCTGGGCAGGCGTCAACACACCGGTGTTGAATGGTTGATTCCAAGAGTTCTCAGTTCAGTAACTTTAAAATGCTGGTTCAATAACTCGAGTCACTGACTCGATTCAGATAGGCGCTTCAAAAAGTCAGCTAAATGATTCAGTTCTATGACTCGGTTCAGATTGTAGGTTCGATGACTGGATTCAGTGAATTGGTTCATTACATGCGCTGAAGGTCTCGGTTTAATCACTCGGTTCAGAGAATTGGTTCAAAGAGTCGGCCCAGAGATCTGTGCCAGAAACTTTTTGAATGGTAAAGAAAAGCAAGCAACCCTGTTTTTATAGTTTAGTTTAGTTTAGTTGAATTGTCATATAGAGTCTGCACAGATGGAGTTCTACTGCTTTCCCTAACGACCTTGTTAAGCATTTAGGAAATTGTCTCCATCTAGTGGAGTGGCGGAGGTAAAACGCCACTCACTACCACACTTGCTTTCTGATATTGAAGGGGGGTGCAAATAATATGTAGGCTAGATAATGAGATTAAGTCATTTAAATGTTTATTAGAGCAGTACTTTTTATGGACATGAAATTGATATACTCCAGTTTCCAGTGTCTGTCATTAATGTGACAAGGCTATTAGGTTCATACTAACCTTGAATTTGAAACAAACTACTTCTTTGACATTCAGCTTTTTCACTCTATTGCACTCTAGTGTTGACTCATTGCAGATTGTTTTGACTTAGAGTAAACGCATGTCTCTAAGGTGAATGACACTGGTATGGAGCCAATGTAAAGGGATGTTGAGAAACTCGGGTCAAAGTTACAGTAGCTGGTGTTATATCACTTGGCACTGTTTTTGTGTATCTATCTCTCAAATCATCGGGTTCATGCATTGTGAAATTCCAGAACATAATGACACTGAATCTGTGCCAGTCCAGTGTCAGCTGACAGCCCTCCTGTAGGCATCAGGTACACATCTGAGTACACACGCCTACACACACACATACACGCTGACCCTGAACTCTGACTTGGGTTTGCAGGTAAACACCTCAGTCATTGATAGTATATTTTCCCCGGTCATTACATATTTACTTTTTTCTCTTGTTCCTTTTTGTTTTTTTTACTAATAAAATACTAGTAATCTGTTTGAGATTGATTAAATGTAGAGTTTATTAATTTAGGTCAATATGTGTTTTTCATTATGAAAAATGAAATACAGTGTTTGTTGAAAGTGTTCTAATATCAATACAAATTAGACACTTCGTAACCCCTGCTTGTGGCAAATGTAATTCAAATTTAAATGAATACAAAAAGCAAAATAACAATGCAACGCCAAACAAGTCATTCAGCATTAACATGTTTAACACGAATGGTGTACTGTACATGAGATTTGCTCTACAATAGAAAAAACAAACAAACAAACAATGACTTGCTGTCAGTATTTTAAATAGCTGAATAGTGAAACCATTTTATTGTTAAAATCTGTTTTAGATTCAAATAGCTCCAAACATGTGGATATTTAGACACTTTCAGATTTTATCCAATTCCACCATCACCCGATATATGTCAATATACAGTAATACCTCGCCATATGTCGTTAATTGATTCCACAGCTGAAATCAAAAAGCAACTAAACTCGAATGAATCCCCCCAAAAACCTAAAAAGGCGACCAAGACCCTATATAAACATACGAAAATGTCGTAACATAGAAACACAAGTCATTCAGTAATTAAACTTTTTTCATACTTTTTGGAAAAAACTTTCTCTTTACAGTATTACAATATTCATTCATGCATTCATTCATTTATCATCTGAACCGCTCAATCCCAACTGGGGTCGCAGGGGGACCGGAGAACCGGGAACAACCGTGCGCAGGCGCCAACACATTGCAGGGCAGTATTACAATATTTTATGTATTAAATATTTCATTTTATTATAGAAAGGCTTGTTATTGGTTATTGATTTTTATATTTATTCATTTTTTCATTTATTATTTTAGAATTAGCGGTACAACTTTGATAAAGACACATGCTGGCATGACTTAAACCCAGGTATTACTGCATATTTTTGCAATCAAAATTCTTCTATCCTTAGGTAAATCTATCTCTATAGTCAAGACCATGCATTTGTTTCAACATAATTTTATATACGTGTATGATTTATTTTACTTTTAAAGCATATAACGTTTACACATATTAATATCACCATTCATAACATTCACATACTTATAATAAATTGTTCTACATTCTCAGAAAAACAATATCTAATAAATAAAACAAGTTTTATTACAGCAAACCTCAATTCATTTAGATAAAAACAAAACTCCTAAGTAACTTTAAAAAACTTGAGCTTATTGTTCGTAATAAATGATCACAGATCTCCAGACAGGACAAAAAGCTCTGTCATTATGGTCCTTCAGAGAGGTAATGAACATTTTCCAAGTAGCACAATACACAGACTATTATAGTTTTGACGTTTATTATTTTTTACATAGATTTTACAAATACCTATACAGATGCAAACAAACATATTTGTTATGTATAAATAGTGTTACTTTTAGTAGTTATATCACATATATATACAACACTGATCATTGATAATGCCACTAGTTTACATAGTTTTTCAATGCAAGAATACATAGAAAAGATTTCAGTGTACAAAGGGTAAGTTGTCTTCGATTTTATACTTAATAATTATTTTATATAATAGGAAGTATATAGCAGTCAATACAAGAAAATATATTATTTCTTTATGACTGTTATTTTGGTCAACTAAACTGATAAATAAGTATTATACATAGATAAATTTATATCTGCGTCTACCTTAGTCAGCTGCACTGTAAACTAAACATTTATGAGGTATGTGTGTAAAATAATCACAATGATTATTAATACTATACAATAATTTTCATTATAGTAATATATAATATTAATAATATATAATTAATAATACATTCAAAATTTAGCAGCAGACTAGCAGCTGAAAAGAGCTCTCTTAACACTTCTGAAACTCATGCCAGGAGTTATTTTATTGGTGATCCATTGATCCAGGGTAAAGTAGGACTGACACATAAACTTGTGAATGAAAAATTAGAAAATGTTTAAATATATTGCAAGTCTCTTAGTGCTAAAACATCCATAATGATGTAACATGATGTCTATATCTTTTACATTTTAAATTCTTACTTTATCGACGAACGGTAAGCCACAGGAAGTTTTCGCCAGAACCAGGGTTCTTGAGCGCAATTGCATCCACTGCCCATGATCTGCTGCCACAACCTTGTAGTCATTTAATTAACTTAGTAATTCACATGCAAAAAATAAAATGAACACATGAGTTTCTATTTGTACCAAAGTCTGATCAAGGGACAGAGTAAGAGGTTAGTGGACCCTAGTGTGAGCTCTTACCCAGCAGAGATCGAGGCTGGATCTGAAGCTCGGCCAAACGACGACCAATGCACATCCTCTTCCCGATTCCAAATGGCACATGGGCAAACGGATTGATGGAGTTCCTTGTTCTTGTTTCAGCTACCAGGCATGAACAAACTGCTTCCTTGTCAAAGCACTCCTCATTAGCACCAAGTTACTTGACTGTTGATCATCAGCACAGTCTAAAACAAACGTAAAAGACAGAACCTCAGGATACTGGACATTCACAACATTTAGTATACAGTACGTGTGCATTGCAAAAGCAATATTTAGACAGCACCAGCAGGGTCCCACTCACGGGTGCGTTTCCCAAAAGCATAGTTGCTAACGTGATTGATAACTGTTAGGAAAACATTATGTTAGTTAGTTAATGTACACTGCGATTTTGGGAAACGACCCCTAGTTGTTTAAATGGCTTCAGGAGAACAGTGGTTTATCATTTTCCCTGTTGGGTATGTATTGGACAGAGATTTGTCGGTAGGTGGCAGTGCAGAGAAAAACCATCATTGATAAAGAACCCACCCTTTGGGCAAGGTAATTCCCAGCACAGTCTCTTTGTCCAGAGTCCGACTTGTGAAGGGCACGGAGGGTGACACCCTGTGTACATGAGAGAGGAAAACAGTAAGCTCCTTGCTGCCGTGCTGAGAATTTCTTCTTATGAGTAAGTGTGAGTGCATAAGCTGAAAGGTATAAGCCTTACAACGGAATGTAGTGCATGAGTGCATAGAAGTCAGGGCATAATTCCACAAAACATCATAAACATTCCCAGGACTGTGGCACAGGTATTATCCATGCTTAATGTCCAAGAATATTTCTTTCTGCCTCATTACATGACTGTGGCGGCATTAAAATGGTGTGATTGAAAATTAGTGGCAATAAGCTTTTTGGGGAAGGCGGGTCTGAGATTATGAAGTGTTCTTCTGCTTGTTTGACCTTGTCATCTGCTTGGGACTTAAAGGTGACCTAAGGTACTGAACCACAGAGCTGAAAGGGAAGGTTGGTGTCGAGCTGTGGAATGACTATAACATAGCATGCTATAAGGAACCTGCTTTTTAACTCTGCACCCTCAGATAAAGGATGTTGGAAAGTGGGTAGGTAAGTCGCAGGTTTAGGTATAGACAGCTTGATAAAAGTTTTATTACTTCTATCATATAATCTATTAATATAAGAGGCATAGCTGCCACTATTCATTCATTCATTCATTATCCAAACCGCTTGATCCTAGCTGCCATCATCTGGTTGCGAGTTCATTGTTTGTCTACTTAGCATATAAGTAATTTATACAGTATATATAATATACAGTTCACAAATATTTAAATTACTTTAGTCAGGTTATACCACTACAAAGTTAAACTTTTTATATTGAGTTATTTTCTTAGATTCAAACAAATAGCCTGATTGTTTGTGTACAAACTAATATTAAAGATGTAAACGATAATGATTTTAATGGTAATGATGAAGAACAGGTCCTACCTCATAGACTCCTTCAGACAAGCCTTGAGATAGGGCATGTTCTGATTTGGTACACGGCGGCCTTGTCCAACAGGCACCTTCTCCCTGATCTCCTGCAGCAATCTGTCCTGAGCGTGGGGGGTTCCGTGAGAGGTTGAAAATGACCCACAGCATGCTGTTGGCAGTCTGAATGGAAGAGGAAGAGGATTTACTTTGTCATTCTGGACCACTGGTCTCCAAAGGTTCATGGCTCAATGGCTGTCATATTTTATAAACAGACAGACAGACAGGCGACATTGTTCCTGGCTTGTTGTGTACTGTATGTGATGTTCTTTTCTGCGTTAGCAGACTTATCTGCTTGAATGAGCGAATCTTTGAAGCAGTGACCAGCGGAGTTAGGTCAAATAAGGTCTTGTCTTGATGTTAGGAAACCGAAAAATGTTAAGGTGGTCACCAACGGTTGACTGGTGTTCCTGTTGTGGAATGTGTGTCCACACTACTGTCTCCATTGGTTCCCCAATTTGGAGCTCTGTTGTCGAGTTCCTTCTTGGTGAGGGGACTGTTGTGATAGATGTCACAGAGGAAGTCATCGCTTTTTCCTTTTGAGTGTCTTTTCAGTTTCTTGTCAATGTAGAGCTTTGCTGATAGAGGGAACAAAAATGTCATTTTTTGTCAGAATATGATTTACTCAATACCCACAGAATTAAATCAACATTTACTGCATAGGGGTCTAAGGGTCTTCCTCAGGCACCTACTGGACCTCATGGACAAAGACAAGTGTTCTACCCATTAGACCACAAAGCCATTAACCCCTGTTAACATTGTTTATAAGGACTGTTTTAGTATTGTTCAATAACTATGATCAGCCTGCTTGTCGTCTGTCTCAGGACGCTGATGCCCAACCTGAACTTGAAAAGCCGTTGTTGTTTATTTGTGGGAAAGTGTTAAGTAAATGTGTGACAGGTGCTCGCCAGCCAGTGACCTCTAAGGGAGCCAGCAGGGAGAGAACAACGGACCTCCGAATCAACATTGCACCCTCCTCCCTCCCTGTCCTCCCCCTGCTCCCTTTACTACAAATATTTCTCTGGCTGATTCTAGCAATTTAGGTCATGCAGTTTAATATTGACTTGGCCCCTTCCCCACTTTGTGTGTGTGTATGTGTGAATGTGAACCAGAGGTTGGGAGGGAGGATAAGGCCAGTAAATCTACGTCTAGTCACATGACTGGAAATGGGCTCAAACCGATTTTGGTGGGTCATTCGTCATCTGATTGCTGAGCGATTAGTACCTGTACTAAAAATACGGTCCCAGGCGGCCGTGTGATCCTGCCACGTCTTCGTGTTCAAGCTTTTGTGCAGTTCGACCGGCGTCACCATCATCGTGCCGAACGTGCTCATCATCTGCCGGGTCAGATAACAACACACTGTTTACTATTCACACTATTGACAAAAGTGTTGTAGCAATTTAGTTCCACATGATTTTATTACGTCCCCTGATTGCTGGAGAATCTGGCTCAGAGTTAACAGGCGATCCGTCATATTTTTACTGCGCACTGGAGCGCACACACGCTCCGCGTTAATTGCGCAAAAACACAAGTTACGTAAAGGGCAATGCGTGCACAACGCAGTAGATTATCTTTATGGCACTTCCTGCGTCAGTGGCTTTACACACAAAAACTTCAAAATCAACCGTACGGAAAGGTCTACATGCCGACAGTGTTCATTATAGGCAAGGGAGAAGTCAAGAGAAGTGCGTGGGTCATGGAGTAGGCTGGATGAATGACTAGTAGGACATAACAGGTACAAACTTCATTGTGACTGTATGATAAGCAGCGCACCGTTTTTATCGCAGTGATGAACTCCATCGCCTCCTCATTGACGCTTTCTTGCAAAAGCCCAAATCGTTTGTCATAGAGAACAAAACAAATAGCTGTAAAGAGGGAAAGAGGTTTATATGGTAAATAAAGTTTGGAAGTTGATCACATAAATATGCTTGCGTTAAAGTAACAACAACAACAATAATAATAATAATAATAATAATAATAATAATAATAATAATAATAATAAAAACAACTTACTTTCAAATGACCACTTGTTCAGTTCAAAATACAAGTCATTCATCTTTCCGTTGTCATTAACCTCACCAATCCTGTCAATGAAATCCGCCAAAACCTGTAAAGAAAAGAAAGAAGTCAAGAACGGTTTCACTTAAAACGGGAACGCACTAATGTTTTATCCTGAAAGGACACCAACCTCATTTATTTTCCCATCGAGCTTCGCCACTTCGGTTGGTTTCATCAGTTTCTGCTGGAATGCGCTTCTCTCACTCTTGCCAGTCCTTTTCTTCTCTGCCGTTTAATAAAGGCGAATTTACCATTGCAAAGTGTTCTAAAAACAGTAAAGTGCTGAGTTATGATCTCAGGCAATATTTCTATGATGAGCAGCCTGTAAGCCTCGTCCTGCAGATCCTTGTAGGCTTTCCAATGGTTTTATCTCTAGTCTCTGTGGATAGTTGCTCTCCTTCCTGTAGAGCGCTTCTAGGAGACACGGAGCGCCGACGTGGACCGACTCAAACGAGCCCAGTTTCATCCGGAAAATTTTACCAAACTTCTTATGGTAATCAATCTGCCACATTGAAAAAATATATAAACAGTTAGCATATAATGGGCATTTAAAAGTATGTTTTATAACATTATTATTATTATTATTATTATTATTATTATTATTATTATTATTATTATTATTATTGCTAATATATTAGGTCTACTATTTTGGCTATTATTTGTATCAATATTATATACCAGAGCCTCGTGTTGCCTTTTCAAGCCTCATAATCAGGTCACCGAGGCTAAAAAGCGGCCACAGTTGGTGGGTCCTGGGATGGAGTTAAGTGTCCAGCACGGCGCCGCCTCGCCTGCATCCTTGGCGTCCAGCACACACACCGAGGATGTCGCCTTGCAGTGCTGTAGCCCCACTGACTGTTTCTTCAAGAGCTGCAGACTCTGCGGAGCTTTCTGTATTTGTGCTCTCATTGTAACCGACACTCGTGCAAGTTTAAAGTCAGCCTTTTAACTTTCTACGAGCTTTCTTTTTTTTCCTCCCTTAAATGGCTTACATCTTGCTACAATATATAGCCGGGCTCGTGTTTATCACAGTGACGCTCGGGGCCAATCAGAAATGAGGCTCATAAGATGTGGAGGTCGAGCCCACTGATCGTTTATGGATGCGGGATGTGTGTGTGTGTGTGTGAGTGTGTGTGTGTGTGTGCATGACCCCACTCACACGCTGAGGAAGTGCCCTTGCCCCCGCTTTGGTAATAAACACGGCTGAAGGTGACGCGGTTCGCTTCAAGCGCTTCTGCCTCCCGCCATTAGCGCAATCTCACTCTCTCATCACTGTGCAAATACTACGAGCTGATCTGCGCAAATATTTGCCAAATAACCCCCGCAGTGTGCGCCCTGCACCCGCCGCCCCCCTGCCTCGGTGTGTACGCGTGTGTCTGTGTCTCTACGCCGGTATGTTTGAGTGTAGTTTTATTGATTAGCTCCTCATTAGACGTTATACGACAGCTATTTTGCTTATATTAAACAGTGAGACTCTTGTTTTGAGTAAAGTAAAACGTGTCAATTGAAATGGTACATTTTCTTACTTTTCCTTCAATCAAAAAAAAATATTGTTTTAGGTCAAGATTGTCCATATCTGAAAAATAAAACGTTAACACATTGTTTTTTTTTAAAATTTAAATCTCACTTGTGCTTGTATTCAGCTGGAAAAACAACAACATTATAAACTCTTCAAAATTAAAGATGTTATTAAATAACACGCCTGGGATGAAAGTCCCATATTTGCTTGCTGCCTAAAGTCTAACAAATCTCTTTCCCTACCCAAAGAGACCTCCTTATAATAAAAAAGGTTCTGTAGCATTTAAAGATGTTTCACTGGACAATGAGCGGAGCAATTAGGAGTGGCTCACTGAAGTCTGTAGTGGTGTTCAGGATTGGTTGACTGGGGCATGCTGCCAAATAGTGCATTTCATACCACTCTTGAATGTATGACGTCAAACTTAAATTTGTTTTTTTCTTTGTTCTATTTGACCGTGATACTTTATTGTCTCCAGAATCAGGAGAACAAACTAAACAAGCCTGAAGTCATTCTGGCAACAGGGATAAGAAAACAGTCAATTTAGAAGGTATATGTTATCTGGAGACTAGCAGGATAATGCCACCTTGCCCCCTCTGTGGAAAAGTTTGATTTGCACACTTTATCTATAAGCAATTATTTAGTGGATAAAGCAATGTCGCATCTACCATGCAACAATAACTCTACTCTTATAATGATTATTTGAAACAAAATGCAGCTTTTTGCTGATTTTGTATGAGTACCTCCGCAACATGACTTGAAGTGTATTTCAAAGTGTGATATGACTGCCAACATGTTTCTACTTTTTTGTAAAATCTTAAACCAAGAATATTATTTAGCTTGAATGTCTTGAAGACAAGGTCAGTAGGTTTGAGTTGATTGATCCCAGTTTGCAAAAAAGAAGGCCCTTGGAACACCGTTTGGAGTCATTTGTATGCCCAGCACTAGTGAACTGCAGTCCCTTCAGAACAGAAGGAATATTGAATAAATGCTCTCAGATTATTCCAGAATCCAAGGACCAAAAAAAATACTTTGGCAAAACCAAACAAGTAGGACTATTGCCAAAACCAAAGCCAGAGCTTTGGCAGCATTAGCATGTGGAATATTCCGGAAATACAAACTAGGCCCTTTCATGTGTTGTGTTTTGGTTCAGCCGTTTTATAACCAAGCTTTGGGGATTTTTTATTTGCGCAACAACCCATAATCTTTCTTCAAAACAAGAGCAAAAACAAAAGTAAAGTCAAGACCATGAAAATGAGGAGAAACACTTACACAACCAGTGATAAACAGCAGCTTAACCTGCTGTTCCTGCAAACTGTCTGTCAAACCGTCACTAACTGAATTGTGATTAAAAGTGTTTTTATTAAGCCATAATGATTCACAGCCATTCCTTTTCCACACCATAAAGGTCACTGTGGTGATTTGCACCACCACCCCAAGGCATGAGCTAGAAGGTTGAGGCCAACTGAAAACGTTGTGGACTTGGGGGGAAAAGTGAGCGGGTACATGTACCAGAGCAGTGAACCACGGTTGATGACTCAAACTTGCCGGCCCTGATTGACACAGGGTCAGTGGGTTCGGTGACAAGCTGACATATATCTATGTGTGTACTGACACAGATCACACATGCACACATCTACACTCAAAGCTTTTCATGATTAAAGTGTTTACCGATTGATTCATTGACTAGTAGAACTTGTCTAGAATTTATCTACATAAATACTTTAATATTTAGATGCGGTAAATATAGCGAGAAGGCAACAATGTTTTTACATGAGCAGAACTTTTATCTGGCAGAGAAACAACACAATCCTTTTACTGAAAAAAATCCACCAAGACAAAACATCTGTTTTTTGTGTTAAACGACCTGAATTCACCTTGCTCTGACACACATTCTACATGGCATCAAGGTGCCAAAACAAGTTTGCCTGCAATGTAGAGAAAAAACAATTAGCTTCCACCTTCCAAGATTACTCATGATCCAGTCTCAGAACCAACATGTACCATCACGAGTACAGAGGATATGGTTTCTAGTTTGTTTACAATGATTTGGTGGTAATTTGTGGTAAAAGGCAGCTCAGTTCAAGAAACCTCAGTGAACCCATTGACACTGAGCTAGATTAGACCTTAAGCAACAAACTGGAGGTATGGTTGTTGTTCTCTGTGCGTAAAGACCAGCAATTATCAGCAACCATCATTCATCAAACACTTATAGATGCAAACCATTATTTGCTAAAACCTGTATCATTATGTCCAGATGAACCTGAAAACATTCTGTAATAAATCAGTCCTGAACATAATGTTAATTACGAAAATTGGCCTTAATTTTATTTTTAATTTTATGGCCTTTATGTACTGGCGTTTCCATTTTTTGAGAATGTTTCAATCGTTTTTTTTAAATAAACCATGAGAAGATATTTGGCAAATAGTCTGTAAAACAAACCGGATACTGACAATGAATCTACCAGGTACCCAATAAAGTTGGGATTGTACATAATATTACTTTAAAATGAATATCTTCATTTTGATTAGAGTGCTAGTGTTGTTGATTTTTACACTTCAGCTGCCTTCATGCTCCTATTATTATTATTATTATTATTGTCACACAGAGAAACAAATGTCATTAAGACTGCTGAGATATATCCATTTTCTCCTTTTTCAGTTTTCTATCTCTTTTGTTATCTCTACTTTTTTAGCTGCTAAAGCAGTTTAGGGGAACTATGTGGGTGAAAGACGATATGATGGCTGAAGTGATTCAGAATTATATACATACTGTGCGTATAGGAGTTTCTTCTGTTAAAGAGGGGAAAGGAGGATGAACCCATAGCCCTCCACTTTTCCACCCAGTTCAGTAAGAGCTTTAAATGAGCTAAATCAATAGATTAACAGGGGCAATCAATAGCCACTCAGATCAGCTCCACTTCTTCATCTCTCGACTTTGCGCACTCACTCAGAGAGACAACCAAAGTTAGTATTTCAACATGAGAAGATATTTTCTCATCAGCACGGGAATTTGAAATCAATATGTTTGTCCTCACCTGCCCTATTATGCCTGGACGCGAAGGCACCAAACACTATTGGAGGTGGGTGACCTGTAGTTACTGTACCTTCATATTTGTACATCAAATAATAGTTTCAGCAAAGGCACCAGCTGCCTGGCCACATAGCTCTTTAGACTCAGTGACCCCATGTAGGGCTGCCTACTACTGCTGGCAAATTTGCTGAAGCTTTTGACCCTAGATATGTTGTAGTATAGAAGCCCTATTTACGGCACCCTGACTTTTGAAATAAACTGCCTCTTAATAAACTGCCCCACTGTTAACTGATACTATTATTATTATTGTTGTTATTATTGTTAATCAACAGATGATCTCAGAATTTTTGCCTTGTCTGGCTATTCCGAAACATTTACATTTACAGCATCTCGTAGACGCAAAAGCGTCTTATTCCATTTTCTAATTTCAGGGGCGGTCTCCCTGGAGCAACTTGGGTTTAAGTGCCTTGCTCAGGACCCACCAGGTAATTTGGATCGGAACAGATTACAAAATTGTCCAAAAATATTTTGACTTAAAGTTATATTATACTGGTGCGCAGTGGGGTATAAGGAGGTATGGTGGGCGTTTAATATGATTCCAAGATTTGTGCACTGACAGAGACCCTTGGTGGCTTTTGTTGGTTGCTGGTTACGTTTCATAGGTCCCAAAATAGGTTCAAAAATGAGTTCATAGGTTATTGCAGATTGAAGAAGCAATCAAATCAGATTTGAGTCAGGCTGAGAAGCAACTGGTACAAAGTAATCATCTTTGATTATGACAGACATCTGAAGACTACTATTTAAACGCAATAAATGATTAATTAGTTGTGTGGCATTGTCAAGTGTTGTCAACAGGATGGGCTAAAGTGAGGTGAAATATTCATGAGAAACTGAAGTAAATTTACTTGTATCTGTGTCAAACTATCAGTTGCAAAACATTTATTATATGTTTTGAGCCTAATCTTGTGCAAAATTCATAAGAATTATACAAAAACTAACGTTACACAATTTTGCTCATTCCTTTATTGGCTCACGATATGTTTTGGTGACCATAGATATCTCAGTAAGGCTGTTTTCTTTAAAACGTTCAGTTATTTTTTGTTTTCAGACCAGAATTCTTCTCTGTGCAATTTGGGGTTAAGGGCTTTTCTTAAGGTAGTAGTATTTCTGGTGATACTTAACCCCAGCCATAAATCCACAACCACTTGTTTCGTAAGCAAGCATTCCACAACCACTCCAGCCCATCACTAGCAGAGGCTTCAGCCCTCCAGCAGACCTCTAGTGGTTCATATCAGAAGTTTCAATTTCAGTTCAGAGATCAAGGCCATCCAGGTCCTTTACAGAAGCACAAGCCATGCCTATCAATGCATTGTATTTAAATTGGACAAATTTGCACAGCTGAACCCTAGCAGACTTTAACCAGCTCATATCCACATTCTAGAAATACCGTTTGACACACTGGGCATCACCATAGTGGTTGTGCGGTCTAGAAGTCTGACGATACTGGATGGCTTCACTACAACCATTTCAGCACCAGAATAAACTGCTATCATAGAAGGACCATACCTCCCAGTCTCATGTACTTACAAATGCTCGGGAAGGACTCCCACTCCTCGTTTTGGTTGCCAGACTGAAGTGACTCTGTGTTACTTTGCATTATGACAAGGCCGTAAGCATTTATTATAATGCATGACTGACATAAACCTTCAGTGCCTTTCATATTCTCATATTGTCAGAGAGCCACATAATGGGCCAGTTGGTAGCATAACAATTCAGGGGTTGGACCCATGGTCAGTGGGTCACCAGTTAAAATCCCGGACCGGAAATTGTGCCACTGAGGTACTCATGAGCTAGGTACTGTCCCCAAGCACTGCTCCATGAGTCGTGCCAAAAGCTGCCCACTGCTCCTTCACGAATGGGTCAAATGCAGAGATCACATTGTGGTGCACTTTGTGCTGTGGTGTGTTCACAATGACAAGTAATCACTCACTTTGATTCATTTGAACTTTAATGATGGTGTACGATATATTGGCAACTCCCTGAAGTGCTTACTGTATATTACTGGTAGTTCATGAGTATATGGACACTCCAACCTGTTTCAGAAGTTAGTTAGTTTTTAAAATTGATTGATTGATTTATTTTGTTTTATTTTTGATCATGTCAGAAAAATCACAAATCAGGAAAAAAAAATAAAAACGTCATAAGAAATGAAACAAAACAAACAAAAACAAACAAAAAACTAAACAAAATGAACTTAGGTTTACGTCCATTAGAACACATACCAAATAAAATTAAATGTCATGAAGTCAAGCAATGAATGCAAGAATAAATGAAATAATAAAATGTAAATAAATGGGAAAAAATATATAATAAAATAAATTTTGAAAAAAGGTAGACAAAACAACAATTGTTCAAAAAGGAATAGGAAGAAGTATATAACTTAGTAGGAAGAAGTATATTTAGTTTTTAGCATGAGTTCTTTAACAATTAGGAAATATCCATAGAATCCTTCAAATGTGTTCCTTTTGTTTCAGTGTTGAAACTTACCATGTCAATGTCACTCTTGCAAAATGATCCTCCACTCATAATGTATTATCAGCACTGGAGGCGTGGTAAAAATGGATCAATGAGGGAAAAGGACAAAGAGTTTCTGTTAAACTGTGCATAGTAAAAATGAGGTTAAACTACTTTAATATACGTAACATGTATCCATATTTGGAACATTAATGCAACTCGTGCCCAGTAAGTACATCCACAAGTTAGGATGCTTGGTATATATTTTTGCATGTGCTCTGGATTAGGGTCCCCCATGGAATGGGCCTGTGATTTATGACTGCTTGGGCTGAGCTTAGCACCAATGTAATTACTCGCCCCACATACTACGCCGGCACGGCCCCACATGACAGGAGGGGGCCCCTCTTTCGCTCGTTCTTTCCCCTCTGTCCCTTTTTTTCCCCTCAGGATGGCTTTATTAAAGGATGCCGGCGCCTGAAAGAGCTCGGCTAATACATGCTGGAAGCGGTTAAGATTGTTTACCACTTTATAGTAGACAGCTGCCTGCCTGTTTACTAACCAGTTGTCCCAGAACGGACAAATGTTGCATGGTTACACATTAGCATACAACGTCTGCAATCTTTGTCAGCTACCATTGTTGCTGTGCGTCTTCTGTGTTTATTTGGGCTGCTGTGATGCAGAACAAGGCGTAGGAACATTCCAGACCAATATTGAAATGTGTTGACGAGAAAACCATAACAAACCTTTCACCTAATGGTAGTTAAAAATATAGGTTGGCATGAAGAGGGAAAAAAACAGTTCCCTCACCGCAGGCTCCAGTTTCCCTGTGGGCCCTTTTATTGAGCGGAAGAATTCACGGTTGTGCAATGAGCTCGTAAATAACTGCGTCGAACACGAGGGCGACGTAAGGCCTACACCAACAGAGAAAACAGAGAGCCTGGGGCAAAACAAGTGCCTCTTGCAACAGGTCCAAACAGGTAGATCTCTGTAATCTCCGGAGTTTGTCTCTGTACCAATCGACAAACAAAAAAGACTGGCAAAAGCTCTTTGGCTGGCCGGCTTCCATCTCCACTCGTTTGTGAGGGGTTTGTATCACTGTCCTACTAAAGTTGGCCTTGCAAAATCTGTCTGGTCTGGTGCTGTTGGCTATGCCAAGATGAAGCTGATATGGTCAGGAGGTCGGCGTGCTTTGAACATAAGGTCAAGATAAAGTGCTAAAGACATGTGCCAGCCTCTGTAGCGTTAGACCAACGGGCAGTTAAGTGAGTGAGTGATTATTTGTTATTGTGAACACACCACAGCACACCGTGCACCACAACGAAATGTGACCTCTGCATTTGACTCATCCATGAAGGAGCAGTGGGCAGCTAACATGGGCAGTGCCTGGGGACGGTATCTTGCTCATGAGTACCTCATTGGTTGCTTTACCGGTGCTTTACGCCACCAACTGCCCCGCAAACGATAACTTGAGGGTGACAGGTTGGGAAGGCGCCTGCTACTGGATTTTACACTTCTGTGGTGTCTTGACCAATAAGATCAGACCTGGGATTTGGGATCTGGAATTTGGGTCACTTAAGTAAGGAGCTTGATGAAAATTTTATTGGTTGTGTTGTTCTTTGCGTGTTCTGACAGGTCACTTTGGTCTGTTCACTGCATTGACAAGAGATCCATGAGTTCATGTTTCCCTCTGGCAGGAGATGAGAGGTAGTGTGTATGTGGTTTAGTAAGTGTGAGGTCTTCTGCTGTGTGTGCTAGGAGGCTAGGAATGGGGACTAGGTATAGTTGTTGGTTCAGTGCCAAATGCAGGGTTCAAGAGGTTGACTGTGTTATGAGCTCTGAACTCCAGCATCCCTTCACTACGCGCTGAGTCATCACAGGTTGAAAACATGCACTGTGTGACCTCCACTGCACTGACATGCAGAGTAAAGGATCCTCGAAGGAACGCCCACTCTCTCTCTCTCTCATTCTCTTTCTGTCCCTCTCTTACTCTCACTCACTTTCTGCATGTCCTCAGTGTCTTTGACTTTATTGAATTTTTTTTTTTTAAGTTTATAACTTTGGATATAATTTGTGTCATGACAGTAAAACAAACTCACACCTGCACCCATACACATTCAAAATACCCACAGACAGTTTTTGTCTAGTTTAAGACTTAAATTTTGTAATCAAAGTGCTGCAGGTATGAAATAATCAGTGTGATCACTTGCCCTATAAATGTGAATGTACTTGTAAATGTACTATTAACGTGGTTCCAAAAATGATCAATTGACGGGCAAGTTTGTATGGAAGCAATGTATTAAAATAAATCTATTTGTAATGAAATTGAACTTTACTCTGAATCGAAGCTTAATTCTTCATAGAGCTTTATTTGAATGTTTTAGACACAGGGATGGCTTGATAAGATTAAATTTCCATATTAATCATAGGCAACATACGTACTTCAGTTGCCAACTATTTACATAAAACTTTCTCAGTTTGGATCTAAGACCAGTGAGAAAAATACTTTTGCAAAATGTGAAATAAAATAATTTGAATTAACTTTCAATAAACATAAACAGTAATATGCTTGGAACAGATTGCAAGAACATGTTCTTTCTGATGTGAAATATAAGTTAATTTTATTGCAGAATTGACAAGAATTACAATTATTTAACTGTTTAAATATTTAAAATATATAAGGTTTTTTTTTATTTTAGTGAATAATAGACTCACTATATGGCTTGTAATGAACACAGTACACTTTGTGACACTAAACCTGTTGGCTCTCTGTGTGTGGAGTCCACAGAGGACACAGGAGGCTTTGAACCCCACCATATTACAGGTGGATGGTGTGTTGATCGCTGATGTGCTGCGTCATTGCTGGGAACCCAAGGTCGCACTCCTTACACACTCCTGGCCCCTGCTTCTGTGTTCCACATCGACCCTGCTGTGAAATGCCTCCTCAAGGTCCCAGCCCACTGGACTATGGAACACACTAGACTTTGTAGCTATAAACTTGTTATGCTGAATACCGGACAAGTACCAGCAAAATCAACTAGGGTGGGTGATGTTCCCTCATCTATTCTTGATCTGGCTACTCTGTTTTAAAACCTTCTGCTATCTGATTTTTAACAAAGCAGGTTTTAAGAATGAATGAAGAATGAATGCTTAACTGTAAATGTGAATTTGTGAAAACTGTGTGATGCTTTACAGTTAATGCAGTTTAAACAGTAATCTGTATACATTTACATTGCATTCAATAACCATTTGACATTTCTTTTCATATTAAACTCTTGAAAAAGTTCAATCATTTGACATTTATTCTTTTCTTTCATTTGAGAATAATCGCATTTTATTTTGCCATTTTTATGAGCATGCTCAGGAATGCAAAATGCTCTAAATTTAATGATTCATTTTAAATGTAATGTAATTAATTAAATGTAAAGATTGGAAAAGCTATAAGTCATAAAATTCAAATGACAGTTTAATGCATTTAAATGAATTACATTCATATTTAACTTATTCATGAACAAAGTTTGAATATTAATTTAAATTTAAGTAGAAAAAAAAAGAAAAGAAAATATTAATGTAAATCTTTAACACCAAAAAAGAACATTGTTTCAAGCACTGTTTTGCCACCTGTGTCAAAGCTCTCTACATATAACATTTCTTATTACGTTGCAGTTTGAGAAGAATAAATGAAGAAAATAAGAGTATGAAATATTATAATGAATTTGATAACAAAAAGAATAATGTTTAAATATGAAGAAGTGTGTGCCTGCTCCTCTCTCTGTTTTTAACACTTCAGGTAGAGCTTGTTACTGTATATGTGCCCTTATCAGCTAGTCCCGATAGAACAGTAAAGACCCTAAAGTCTGATAATTGCTTCTCGGCAGAAGAGTCTAGTGCGTCATCACAGTTTTATTCCACTTTGAACATTAAGGACAGTGACATAAAGGTCAAATAATTTGAACAAGCAATATGGTTAATGAAGCACATTTTTATACATGAAATGCAAAACACTAAAATGTGTACATTTCGCTTAAAATGTCCTAATATATTCAGAGAATATGACCATGTTTTCTATTTTCAGAAAGGCTGTTTGCATGAGCTTACAACCTGGAGGAAACAAAAAATGTGTTTGTTTTGATGAATTACTGTTTAATTATGTGTTCAGACCCTCAGCGAACTCTCTCCAACATCCATTCGAAAACCAACTTTGTAATTTGAGTCACAGACATTTGCTGTGTGGATCAGATTTACACAAGGGCACCGGGTTTAGGGTATACATCAATCACTGCGACGGCCCCCGAACTGGCGTGGATTAGCAATAGCTGGTGGAACTATATGACTTTACAAACTATCGTGTGCTTCCGATAATACTTGTCGAAACGTTTACTAATTTAAGAAGTCTGATGTTGAACAAAGTGGTAGAAAATATTTCCAATACTCTGTAGAATATTTTATTCATTCATTATCCGAACCGCTTAATCCCAACTGGGGTCGCGCGGGGACCGGAGCCTATCCCGGGAACTATGGGCGCAACCCTGGGCAGCACACACACAATCACACTCCCATTCACACCTTAGATTCGAGATGAGATGAGATGAGCCTTTATTTGTCACATACAATTTTCGTGCAGTGAAATTGGACCCCTCCGACCATAAACATACACAACACTTTGGGGGAGACAGGTCAGTCGAGAGGTAGCATAAGAAATACGGAAGTATAGAATACATGAGGAGAGAGGAGGAGAGAAAAAGAACCCCCCTTTAGGGCAGTGTGGGAAGGGGGAAAAAAACACCTCAGCAGGATTCAGATGCCAAATTTAGATTCACGCGTTAACCTGCATTTCATGCTTTTGGCCTGTGGGAGGAAACCCACGCGAACACGGGGAGAGCAAGTATAAGTATCTTGCTCGGAGGTCCGGTGTCGGTAGTACTGGCGTTAACACTACAACCTGAAATCTACAACCTCTTGGTGCAAAGACGTTAGACCTACCAGTAGACCAGCGGTTCTCAAAGTGTGAGAGTATGTATGACAGGTGGGGCGCGACAAAAGAAGTTTGCCTTTTTTTTTCTTTTTTTCTTTTTTTTTTTAAATCACTGCCTTTATCACGAGTGGGAATAACGTTGGTAACTGCGTTATTTTTTCGGTAACGGTTAATGCAACTAATTGCTTTTTACAACGCCGTTGCCATTCATGAGAACACAATGCAGTGCCTTACTTTAATTAAGCTTATTAACGCTGTTTTCATCCGACCAGGCTCTCTCAGAGACTGCACGCGCAAAGATAATGTATCTACGTTTGGTTGGGTGAGGCGAGGGGGCGGGACAACCGAATAGGGGATGATGATTGGCTAAGAAAGAGGAAATTTCATGGTAAGCCAATCAGAGGCCGAGTTGGGCGGGCGTTTATACAAAAACACACGCGCACGGTTGCCCACAAGCAACGCGCTGCAATGGCAAGACCAGATAATACAAAGACACCGTTTTTAAACTAGAAGTACAGACATTACTTTCCCCTCACGGAGATAAAAGGCATACATGTAAATGTGAAATGTACATTATGGCTAGGAAGAAAGTGTTTCTCCACGTCGGTTGTAAACTATTCTAATCTCATAAAGCACCTCTCATCGTCACACGCTTCAGTTAAAGGGTGGATCCAAATTCTTGGACAATATTAAATGTAACGCAATAGTTACTTTTCCTGGTTACTAGTTACTTTGATAATGCTGTTACTCAGTTAATAACTAGTAACATTTTTTTTTAAAGTAAGGTGTCCAACTCTGGTCTTTATTAATGCCTTTCTGTATTGACAATAAAGATCACACAAGTTAAAAAAAAAAAAAAACACTTACAAAGGAATCATGAATAGCCCACAAACATGTTAAAAGAACATTAGATAGGAGACTGGGAGAAAAATGTAGCATAGATTGCCAAGTGAGAAACTGAAGCAGGCTTACACAAATTTTACAAATTTGTGTATTTTATTAAGATTTTGTTGGGTCAATATGGGAGAGATGGGGCTTGAAAGTTCCCCCTCATTTGAAGTGGGGAATGACAGGAAAGAGTTTGAGAACCACTGACTTAGACCAACCACCATCCGGTTTTTTTTCTGTTTTTAAGCCTGGAATAAAATGAGTTTACTTAATAGCATGTAAACTATAAAACATTTAAGGAGGAATCTACGGAACTGGTGCAACCTTCTAAGGAGCAGACAGTAAGCCGCAGCAGAAGTGAGCATTATGTAAGACACGAACTATTCACTGGGTTAAAGAGAAAAGAAGATCCACCAGAGGGAGCGCTTGGCCTTAAGATGACACATCGACTTAGCTCACAACAAGTGTTCCAACTTTACCTTGTATCTTAGTTCCATACAACTGGAGTGCGAAACATTAGCCTGCACAGATTTATCATATGGCAATGAAAAAAAAATCAATATAGAACTTCACTAGGTTACTTTCTGCCAACAATTGCCAATTTATTACAACCGACAAACCTGATGCGACTTCACTTTTCACACACATTCTTCTCCATGAATACCTTCACGGCATTTTGCAGACACTCTTATCCAGAGCTACTTTAATTTCTTTTTCACCAAAATATCAGGGACACTTTCCATGAGAGCAATTTGGGGCTATGAGTCTTGCTCTAGGACCCAATTAATGCTGCAAGTAGGATTCAAACCCACGACCTCTTGGTCCAGATGCGAGTATCCTAACTACTAGACCACCATCACCCCAACGTTCATGGATATGGGTCTTCACTTGTTGGGAGGGCTGAACCTCGGAAACAATATTTATTAATGTAGCATAATTATATTTACATTTATGGCGTTTAGTAGATGCTCTTAACCCAAGTGACAAACTTTTCTATACACAGGGACAGTTTTCTCGGAGGGGGTTAAGGGTCTTGCTCAGAGTGGTAGTTCTAACAGCAGGATAAAGCTGGACCTTATGGTCAATAGAGAAGTATTCTAACAATAGACCACTACCATCTTATAAATGATTGCTAACATTTACCAAAAAGTTTTGTTGACTTCGCTGAATTGTCATGACTGATTCCACTGCATGCACAATAAGGGAAACAACAGTTTTACATTTCAAACAAACTTCCCTTTCTAAAGAATTTGACAACAATGTGTAGTTCATTATCTAGTTCTCCGTGTTGCATTCTCATAGCCAGTGGTATAAAGTGGAAAATGTAATTGTAAGTAAATCTCTAAATTATGTTTATCATGCAATTATAGTATAGTTTACAAACTATAAACAATATGTGTACTTCTTTTTAACAAGCAAAGTTAATGTGCGGTCTGAGAGAGTAAAATTGCACAATCCCAAGCGGGAGCAACAAGATGGCCTTGACTCTGTCTCTGAGGATCAAACAAATTCCCATTTTTGGAGTTCAGATACTTTAACTGATACCAGGCCACCTTGTTAATGTTTAGTGTTAATGTTAATGTTGTATAGTATGTGAAATGTGGCACCAAAAAAATTAGAATCAAATGAATACCTTTCTTTCTCTCTGATGTCCCAGTGTATGCTTACCAGTCTTTTCCAGAGAAATATGCATTTTCTAGCAACAGGAATGGAGTAATTTTCAATTAATTTATCTTTTAATAGCTCCAGCTTATTTAAAAACGCACACATCTCAGTTTCAGATTCTGTGACCTCTGCAACACTCGACCCCCTTATTATTATGTCATGGTCAGTGCTGGGCAAGTTACTTGTCAAATGTAATAAATTATAGATGACTAATTATTGTTATTTCAAAGTCATTTGTTACATTACAATATTACTGTCTCTGAATTGTAAAGCATTACGCAAATCCTGCATTCCTTTTGAGTTGCTTTAACTAAAATAACCGCGGAAGTAGGTCTTGGCATTGTAAAATTCAAAAATGTAGTTCACTGTAGCTCATTATACATCCAGTGGAGGGCAATGTGGTGTAGCATAATAACTCTAGGCACGCTGTCTGTAGGAAATTGCTTTTTACTTTTACAGAATTTTTCTCTTGTGCCAAAGCTCTCACAGTGATGGTCATTTTTTCCTATAAAAACAAAGTAACACTAAATTTCAGGTGTAAAGTGCGTTGTAACGTGTTATAGTATAATATTGCTGAAAAATTGTTGCAGTGCCTTACATTACTGCGTTGCAGCACAAAGTAATGCATTACTGTAATTGTGTTAGTTTTGTAACGTTACTCCTAAAACTGGTCACAGTTAGTGAGTTCTCTAGATGCAAAGAAAAATTAATTGAATTACTGAATCTTTGAAACACTGGCCATAACACAACAAATCATTATTTCCAAGGAATTTAAAGTCAGATGTTTTTCTGTTTTGTTGAAAGCCCATGATACTAGATATGGCCAGTTTAAAACAAAGATAAACAACAGTTGCAACACAGCATGATGAGATGATTACACAAGTTTCATGAGTTGCAGTTAATTTATCTTTATTCTTCTATTATAATAGCCCATAGAAACAAATCAACAATAAAACCATATATACAAATTATAGCTAGGTGGACAGGCACTAGGCACATGCAGACATAAGGACAGTTTTCCGTACAGGATAGATACACATATATAAATTCCAGTAACACTAATAATAAGAAACATAAACTCAAATGTACATCCAGGAACAAATAATACAGCTTGCTGTGGTCTAGGCACATGTGGGACAGAAATGAAGGAGATACAGAATGTCCTAGAAATCACCTCACCAAAAAGAGACACAAAATCATAATTTAAAGAGGAACTCAAAATGCTAATGCGATTAACAAAAGACAAAGGCTACTGGAGACCTGAAGAGCACAAGTCAAATGTGACTTGTTTTAAACTAGGTTAATGTCTTTGGAGAAACTGTCTGATTAAGACGCTGATTGTCACCTCGAGCAATAGATTTCGCTTCAGTACTTTGGCTATTTTTAGGGTTAGTCATAACACATGTTCTCGTTCACTGGCTTTCAAAAGTTGTATCAGACAGTTACAGTACATTTAACTCATAGAAACAGCGTGTGCTAATCCCCCATCAAATGAAACTAAAAGCTGGTCTGAAAGCATAGATCAATCTTTGAATTACTGACTAAAAAGCAATTGGAAGAAATACATACAAAACTAAAATGATTCGATCTGTCATTTCCCAACTGATTTTAAATCATACATCTTAATTCCATCTTTTGTGCTTTATATATCTACAAGGTCATTGACTGAATTTCACAGTATAAAAATGCAGATACTCTAACATACAACAGAAAAGCCTTAAAAATGTACCACCAAAACTTTCTGGGGGGGTTATCCCTATATCTGAATAAGGTCTCATACATGATGAAGGAACATAATGTTTGGTTCATTTGAGCATAAATATTGGCAGTTTTTTTCATGATTTTGATGGGAAACGTCTCTCACATACAAATACATTTCGTTCTTCAATTCACATTCAATTCATATCAACAAGCACAAACTGAATCACTCTGCTCTTTGATGGGTCATTGTCTCCACTGCAATGTTCCACTGGCTCGTCACAGACGGAAAGGGGAGGGGGCTGAAGAACAGGGAAAGAACAATATTTTTTTTTCTTGGACTGGCTTAAAAACAAAGACATTTCCAGTAAGTTTGCAGCTCCCTGCTGATTGGTCCTGCAGTTCTTGGCTTGGCCGTGTGATCACTGTCAACCACCCGTGTCTAATGAACAGGGAGAAGACCACCAGGCTGAAATGACATTAGGGCAGATCCTGCCCTCTAGAGGTAGTCCAACTCTAGTGCGTGACTCAGTGCCTCCAGGTCTGCCCTGCACGTTACCCTCCAGAAGGGCATGTTTTTCTGCAAGAAATTACACAAGTTAGTTTTGACATAAGCCTAATGATGATGGAGTGCAAATGACTTCTGTTCACGAGTAAAAGCCCTAAAATATTAGCTCAAAGCTCTTTGTTAGTATCTTTTGTCTTATTACTCTTTGATTAAATCGATTTACGTGTCTTTATTTAAAACAATCGGCACAGTCTTTAGGGACAAACCTATTTCACTACATGTTGTACTTGTATATGTGTGTGTCAAATAAAGAATCTTTAAACACAATACAGCTAAGCCAAAAAATTCCAAAACAAAGGCCTTAAACTCTGGAAAGAGACAAAATATTCTAAATATGCCCTGCGATTTGGAACCTGTCCAAGTTTTCCGCATTCCACATCAATGATGGCTTGGAAGTGAAATCTGTAGAATCAGTCTCACCTTTTTGGCCACAGTCTCCTCCTCCACCCCGTCTCCTATGACTACGTACACCGCTCTCCTGCCAAATCTTTGGGCCACTCGCTCAAAACAACTCTCCTTACCTAGAAAGACCATGCACAGAACAAAATAAGCGTTAAAAAAAGGTCCTCGTGCATCCCAAGTTTCCCACTGAGACCTCTATGGCTGTAAAACACACAGCAGACACACACCAGTCTTAGTGGCGCTGTAAATGTTCTCGATGGGGAAGGCTCCTCCCAGACCATAAAGCAGCACTTTTGCTAGAGCTGGGATGAGCTGAGTGGTGGTGACCATCACGTTCACGCAGTTCGGCCTGAGTGGGGAAAGAGACACAGTGGCAGCGTTAGTGGGACTGACCAACTTCGTTAGGTGAGGCGGACTGAGCAATGGCGATTTCACATTTTCTTACATCTTTTCTGTTATAACCGCTATGACCACTTCTCACCTGGAGTTAATAAGAGCGAGAGCCTTCAAAGCGTGCGTGAGCCACAGGTCTGTCAGAACTTCCATTTCTCGCCTTAACTGGAGCCACTCCTCCCTCTTCGGGCTGCCCAACAAGCCTGCCAGTCCAAAAAAAAAAAAAGAACAACTCACTTACATAGAGTCCAACCTCAAAAGTTAGCCAGATCATAAATCTGTCAAACCTCCTGTAAATTCGGTAGAGGATTAGTCAACAATCACTTTCCCACTCACCTCCCACGTTGTTCTTGAAGGTGTTGTAGATCTCTTTTACCCGCCGGTAGCGGAAAGCCAGTTTTCGCATCCAGTCGACACCACCGTGAACCCCTGAGCCCAAACACAGGGCTCCTCCACCTGCTGGACTCTGGAAGCCGTCCGTTCCGAAGTTATACGTGCTGCAGGGATGCAAATAAAGAAATAAACACATACACATAAAAAAGTTTTACTAGGATCACATCCATACGTTTCTACAGAGATTTTCCATGACAAATCTTCTCGATTTGCTGTAAAATGGCTGGAGATTCATAAGAGACGGAGCTCTTAAGTTTTTCTGCCAATGGCCTGAGCCAAGATCTAAACTATAAAGATCTAACTGCTTTACACACCCACTTGTAGTAAACAATGGAAAAATCATTTCAAAAATCAGTGATGAGGTTAGGAAAGTTACTTTGAGACACTGGCATGATCAAAAATGGCCAAGGTATGCAGCGCGAAACCCCTGGTCTCGTACCTCAAGTCCTGCCCGTTGTCGTCTGAGGCCACATCATCGATATGAACCTGGTCACATTCCTGCGAAATGAAAGGAAAGCGGATATGTTGGAGAAGTACAGATTTCAGCCAGGCGTAGTGATGTACTGTGCACAGGCAGGTTCGCCCTCTATGGAGCCTCAGGGAACGATCGAATGAAGGAGGAATATTAAAAGGGAAAAAAAACGACAACAGGAAGGCGGAAATATGCCGCTAAGACCCAAGACATTCAGGCGCCTCGAACACATTCTAAAAACACACCTTCTAAACCCGATAGTTTTAATAAACAATTAACATTAGTCATGTTTTTGGAGCAGTTTTGCACCCAACACTGCCAAAAGTACAGTGACTATTGTGATCTATTTACAGAGAAATTTTGGTCCAAGATGCTTTGACTGTTAGAGCAGTGAGATCATGGGGCAAAGAACTGACATGAACAACAATCAGAGCTGCTTATTTTAGTTTTACATAGTGTGTATCACAGTGTTCAGCCAGGCAAACAACACAATCTTTTCTCCACATTTTCAACTGGACTTCCTCTCTGCTTTTCCCATCTTTTCTACTCCATTTCGCTCCCCATCTGATCTCAGATTTCAGTCGGGAGTTTGAGGGCCGACGCTACCTCATAATGTCCTTATATCTCAGCAGACCTTCACACACACACATACGCTCCTCACACTCCTACCACAGGATTGTTCGCTTGGCTTCCCGAACACGCAGTTGCAACTGTAATGCCAGATGTTGCACAGCCATTTGAGATAATAAAAACACAATTTCATCTTAAGCTCCAAGGTCTTGTTTTGTTTTTCTAAAATGCAATTCAAGTCTACGTTTCAGCCATTATGTAGCACAGAACGGGGTTTATTCATCGTGCTACTGTGATTCAGTGGAGGAAGGAACTCGGTGGAGTAAAGGAATTATGGCAGAATTGGTCAACTGACTCCATATGACTTAATGTACCCAAAGAGAGTAGTCATGACCCTTCTGGTAGACTCTCACGGGACCTAACATCGGAAAAAAAATTGAATGGGAAGCAATGGACAGAAAATAATTATTGAATGAACCTTGAATTGCACATATGAAATTCGTGAATTTAAACATAACCGCATACATGTTCCCTCCACTCATGCTGCCCGTTCTGGTTCTGTCACAGATCACGAGCTCAAGATGCTGGTCTGCTTTGTTCCCGAGTTTTACCAAACGAGCAAAGATAGAATAAGGCGGTGAAGCGGCAGCCATGTTTCATAAGTTTCGTTTGTGTGCGCGGGTGACGTATATTATTCGCGCCGAGAGCTGCAGTTTTCTGAGATTTGATCATTTATCTGCTTGTTCTGTGGCTACTTTGAAATGTGTTCTTCAGCTTAAGAAAACCGCTTTCTCATCAGTCACAGAGGTCAAAGGCTTTTACCTCTCAGTAATCTAGGCTTCTATTTTGCCTCTAGCTTCTCGCTCTTCCCAAGCTCACAAGCCTGAAAGGAGGCTACGGACATCAGCCTGGGCATTTAAATACTTGAAAAAAAAAGACCAAAGCAATAGGACAAGGGGGTCATTAAACGCTCCTGAACAAATAATTGTGTGCTCTGTCCGCCCCTCACCACTCCCACCCCCACTCCACTTTTTGCCGTTGTTCCTCCCTAGGACAAATTTTCCTCTCAGAAATGGCCACACACCCATAATTAACACCTCAAAGTTTCTCCCCTCCTCCGAAGCAGAATTTAATCCCCTTCTTTGTCAAACCAAGACAGAAGAATGCCTTAGAAAAAAAGGAGAAAAAGATTTTTTAAAAAGGCTATATTCAGGGCTGTCTTAGAGTTCCTTGTAATGGCTGCTCAATATGCTCAACAAAAGCATATTGTGTAGTAAAACTCTGCAGTCATCATTATCTTTATCACTATAAAAATGTAGTGTGTGTTGTGTGAATATACTGAATAGTGGCTTATAAGAAGACTGTGGAGGAATGCTTTATACAACTGGGGAGATTAAAGCTAATTGTAAACATATTTTATGCTCCATGTCCTGGATATAAGGCAGGGTAAATGCCAAATAAGCGTCCAAATAAGGGTTTGCTCACCTCCAGGTCATTGAAGAAGAGTCGCGAGTCTGCCAGATTGAAGATCATCTCCTCCATCCACAGTCCCAGAGACACCGCTTTGGCAGAGTCCTGGAATAGGACCAAGGCAGTGCATTTATATTTTAATCCTACAGCCTCCAGCAGTCATAAAGCAGGTCAATAGCTCTCACAATTGACAGTTAAAATTGTGGCGTCTTTACGTGTAAAACAACATTTGTGGTAAAACCGGTTTCATTTTTCTCTCTACCAGTTTGATTACATTCAAATGAGTGAATCAGAAGTACGACTTTTTTTTAGCCATTACATCCCTCTTCGGCACCTCCAACTCATATATAACTGCTAACATAAATTTCACAGCACCGGTCAGGGTGCATGCTAACGCTAGCGGAATAATTATGGATCTTGGAACCACGCCAAGACAGGTAGCTGACTGGTGCCTTACATTTGGCAGTAATTCACACTTCAAGTGTCAGCCAGAGGTAAGTGTCAGATTAGCTCAAAGTAAGACAGACAGGATCCATCCCTTCCTGTCTCCCCACATCAGTTTAGAGAAAGATGGGGGGTGCAGGGGGTGTAGGGGAATTAGGTCGGGCGTGGGGTACGGCGGCTCAGGTGCTTCCTTTAATTACAATAATTACCCGTAATCTGCTGCCAAAACCAGTCACGGAGGACTACTGACCCTCATAAAAGATGCATTGCTTCATAATTAATGCTGAGGTAGGATCTTAATGGAGCGGGTAAACACCCGAAATGGGCAGAGCTGACGTCCGCGATAAGCTAACGCCCGTGGAACTCTGTTTTCTGAGAGATTCTGTTAGGCAGCAGAGAGGGTGGGGTGGGGGGGAAGGCTGGCCTTCGGCAACTGTTCGCACGATAAAAGCCCGTACATGGCGCGTGATGATGAATGAGATGCCAGAATGTCTCTAATGAGTGAGTAAAAAATCCTGACGTGCTCTCCAGTTCACCTCAGCTTCAAAAACACATTAAAAAAACGAGCTTCTCTCAACACTCAGATCGGTTTTCTGCTCTCTAGCTCTTGCCTCGCCTCAGGCCAAATGCAGGCCAAACAGTTGTTTACAGGGATGGCCTGTAGAACCTGGAATTGTCATGGGAAGAAACTGAAGACTTAAAGTAAAGACTAGAAATAAGAAGCCGATTTTCAAAAATGACAACCCGCCCATTTACGGAGCAAAATCTGAGCTTAAACAAGCATGACACTCCCGCCATGAAGTAAGTATATTCTTTATTAAGCACTTTAAGACCTGTTTCTATAGAAATCTGCAGGTTTTCCAACTCCAGGACATTCTTTGTAGACATATATGTTGGAAGTACTTTGCAATTTTGCCAACTTCGCACAACTCTGAGGTTAGTCTCATTAATTACAGTAACTCTCAAGATGGCTGAGTTCTCCATTTGCCATTTATCTCTTAAAAAACCTCAACGGTAGGGGTGCACAATTCAGAAAATCTCATGATTCGATTTGATTCAGATTCGTGGGCTCACGATTCGATTCAAAATTAATTAGCGATTCATTAGCGATTCACAATTCAATACGTGCATGAATTTGTTTCCTGATTGCTGTTTTGAGTTACTTTTCCCATTAGACTGAGGCAGATCAACAAAAAATCAATCAATGAATCAAATGTTGTTTATTAATGCAATGCATATGCCGTGTTTCCCTAGTTTACAGCTTTATATGAAAACAAGTATTCTCACGCTCCAATTTACACTAATCCTCATCATCAAATCCATTTTTTAATACAAAACTATTTTAGAATCAGAATGAAGTCCAAGTTTATTGCCGGGAACGTTGTCACACACACGGAACCTGCTTTGGCTGCTATATTAGTCAAAGTCAAAGTCAAAGTCAACTTTATTGTCATCTCTGCTATATACTGTACAGATACATAGAGAGACGAGACGACTTGGCTCCAGGTTATTTCCAGTGCAGGTTACTTCCAGTGCAATATTAACATGCGTGTGATAAGTAGCATGTAATTAACGCTTTAGCATCCGCAATCTATTTTATTTGTAAGTTGTATATTTGTATTTTAGCCAAATACGATATTGTGTAACATATACTGTACCGTTTGACACGTTTTATGAGTTTACATGAACAAGAACAATCAGTTTCACACGTTACAAAAAGGAAAACGCTTCCCTCCGCTGGTTTCGGTGGTCCGCGCTCCCGCTTTTTTCGCCATAACGCCGGCATTGCTGAACTGCCTTCTCACTCCGCCATGTTAATTATGTTGTGCAGGTGTAGCCTAAGTTAACTTATGTTTGCAGTGTAATGATGAGATTTACGCCGCCAACTCAGAATATCGCAAAATTCATTTTTACACCGGGTATAGCATCAATGGAAGGATATGGCACACCCCTAGTGTGTGTATATGTGTGCGTGTGTGTGTGCGTGTGTGCACATCGGGACGGATACAGAGAGCAGAGGAGAATCGTAAATGTGGGGACAGAGATGACATGCTGTTGTGTAAGTAAGATGAATAACGTAAGGTTATTTAGTTTGTTTAATAAACGGATAAGGTACAGACCTGTTTTATAGGAAAGACAACCTTAAATGACTTCTGCTCTGGACTCATGTTGGGGGAAAAAGTAAACTAGTGCCATTACGTTATGAATCGATTTTTTGGAACGCATGAATCGATTTTGAATCGGCAGAGGAAGAATCGTGATTCGATTCGATTCGATTTTTTTGCGCACCCCTAATAAATTGCATTTCTCTCTTCAGCTGCACTTGTAATTTGTCACAATCTATTAATCAAGCTACACCAGTCCTGCAACTTGCTCTTAAACTGTGAGTGCCAGAAAAATACAGGATAAAAGCCCATAAATGACCCTCCACGGCAAAACCAGTCGCTTGTCGCAATGGAGGTTTCCAAGAAAAACGACCGTTTATGTTGCGTGGGGTGAAATTTGGGATTTTAAATTGTTTTTCGTGTTTTGAAACAGTGGAAGGTCTATACTGTACTGTTGTGAATAAATTTCGCTGAAAAACTTACACTTTCCATCCTAAAAACGTGACTTTCTTGAGGTGAGGAATTCAATTCCAGCAGAGTGTTAAAAGTTTCTGTTTTGACCGCTCTACTTCAATATTTACGGTAAATCCACTGGTTGACTAGCGTGAAGATATTTCTCCGGAATCCATCTTCGTCTCCCGAGTTCAGTTAACCTAACGCAGGTAGGCTATCCGTGTGGCTGTGAATGCAGCGTAGGCTACCGTAAATGCAAACGTAGCCGCGACCGCACCAAGCGTCTGTGAGTGCTACGGCGATAGTCAACTTCAAAGGCAGATTTCTCCGTTTCTCACTTGGCGTGACAGGAGAAACCCGACTCCTTTGAATGTTGATATCTCAGTCATATGTCGTCCGATTCATTCGATATAGGGATCGTCTTGAAGCTTGATTTATGCCCTTTCATGAAAACATAACTCAATTTTGAACATTTGCGACAAGCGACCGTTTTTGCCGTGGAGGGTCACATATATGGGGCTTGAATAATAAGATCTACTCTCACCAAATACTGCAGATATTATCTACAATCTTTTTAAAGGGATTGTAAACCCCAAAACTGTAGTGTATCTAGAAATAAATGTCAGCTAAATGGAGGTGTGGTGTCAACACTGTCCTTATAAGTCAATCAGGACTTGTGTGAATACAGGCAGAATCATACACGATGCATCAATTACGCATTACAAACAGACAAGTTTCATGCGTTGAAGTTCGGGGGCTCAAGAGAACAGCAAGTACTTTACAAGTACGACAAAAGAACTCATTAGTGTCAAATAACTGAAGCACGTCGAAAGGAACATTCCATCACTCCGAGCTAATCATGTAACAGAACAGGTTCCCACCTTGCCGAAGCGCGTGGAAAAAGAGCCGGTCAGGAGCGAGTGGAAAATGATGATGGTTTCGTCCAGGTCCCAAATGAAGACTCTCTGCGGGCAAACACAGCCGAGTCACGACATTAGCAAAGGGACAAATGAAACGCCCTACTACTCGTATACTGCCAAGACAACACAATTTCTTCTTGTTTTGTAGACACTGAAAAGATGATGAGTCAAAGCTGAACTCTGATGCTCGTAGCCAGACAATATGGGCCACTCGTATGTCTTTTCCCAAAGAATCGATGTATAGTTGTTTTAGCGTTTAATGGCTGGGCAGACTGAGTGACTGTACCTCGATGTCTGAGTCCAGCGGGGGTACGGGGTCGTTGGCCCTCTTCCTCCCTCTCAGCTTTCCATCTGAACCTCGTCTGGCTGGAGCTCCTTCCTGTTCTTTTCCTGGGGTTGGGGGACTAGGGGGTGTGTGAAACTCTCCTGTTACACACACACACACACACACACTCTTAACACCAAGACCCACATATACTCTCTATGTACTGTAACTGTGTGTGCAGTTTAACAATTCTGCTACTTTCAAATGACTTTTTACCTGGGTGGGATTCTGGACTGTGACTGGTTGTTACCGCAGGATGTTCTGGATGCTGATAGGGTATCGCCGTTGTGATGGCTGAGGGAGTGATGTTACTGGCTGTGAGGTAGGGGTTATTATAGTGTGTGTTGTAATATGGCGAGTACTGACTTTGGCCGTAGGAGGAATATGCAGAGAAATCCTGAAAGAAGAACCCAACAGACGAGTGTGTAAACGTTAAGACGTCACGCTCCCATTGTGTTGAGTCATTTTCTTGCAAAAAGACACCAATTTTAGTTCAACCGAAATCCTGACACTACCCATTAGCATCTCAGGAGGATGAACCGATTATAATAACGTCAGTCTCGCAACGATATCCACGGTTCGTTTAATGTTATAACTTTTTACATGACATTTACGTTTACGGCATTCAGACAGATGCTCTTATCCAGCAGAGGTGTGAACCTTCACTGCTCTCATGATTCGATTGGATTGCGATTATTAGGTCAATGATTCGATACGATATCTCGGTGCATCCCATAAATTTTACTACTTCTACTACTAAATCTGTACGCAGATTGTGCATGGATCGCAGATCAGCAGCCATAGTTACTACCGGGATGTTCTTTTTAACTAGAACATTTATATCGTAGCCAGAAAATCATCAAGCAATATCATGATGATATAATTCAGAGGTTTTCAACTGCTTCGATCCCAGGGACCACCAATCAGAGAGTGGAAGGGAGTATTTTTTGACATTTGCATTCATTTAATTATTCGTAAAGATGCCCAAATGATCTGGAAATGTTTTGAAAAGTGAAAAAAAGGAATCATTTTTAAAAAGTGATTTCAGTAGTAAAACAGAACTGTCACAAAATGTCACTGACCACTAGGGGGGAGCTTCTGTTATAATCGATTATGGTCTGACATTGCATTGACGCAGAATCGTCCAAATCTGCATCATGATGCATCGATTATGCAATTAATTTCAACCCCCCTATTATCCAGAGCGACTTCCGTTCCTTAATTACAGGGGGCTGATGAATTAACAGAGTTGATCAAGTAAATTCAACCTTTAAGTGTGCCAGTTTCAACACGGTTTTGAAGAATTACAGTAAGTTGACAGTAAAGTACAGCACACTTCCTCGTTTGACTGTCTTACCTGCTGTGTGGGACTGAACGGCGTCGACCCTCCGATTGCGTTCGTTCCCTGGAAAATTCCGGACGAAATGCTGCCGCCTGGAAAAGCAAGACATAGCGGGCCTTTAAGAGCACAGCCAAAGCTGATTGTGGCACGTGGCTCCCTTTCGTGTGCTGCCTCCAACACAAACAAGAAGCAGAAATGCAACAGGCAGCGGCTTAAAGTACGGGCATGTGTCAAGCGCGTTCTGCCTGCAGAAAGCCCCACTGATTTATGGCTGAAAAAGTGATACAGGTGGGAAATGTGGAGCAGAAAACAAGGAGAATTCATCACAGCTTATCAGACACGGGGAGCCAATGCTATGCTCCAGCCTTCCGGCTCCTGCCTCCTTTCATCCCCCTCTCTCTCCATCCCCTTCCACCCACCGCCCCCCTGCTTTTTTTTTACTTTCTCCTTTCCCTTCCATTCCGTTTTCTTTTTTTTTTCTTTCCAGAGCTGCCCTAGATGAATGACTATGCCAAAGTTTGGAGAAATCTCAGAGGAAGCACACAAAGAGGCTTCAAAAGTGAAAAGAAAAGGAGGTGGGGGTGTGTTTCTGATTTTCTCCACAGCAGCGAAACGCAGGAACCTTTGACATGCAGGGACAGGTTATTTATTTTATGCTACACCGGGTCTCCTGTTGAAATTTGCCTATAAATCATGCAAAATTAGCGAGATACGACTCGAGGCATTAAAACCACATTTCCCCCAGACCTATTAGAGGCCCATCGTTTACACCGGAGTACAGTATATTACAGTAAATGAGGACCCCAAAGATTTACAGTAAAATATGGAAAACTAAAATCAATCACAAATGGCAAAACAAGCACCCAAATAATTACACGCCAATTTAACCGGGTGCTGTCACAGCGCAGAACCAAGCAGAGAAATGGAACAACGGCAGTCTCTTTCTCCTTCGCTCTCTCCTCGTCTTCGTCTTCACCCGTTTAAGTAGCTCTTAAGGAATGAAAACATCCTAATACCCCTTCAACTCCGACCTTGGCGGAGAGAGGTCAATTTCACGGTGTAATGGCAGCCATAAAACCCGCTGGTTGAAGACTAGAAGCGGGCGCCTGTGGACTGGGGGGGACCCGGGGATGGGGGGGGGGTTCGTTCGCTTGTTTTATCGTTTGGGGTGGTGGGGGAAGCAGGGAGTGGAGCTGATGTCCATGCCCCCTACACCCACACACAAACACACTCCACCACTGGGCTGTGTGGTGTGGCGGGGAGCCGCAGAAGGGCTTGACCCCCAGAGAGAGGAGAGGGAGACGGCTGACGCCAGGGCCCCAGACCGCAGCTAATGGGGAACAGGTGTGGTGGGGGGCAGAGAGAGAGAGAGAGCAAGAGAGAGAGAGTGAGAGGCCAGGATGGGCCACAGCCAGCACCTGGAAATGTGTGTGTGTGTGTAAGTTTTGGGGGTGGGCTCAGACCTCGCCATCCACCTATCAAACAGTTTTTATCACGGCCAAGAAACACAGGCGTGTGATCGCATTTTTGTGTTTGTGTGAGTGAATGAGAGTGTTTAAATGTGTGTATGTGTGTGTGTGTGTGTGTGTTGGGAGGCCTCATTACGTATGCTCGAGATCAGACACACTCAGAATGAAGCAAGAGAAAATTATGCCTAAAACTGACCAGGTGTGGGGTAACTGTAAAGGGCCTGGCTGGGAGGCGTGCTGCTGAAGTTCGACGTGTAGCCGAGAAGGCCGCTCTGTCCCGGGGAGTGACTTAAGCCGTCTTCTGTCTTAATATCTGAAGAAAGACAAAAGATTAATGAAACAATACATATCACAAACCTTACAGCCGGTACCAGAGAGGGCTCTAATATGACATAAACATCTCCTATAGATCAACTTCCCTTTTGTTCTGTTTCAAGAACAAGACATACAGGTGGGTAACAGTAGGGTGTTCGCCCCGTGATCAGAAGGTCGCAGGTTTCGAATCCAGGGCTTCACGGATGGGTTAAATGCAGAGGTCATATTCCGCTATGGTGCACTGTGTGCTGGGCTGTGGTGTGTTCACAATGACAAATAATCACTCACTTTCAGAAGTGATCTAAACTGCTAAAAAACAACCTTCACAACTTAGCGTAGACCTCCCATTGTCCGAGAAAAGCGTACAGGCAAACCTGGCAGCCTCACTGTTTATTTTGTAAGTGCATCTTGCTTTGCAGCTCTTCTGTCGCTTTCCACAGTTTACGTTCACCTTCCACTAGCCATTCATTCATTCATTCATTCATTCATTCAGAGGAATCAAGTTTCAGCTCAAAAAAACAGACTCGATAGGTATTATAGATGGCACTGACACAACAAAGTTGATACTGGTTAATCTGAAAAATGTAGAGAAAATATATTCAGAATTATTCCCTGAGAAATAAAAAGTGAGTGATTATTTGTCCTTGTGAACACACCACAGCACAGCACACAGTGCACCACAACGAAATGTAACCTCTGCATTTAACCCAGCCGTGAAGGAGCAGTGGGCAGCTAACAAGTGCCCGGGGAGCAGTGCTTGGGGATGGTACCTTGCTCATGAGTACCTCAGTGGTAACTTTTACCGGCCCTGGATTCCAACCTGTGACCTTCTGATCACGGCGGCGAACACCCTACCGTTACGCCACCAACTAATGGACCAATATAATGAGCAAAGAAGCAAAAGTCATTGAAATGAACAGTTAGTTAGTTAGTTAATAAGACTGTGGATCTTATGAATCTCATGGATTAGAATTTATCTTAAACTCTCTTGTTGTCTATAGCCAACAAGAGTCGTATACCTCCAAGCTTGCTAGATATGCCTCTGATCTCACAGAATTAGGCAGGGAGACTGACACATTTTTTTCCCCCAGCATGATACCCTTTACATTTACATTCACTGCCTTTACAGACATCCACATCCTAATTCACAGGAAGATTCAAAATCTAATGATCACCAGCACAGGGTTTCAGTAACTTAGACCACTGCGTCATTACACCCCCCGACTTTAAAACCCCAATGTCAATGTTATGTTCAGAACATCACTGCGCAGTAATAATTTCAGCTCTAAGTGTAGGTCAGAAACGGGTGCCAAATAGGCAGATTCTTAACCAAGTAACCACTGAATATACAGAATATATAACGAAAGGTGTAAATCATCAGATTATGATATTATAATGATTCAATGGACAACGATTCGATGACTGGGAATGGCATAAAGTCTCCATAATACGATTTTAATTCAATTAGATATGAGACAATATCACATGCCGATTTAACACGGTCACTTCCATTTCACATCAAAATCACAAGTCACTTCATATCAAATCACAAAAAGCAACTAAAATATCATTTGCCATTTTTAATCCTAACTTCAACAATACATTTACATTCACTTTTAATAATGGAGACAAAAGTAAAAGATGACAAAGTTAATTTTGAGGTTTTGACTTTTTCTTTTGGATCAGTGCTATTGGCGTGTTGATCACCGAATCAGTGCATCAATGCTGACACACCTTTTAGTAGTTTTTCTTTATAAAAAATGAAAAAAAGGTAGGGAACTCACTGTATGAAGGCACGCTGTAGCCCTGTGTGTGATGTGCGTAGGGTGTGTAGGGCCCCGAGGGCTGGATGGCAGGACTGTACTGTGTCTGTCCGTAAGCTGCCATCACTTGTTCTTGTGACGGCTGCATGAGAAAACATGATGTTAAACATGTTAGAGCCATAGCAACAGCACTTTCAACCGTACTCCCAAATAAATCTGTGATCAGTCGTTCAGTCTGATAAGGCAACGTCTGCAATAGGGAATACTCACATGCTGTATTGTGTTGGATCTGATATATAGAGCCCCTGAGAACAAAGTGGACCAGAAGAAGGATGAAACATAACTTCCGAAACATTTGTTGATAATAAAGAGCAATTGTATGGAAAGAGGGAAAAAAGGACAGATGCACGTGCACCAATAAATCCAACCTGGCGCTGAGGGCTGGCTGCCGCTTTTTTTTCCTCTCTTCCTCTCTCTAACACTCAGCTTCTTTCCATCAGATTTCCTGAAGAAAAAAAAAAACAACAACAATCCAACCATCAACAAAAAGAGAGAGTAACGACTGATCCACCGTCTCGTAAAACCACAGACAGACACTTCTGAAAGAGCTCGGGCCGAAGCTGTGTCGGGTCAGTGTAAAAGGTCACGGCATTTTGCTGGTGCAAAAAAGAAACATAACATAAAGTAACATAAAACGGTGACAGGCAGCATCACACCTGAGGCACCTGAGGTTTACATAATTAGAATTCTGTCCACAGACAACACTGAGACGGTTGTTTTTGCATGAACCTGCTCGGCGAGATTGTGTTCCTGGAAGAGAACAATGCTTTCGACCTGCTTTTCTATACTTGCAGTATTTGGCACAGAGGCTCAGCCTGTGACGTGCCAGGAGCTCGATGAAAAATGACGGACAGGAACAAGTCGCTACATTGCCATTCTTCAACCTGAAACACAGCTACCCACATGTAGTGCACGGCTCATATGGGGGACGACAAACTGTCAGTGGAAAAATATTAAGGTGGGGCAGGTGGAGGTGGGGATGATGGTGGCAGCATTAGAAGACTGTCTTTGTATTTTAGAAGTGGATTCGACCTCTTTCTCATGATCCCCCTCCTTTCCCTCTGATGTGCTTCCCATTTAATATAAAGACAATCGTTACTTTTCCTAGTATGACAAATAAATCATATTTTCAAAACTCCTGTAAACGGGTTTGAGGCAGGTTTATTTTGGTGGCCCATGATCTAAAAAATCACTCGCTCAGCATCACTACAAAACTAGTATTCACATAATCGAAAATTAGCCTCTAATTGACGCCATCTTATTCACGATGTTTTCAGTTCAAACTAAAAATACGATTTCTATCACAGAGACTTGCACTCTTTGATTAAAAACAGTTGAGCATATTTATAGCATTAACCTTGCCAGTAAGGTATGTCTGCGAAAAACCCCAAAACAACAAAAAAACAAACATTCATTAATCGTAATCAAGGTAAAATGTTCAGTTAATCATGATATTGATTTGAGGTCAAATTGCCCATCCCTATAATCGCAGCAACGTTTTTTCCATCTCTAGACACATAACTCTTCTTAAAAGTCTTTCTGTACAGACAATACAGTTAAACCCTTTGCTTATTAACGACTTCAAATCTCTGTAAAACGACTTTCTGCCAATACATTTTAAGAAAGGCATTTATTATGGCCGGACTACAGGGGACGACCCCAGGCGGGGCTCCAGCCCGGGGTATTCCGAGTCTAGCCGTGTAGCTAAAATAACTGTACAGTTGTTTAGCTTATTTGTTTCATTAATATGCATGCATCTGAGAATCAGTCTGTAGTCTACTATAATGTCTTCTATTTACTGCATACAAATTGAAAAAAAAAATCCTTGGCTCCTCTTTGAATTTACATCCGGTCCGGGCTAAGCCCAGGGTGTCCTTAAAGGCTGGAAACGCCTCTGACTGACTGAATTCTTTCTTTCTTTCTTTACTTCCTTCTTTCTTTTCAACAATCCTTTCCTCTCTTTCTGCCCTTACTCCTCTTTCTGTCCTTAATTTCTAATAACTATTAACATGGAATCATTCCTCCTGTGCATAGATAGATAGATAGATAGATAGATAGATAGATAGATAGATAGATAGATCGATAGATAGATCGATAGATAGATCGATAGATAGATAGATAGAGCCTCTTGCTGCAAAAAAGCACATTTGCATCTTGCGAAAATGCCTCTAGTCTTTCTTTCTTTCTTTCCATTAACATGTAATCACTCCTCCCAGGCACTGATTGATTGACTGGGTGATTGCTCGACTGGTGAATGGATGGATAGATGGATGGATGGATGGATCTTTCTTTCTTTCTTATTTTCTTTCTTTTTTTCTTCATTTCTAATAACCATTAACATGCAATCACTCCTCTCAGGCATTGATTAACTGGTTGACTCACTGACAGACAGATGAATCTTTCTTTCTTTCTTTCTTTCTTTCTTTCTTTCCACCTTTCCTTCCTTCGTTCTTTCTTTCTTTCTTTCTTTCTTTCTTTCTTTCTTTCCACCTTTCCTTCCTTCGTTCCTTCCTTCTTTGCCATTGATTGTCCATTGCCCAATCAAGCCTCACATTCTGAATACAAACTCTTCTAAGCCTAATTAAAGGCTGTTTAGTCAGTAAAACTACAGACAAATCTGTACATAAAGCAGCACTGTCAGGTGTTTGAAGTCACCAGAGACGGACAGACTTGTGCATTGTCTTGAAGACAAGCGGGCCGTTCTTCTCACTCAATCCCACCCAACCTCCCCTCTCCCTCAGGCCAAATCGGCGTGACCAGGTCAGGCCACGGTGGCCCCTGATCTGCCAGCGGACTGCCAGAGAAAGAGGCTCGGAACATGAGCAATGATAGCAGCGGGAGGGGCAGAGCATCGATGAGAGGCAAACTCAGCAGCTCAAAGGCTTCTGAAGAGAAAGAGAGACCGAGTGTAACCATGAGAAAAGAGATGCTCGCACTAGTTTGTTTTTCTTTGACATACTGCTTTCTTTTCTTCGTTACACAAGACTGTGCATGCGTGGACCAGCTAAAGCTTCATCAGAGTTGTAATTAAGTGCTCCACCGTGTGCCAGGTCCATTTGTCATGTTTTTTTTTTTTTTTGGCGACGTGACTGAAACTGTGCAAATGAGGTAAATAATATGTTTTGGCAAGGCCGGATGGCGAGGTCTACCACCCAACTTTTAATAACACGCGAGTGTGATCTGATCATTTGATCTGTTTTCGTTGTAAGTCACTTTTACTACCGTACGGTGATACTTAAGACAGGAAAACAGCAATGTGACTGCTTCAATGAGCCAGAGTAAAAGAGACATAATACAGCCATAAACGTTTCACGAAGTAAATAATTTGGAATTTCGGGTTTGAGTAATATGATCCCAAAAGCACCATAAAAGTCTTTGTTAGAAGCTGGATAAATAAAGCTTCAGCAGAGTTTGCGAGGGTTGTGAATTAAATCTGAAATTGCTTAATAAACTTTGTAGTATATATAAGTGGATGAAACGTCATATGTAATAACATTGGGCCTTGTTCATCAACCGTTCTTAAGAAGAAATTTGTTCTTAAAACCCATTTAAACAGTTTTTTCAGAGGATTCGGACATTCACCAAAGTTGACTTGTTTTAGATTTGCTATTAGGTAAGAACAGAATCTACGAACGTTGAGGAACACAAATTTGATTGCACAACTGTTTTATTAGCTTACTGGGTTTTCTTTAATTCCACAGTTGTATAATATTATATTATTTAATGCCTTAATTTTCTTAAAAACAAATGTAATAAATAACGTAAGAACATATCGATGAATGAGGCACAGATGAATGAGACAGTAAGCATGGAATTGTTGGGTGGCTGACAACTGAGGTACAATAACACACACACACACTCAGCGAACACAAAGGCGGCTACAGCAGTGCTGCTTATCAGCACAGATGATCTGCTCTTCTCCGGCTAGAGGATGCAGGGGGTTCGCACTCTGACCCTGCTCCAACAACACAACACCTGCTGACTCACCACAGAGACGGCGAGAGGGTACGGGAGGGCCTCGGCGGGCTGCCGGGAACGGTAAATAAAGAGACGTAGACTCGGCTCGGATGGGAAAAGGGAGTCAGGGACAGCCCTGTGGAATCCTGACTTCCTCCCAGAGTTCCCGTAACTCTCAGCGTGTTTCCTGTGAAGCGGCCGTCCCGGGGCCACGGGGCATGGGAACGATGCGGCTGCCCACTTCGGAGGGCTGTAAGCTGATCTAAAACAAACCCCGTATGGGGCAGGGCCCGGCCCAGCGCGCTTCACCTGGCCTTCGCCCCGTTGGGTTCAGGCAGGCTTTTTTCACGGGTATCGCCTTCCACGCACAGACTTGCATCATACATCACGCAAGCCCTCGCGAGCTCTGATCTGGCGGTTTATCGCGGCCTAAGTCGAAACCGGTGAAATATTAACAAGATAAACGTCCTAATGCTGTCGTCCGCCTGTTAGGTTCAGTTTCAGTCATGCGTTTTCGTTCCAGTGAACGTTTAAGCATTGGTCAGCAGGAGCAGTCCACGCTGTTAAGACAATCGGCGATGAAGGAAGACTGGAGCAAAACAAGACATCACTACGGTGTTTTGTCGTGCCGGAGGACCGTGGCGCTGACCGAAGAATTATGAGCTGGGTTAAAAGGGCAGGTTGCGCAGCTCTGAGGTGAATCAAGACCCGTGACTTCACCATATGGCGTTCTGGCTGCTGTCCTTATGTGCCGATCTAAGATCCGTCTCTTCCTAAGGTGGCGATCTCAACATTTACAAAAAAAAAAAAAAAAATGCACATATGGCACGTCTCTCCGGCAGCAGGGAAGCCAAGCTGAGGGCTGCTCCTGCATTCTAAGGGGCATTTTTTTTCGATTTGACTCAACAATTCAATAGTGTTGAGTCCCCTGAGCATCCACAAACACCACATATTGTTTGTGGGAACCATCTGGTATTAATGTAAATGTCTCGCCTACAATGTATTATCTGAGATGTTTTTATGGAGTCCTTATGTACAGATACGGCACTGTTATTTGTCCTTCAAGAAAATCTAGTTAACGTAATGGTTAAAAGCTTTGATTTGCCTAACTAAATGTCATGTTTCCAGCTGTGCCGTATGAAAACGAAAGATATTCATTTCATTTTCTTAGAAGTCATTCGGAACTTTCAGGGCTGCATATATGTGCGTCAAAATCAGGTGCATGTGCCCTTAATCTGTGCTACTTCAGACGGATTTTAAAAGCAAATATGTAAAGAATTCACGTCTATATGGGAACACTTACCACATGAACCGATTTGCTGATGACAATATACTTGAATGTCTACATTTATAGATAACAGTGCATTGTGGTGATTTGTCTCTTTTGGAATCTGAATGAACCAATATCCATTAAAATGTAGTATTTACTCGCATATTGATGTTAATTAGTAAGATTTATTGAGCGCAAAGCATTAGTTCAAAGCAAATTTCAGGGCCAAAAATCACATTAATTTCCTATTAATTTCTTAACCACATACTTGAAGAAACATATGCTAATATTAAAAGAATTAATTACTGCTGCAAATTTATGCAGTCATTCTTTATTTTCCCATCAATTATACTGACACAAACCACTGTTTATGCCTTTACATAAATATTTGAGTTTGGCCGACATTTTTGGTTTAAGCATGTAGCACACGGTAGTTTCATTAATAAAAATCTTTCTCTTTCCCTTTTTCTCTCTCTCTCTCTCTCACACACACACACACACACACACACACACGGCTCGTCTGTGGCCAACTGACTGCGCAGTGCCTCTGGGCTTTTCGCTCGTCTGCAGCCTTTGAACTCAGACTCTCATAAATAAAGAGTCCGGGCCGCACACGTCCGCTCTCGAGGCGGCTAATGGGAGCAGATGTGGGAGGCGATAACGGCCCAGTAATGGCCTCCTGAGATGACTTATGCACCACGCTTACCTCACCGCCGGGGGATTTCATTAACACCGGAGCACAGCAGAGCATGGGAACACTGACAACTCTCTCTCTCGCTGGGACAATAGATACGGAGAGTGAAATGCCCCAGCAACCTGTTTGGATGCAGTCCTCCACGGGTTTATCCGATTCTACCTTCAAATTCACACAAAGTGGTTCCTGAGAGTTTAGTATCGGCTCGCTAATTGAGTTGTGTTTTACTTTACTGAACTACCCACCGTGTTGGAATAGAATACCTTTCAGTGCCTTGCTGTACAATCCACCTACAGATCAACTGCTACGTATTATAACAGAAGGCAACCCAAACGGAATTTATGGAAACTTTATGTATACGTTGTATAATATTTTAGCCTAGCATTTCCTTTAACTTTAAATGTATTTTCTATACAATCTTATATATTTAATATTTATATCAAATTTATTTAACACTACTCGAATTGTCTCAAGAGCATATGAAAATCATGAAAATATATGTATGTGGCAATAAAACGAGTTTGATTAAACCCAGTCCTTTAAAAACATGGTGAGTATTTATACAACATGGCCTGCATTATTTCGAGAAAAAAAATAGTATTTTTTACTAAGAAAAGAAACATGGTAACCTCATTGAAACTTTCGGACAACAAACACTGAAATTAATGGTTGGAGCTTGGTGTTGCTGCAATAAAAAATTGCAAAAACAAATGAACAATAATATCAAATTTTGCAGCATCGATAGAAGGGATAAAACCTCAGAACGCACACACACACACACTCACACTCCACATCTCTGACCCTCAACCAGCTATCGCTTTTTACTCCAGAGCCTCCGCTGAATTTATTGGCTCCCGTTATTAAAAACGCACGGCTCCGGCTGCCACCTCCCTGGCCGTCGTGCGTGTGTGTAACACAAGCCGCCCGCCACGGTGGGCTCCCTTTTCCACATGACGGCTTCCGAAAGCAGAAAGCCTGCCTTTCATGCCAGCTTCAGTGGACGCTCACCCCCTCCGCTCCCATCCTGGCCCAAACCCTCTCTGCCCCAAATCCACCCCCAACCCCCCATCCCCTGCCTGTAATCGAACCCTCGAATTCAGCCCCTCTCACTGTCTCATCAGTCTCGAGCCCTCCATCCTGCGCTCCCAACCCCATCCCCTGTTCGGCAGAGCGCTCTCGCTCCCTCTCTCTCTCTCACTCTCCCCCCCCCCCACCGCCACCCCCGAGCAGTGCCCCGAGACGTGGGTCAGAAGACGAGGACAGCTGGCAGACCTCCCAGAAGCCATCTTGTGTGAGCCGAGCGGTGACCTGCTCGGTCAGCCGGTGGTCCCGTTCCCAGGTAACGCATCTGTTGCGCTTCGAGCCGGAGAGGTGGCAAAGGAGACTTGCTTTATTCAGCTCAGTCAGAGCACAGCCAATTGGACGCAAAAATTATAGGGGCAACTAATTGAATGTTCTAATCGCTCACACTGAACTACGGTAAAAGGGCCTCATTCACAAATATCTTCTTGTGTTTGTTCTTAAGGAAGTTACTAACAACAGTCTACGTCAGTTCTTATAATAACGAATCCAAGAACAAACTTAGAAGAATAGATTAGTGAATGCCAGAATCTTGCGTTAGTGGAATTTAAGAACAATTTCCTTTTTAAGAACAATTTCCTTTTTAAGAACAATTTCCTTTTTAAGAACGGCTAGTCAGTTGGGCCCAATGTTAGATAAAATTAAATATTAAGAAGGAGCAATACTCTATTAAGGAGCACAAGGCTTAAGGTATAATATTTATGTTACATTTTCAGTTCTAGGTTACCATCTCGAAATTTCCTTCGTAACCTATGAGGTAGCTGATCATTTGTTGACAAACACAAAAAAAGGTATAAATGCCAGTTAAAAAAAAAACAAAAACTGGGACTGCAAAAGAATTGTCCAAATTAAAAACCTTAAATAGTCTTCGGACTCCCTCTCATTCTAGGCTGCCAAACATCGACTTGCTGCTTTAATGGAGTGACTCAGAGATATCAGAAAGAAGAGGCCGTTGAAAAATAGTCTGCTTATTTTGCCCTCAGGGAGATTCGCACTTCTTTACGTGCAGAGGAGCCGAGGAAACAGGGAAAAACGAGCCTGCTTCGGCAAACTAATTTGTTTAGGCTGTACGGGATCCAAGCATTTCTGTCATTACCGCTGCAACCGAATTCAAAAAGGATGAAAGATAGGCAGTTAGAGAGAGAAGAAAATCGCCAATTTAGTTTGTTATACGCACATGTAATCTGAAGATTAATTACATGGAGATATAATTGTGGTTTCACAAAGAGCTGTATAAATAAAAATATAGTTGAGTTTCAGTGCTTGAGGAGGACGGTCGAAAAGAATGGAATCAGCACTAAAATGACAATATGGGTGCCACTGGAGAGTTGAAGAAGGAAAGGAGGAAGACTGTGATGATCGCCAAAGAGAAAATAAGGGAATTGGATTTGGATTACTGTGGACTTTAAAATGTGTTTGCATGCGAGTCTGTGTCTAATATCAGATCCCTAAGCAGACAATGAGGGATCATAACAGCTTAACCGAGGAACACGTAGGAGAACTCACAGGGAAACTGAGAGAGACAGAGAGATTAGATTTTGATGTGCTTTATATTAAAACACTACTGATCTTCTGCTACCACTAGGAGAAGGTTTAATAAAACAAACACTACCTTTATGTAAAAAGTCCCCAACAATCTAGCTGAGAGCACTGCTGTAAAAGAAGGAAGTAATAAACGGCTGATATGGCCAGAAAGTCAACTTCAAACAATGCAAAGAGAGAAGTTTACATCAAGTTCTACATGTTTGTCCCTTTACTGTTTTCATCATAGAGAGACAATAACAGAAAACTGAACCTTTATAATCATACCATTGTGTTAAAAAGATATGAAATGAAAACCATCATTTAGTCAGAATGTAAAGGTATAGGAGAAATAAGAATTGTGTGTGTGGATGTAGAAATGTGACTAGAGTGTGTATACAAAATTTATATAATTTATATGACTGATATAATTTTGTACAATTGTTATTTTAGATACACATATCTGTCTTCTAAATTTTAAAATGACCATTCTGAAGCAGGTATTGTCAGTTTAAAAAAAAAAATTTAAATGACGGCCTTACCAATACATCGGGTTAATTTCTGAAATTCTCTGTGGATTTCCAAGGCACTGGGCATACTGGACAGCAGCTAAATATTTTGCTCATTACTACTGAAGCTCTGGGCGCTGGAAACAGGGGATCGGTTGAGTATTGAAAGCAAAGTTGGGAGTTCAAGGCCTTCAGACTCACCCCAAAAGCCGAGGGGTTAAAGCCGGCAGCCCAGTAGTAAAACGAGCCCCAATAAAGTCAGGAAGAACCGTGCTTCCTAACAAAATATTTACCATTCCAGGAACCTTTGGCTACAGAGGACTTTAGGAATTAATTTGTGTTTTCATAAGAGGGGGGGGGGGGCATCAGGCTCAGGATGAAGCATTCTCCACACTCGCTTAAACCCCCAATCCAGAACTCCAGAACTTGTGCAGATCTCTGCCCATCTATTAACGCCAGTAATAAGAACCACGAAGCAAAAAGAGCTCAGAAAAAGTAAAAAGTCATGGAATGAGGTTTGAAAATACAGGAGTGAATGACACCCTACATCACATTGTCATTTGAGGGAATATATCCTTTTATTTGGTGGATGGTTAAATTCGAAATGGTTGGAGGTTTAGTTTGTTGCCTCTTTTGACTTGCTAAAAGTAATAAGAAAATCAAAAAGTGATAGGGTTACACGCATTTCATTCATAAACAAATTCTGGCACGTTACCAAAAATAAAATCATTACATTTTCAGTCGCGGTCTTATAAATTTGACAAATTAATTTATGGCTCACTTTAAAAGTGGGACGTGGGAAATGAATTAGTGCATTGTGAGGATTTTTTCCAGGTAATTGCATTTCTCCTTTTATCGTCTATTTTTAAAAAACGGACAATATTAACATGTGAAATGGGTTCGTTCTCCTTGGCCTGACATTTTAGTGTGTGATAAAGATGTGAAGACAGAGTGCTGAAAGCTGCCATATAGTCATGAAAGCTTTAAAGCTAAAGGAAGCCTTGCTTCTTTTTTGTGTCTGCCCGAATGGAAAAAAGCAGGCCTTTGTCTTATTGTTGCTGAAGCGTTCTGTCCAGTTCTGACTGTTTAAATGTGGTGTTCTGAATTTTGGGGTGGGGGGAGGTGGGGGTAATTGTGCGAAAGAGATTTGAGAACTGCCTGAAAGAGAGTGAAATATGTTTAAATGGGGGTTGTGAGAAGACCTTGAGGAGTATGAATGGTCTTCTTTGAAAAATGCTTAGCAAGGCACCCTAAAATTACCTTATTAGCTTCCTGGCTTCAAACATCGCCTCAGCGATTTCAGTGTAATCTTCTGCCTGAATTTCTTCAGCAAAAACTACTTCCAACAGCATACCTCTAAAGTTTGGGGTGAACGGGATTAAGGCGAAAATGTGTCCACATGCTCTCACGCATTTAGCTGACAAAAAATCCTTTAAATCACATTGAAAATAAGCAAATATTCCTGTATATTACTTGCTTGTTGGTTTATAACTGAAATAACTTTCACACTGAAAACGCTGAGGGTTGTTCATGTAATATTTTCCGGCATTTCAGGCATCATGAAAAGATCCAATAACTAAACAATGAGCATATGTGAGATAAAAAAGTTTTCACTAAACTCCATTAGCAACTCAATTATTGTTTATTTTTTTCATTAAATAAAAGTGTCTGGTTTTATTTTCAGCGACTGGACTAATTCATTATAGTAATTATTTTTGTTAACATATATATTGTTCATTATTTTTAAAAGTTATATTTAAACCAACAATATTAGTTCACTGCGATTCATTTCACGCACATATTTAAGATTTGTAACAATAATTCTCGTTACTTGTGTCATAGATGACATTTAACAAGGGGTGAGTGTTTTCACATTACGTGTAATGTAACACAATCAGTAAAAATAATAAAAAGAAAAAGATGATATATTTGAGCTTAAATATGTCGTGCAATTTTGCAAACCGCTGATGCGGACCTTTTTAGTCATACTCAATGTATTGAAAGGTAATTTAATAAAGTTTTTAAACGCGCAAAAAAAAAATATATATATATAGGGTACAAGGCCGTACATATAAATATAAAATAAAGTCAACGACTCTCACTTTGACCATAATTCTAAATAATGAGTTGATTAAACCCAACTCGACCACTACGATGTTGACACCGTATTCTCGTTGCCATCGCGGCACGTTATCGTTTCGTTTTGTAAACATGAACTGCAGATTATTATTTTTTTGGTTAAAACATTTACACTCCTAAGCAACGGTCGCCGTTTCGTCTCCGCGCCAGCACCTCAGTCCACAAAAAAACAGGCTTGAACTGACAGAAACATACACATTTAAACTCCTCAAATGAATATTATTTAAAGCTCCCTGAATTCACCACCACAAGCCCTCGCATTCACGCAGAGGCAAGGAGGTCGCGATCGGACGGCAGAAAACTCACCATCTCTGAAGTGAAGGGGGTGAAGAAATCAGTCCTCAAATCAGTCTGTCCATTCCAGCAAGATCGCGGGTCGGGGAGTAAAAACGTCCGACAGCTGTTTTACTGTCTCTCTCACTCTCTCTCTCTCTCTCTCACACACGCATATTACTGCGCCACGACAACGCCGGGGAAGTTCGCTGTCGGGGAATAAGCACGGCGGTGTCAAAAGAAGACGGAGGACAGCGAGTAGTCGACTCGATTCGTGAATGAGTGAGTGAGTGAGTGTGTGAGCGAGTGAGGGAATGGGGGTCTGTCCCTCCTCCGACTAACCGCGCGCTGTGAGCCACTGAGGAGAGGAGGCTTGTAAAGAAATGCTAATGCTAAATAAATGAGCGATCTGAGGTTCCTCCTCCTCCTCCTCCTCCTCCGGGTCTTCTTAATACGCGTGTCTACCGACACCACAATGAGAGCTCCTGCTGTGTGTGTGTGTGTGCGCTCTGGCTTGAGTATATGCGTGTCTTCAGACTTTAGGTGGTGGTGAGGACCTAGTTGTCTCCTAAAAGGGGAAAAACCTAAGATTTTTTTTTTTTTTTGGTCCCTTTGTCAAGATGTTTTATGCGAGGACAGTCCTTCTAAGGGATTTATTCCACCTTTTATTAGAAAAGGTGAAAAGAGGGAAGAGATTTGCTTTTGATTAATGAGGTTAAGGTGTGGTACTATGTGGAAGTAGCAGTTTTTAGTATTACGTAGTATTATTTACATATAGTAGTCAATGGAAGTACGAGGATCCTGTGTGTGTGTGTGTGTGTGTGTGTGTGTGTGTGTGTGTGTGTGTGTGTGTGTGGGAGGGAGGGCTGTGGGTCGGGTTTGAGTGCTTACTAAACTTTGTCTGACTGTTAAGACACTAAATTGAAGTTTTCTTTCCAAGAAATATTTTATTATTCCTGCTCACCCCAGATGTTGCTGATTTGTTTAACTGCCGGTAGAAGTGGCCTTATTATTTGCCACATTTGTTGAGGGGAGACGCCTTTGACATTGTTTTGGTTACCGTTGCGCACAGCGGGAGGCTAAATATTTCTCATTCTGCACTGTCCGAATGATTTAAAGCAATGCAGCTAATTAGCCAAACTCATTCATTAAAGTGTTCAAAGATTTATGCTCGGGTATGCTCTGCATAGCCCAACAATACGCCGATCGTGAATTCATTATCGTTTGTCAACGGTACCTTGTTATTTTTACGTGCGCAATTAAGCTGCCGTGTGCTAAAATATTCATTCTATAGCGTGTGCGCTTTCCCCGTCAACGCGCCAAGTGCCAAAGGCAGATAGAGAAGCAGATAAGCAGGGGAGTGGGAGGATTATGTCATGTTGATGGTGTGAATTCTTCCTTTTCTCCGACGTTTTCCCCCACAGCATCTCTGCCTAGTCCGACCGTGAGAAAGTCAGGAGCAGGTTACCTGACCACAGACGATCAGCTGATGAAAACATTTTGTCCTGAGAAAAGGGCACGCTTGGGAATATTGGGAGAGAAAAGTGTGATTTGGCTCCAAAGATAACAGACAGGCCCATAATAATAATAATAATAATAATAATTTCCTAAAGGAACAAACTAATAAAATGTTCAAATTCAGATAAGTTGTAGCAACAGTGCTACATTTTCTATGTGCTTAATATACTGAATATTGATGTTTATAATATCTATATTTATGTATGTTTTTGCTCTTTAAGACAATGACTTGGTCATTTTTCTTTCGTTCATTCACTCATATGTATCAACATAAATACTCCGTACCGACCAAGTAACAGACACACTATGGACCCACTGTAATGTATTGCTATGCATACTGCTGACCTCGAGAGTCAAAACACATTTAATAACACAGTGCTGCAAACCTAACTTCCGACAGCTCATGGTCTATTTTAGCCATAATTCATTACATCTCACTTTCACTATCTTGGAAAGAATACAGGGTTGCAATGTGTGCTCTCTTTCACTAGCCATAAAATCTGAATGTCAAATCAAGTTCACGAGAGACACAAGGAAGAGCACGGTAACCTTACCTACGCCTGCAGTTAGGCAACACGACCCAGACATGAATTTGTCTGCTTGCGATTCATTTTGCAAAGAGGATGGGCAAGTTCCAGTTCTACGGAAGAATGCAGGCCCGAGAAAAATAAAAGCAGCCATTGTCTTTGCCTTCCTCATGGAGTCTCTGCTAGCTATCCGTGCTGATACCACAGACACATTATTAAATCGACTGCCCAAATTCCTTTTCACGTTATGCAAATTCATAGCCAAAGGCAAGTGCAAAGTGTCTCTCAAAATTAGGTTGACACTAAATTAATTTCATCTGCTACAGATGAAATTTTATGTTAATGATAAAAATTTCTGTTTATTTGTGTTTGTATTTGCTTGCATAATTGTTGAGTAAGACAAAATAATAGTAGGTATATAAAATTATTTCTTGAATAACATTAATGTACAAAATTAACAGTTAGACTAGAAGATAACAGACTGTGAAGAAATGTTTTAGTTTATGACTTGAGAACACTTGTTAAAATAGAACCGTAGAATGAAGCTTGTAACCAGTTATTTATTGACTGATTGATTTGCAAAATGTATATGGAAGTTATAATCAGGACACGTTTCATGTTATACTTACTTGTGTTGGTCAAGAAATCCTTGGGCCTCCAGATTTTGTGTGAATATGGATCCATCTCTATAACTCTGCGAGTGAACACAAGCTAATAAAGAGCAACTCGGAGTAATACTGAACCAGGGCAATACCAATAAACACTCTGAAACCCTTCACAGCAGGCCATTCTTCTGTGGTAATAAACTCTCTCTCTCTCTTTTTCTCTCTCTCTCTCTCACTCTGGTTTTTTTGTCAGTAGTTAGGTGGGCCGGCTGTCCCCTTTAACCCCTCACACGTTCATTCCTCCACCTCTTGCTGGGGTTGGGCACCCCGATACTGCTCCCCTTGTCCCAGGAATGTGGAAATGATTTCCCCCCTTAATTTTATAATGCGGGGGCTCCCTTTGGTTCAATTTTCACCCGCGTCATAAAAAAGCGCGGCGGCGGCAGTAAGAACACCGCCGACATCTGTTTTTTCCATCGCCAAGCCTTTAATGATCAGGTAATAAAAGTTCAATTTGACAGAAATTACAACAGATGTTTTAGACCATAAACCTCAGATATAAGCGACGTCTCAGCAGTGTATACTGACCTTGCATGGCCACCCCTCTCCTCATACTTCAGGTCCAACTGCTTTATAAAGCGCCACTATGGGAAGTGACTTGTCAATTTTACACCTTAGTCATACTTTCAGGTGAACAGATATCATGGCTTGTGAGCATTGAACACTGACATCCATCGATTAATGGATGGGCAAAGGCTTTGTCTGACCCAAAAAATGCCGATCAAATTAATGTGTTGTATCTTGAATCTTCAATCTAAAGTCGACTTGCATCTTTCCTTTGGCAAGGTAATATTTTTAATAAATGATTTGTTGCCAGTTTGATTTCAGTTTGTTTGCGCATCACTAGCATTGGTATTCCCCCGGCAGTATCAGGTGTTAATTTAAGATCATCCTGTCTGCAAAGCACATTTAATTCATTATTGTTCTCCTTTCCACAGTTTGACTGACAATTAAGTTCTCCTTTCCCATGCCTTAATATATGAATAAACAAGTGTGTGTTATTGAACATTTCCAACTATGCACTGTTGGAACTGGGCGGGTTCAGCTTTGACCTGGAGGCAGGTATTTGAGACGATGCGGTCTGATTTTCCCATGGGCTCGTCTCGAATCTTGTCTTGTCAACATGTAGGTGATTTCCTATCTGACTGGTTGCTGCTGTTTTTCGTCATAATTTACAGCCTCGTGCCAACTCTATCTCTCTCTCTTTCACACACACACAAAGACACAGACACACATTTGTGACCTTTAATAGGATTGATAATTAATAATCATGGGAAAACACCTGAGAAGCAAATCTTCATCAATAATATTAAAAGGGAATTTGGCCCTGTTTGATAGTCCCTTGGTTTCCCTGGTGATAACTTTTGATTGACATTTCTGTTCTGGCTTGTTGAGATTAATGGGCCCAGGGTGATTTCTAATAAAGCAAGGCCACGAGCTGTCTAAGCCCTTTATGATGGACAGGGGCCATGTGAGAGCGTGCTAACATGTGTGTGTGTGTGTGTGTGTTTGTGTTGACGTGTGTATGTGTGAGTGTGTGTGTGTGAGAGAAGCCGTTTCACTGTGTTTCATGAGTCTAGTCGAAGATGGAGAGAGAAGTTCACACGTCACCTTTTTTTGCTTCCCACGGCAGTCTGAAACACACCTGACCTCAGGGCTCACGCACACACACACACACACACACACACAAACACACACACAGCTCTATTTTATTTTGAGCCATGTCAATAGTGTGTTTCTGCCGTCTCTCTGGGCCGGCGAGGCACTGTGTGGTGTGTTTACTTTGATAATAAACTCACCATGTGCTTACCATCACACGCTCTTGATATATGGGCCTCTTGGTCCATACCAAGGAGTGTGTGCATGTTTGTGACATTTTAAAAACAGTTATATAAGGCAGTTGTTATGTCTGTCTGTGTGGTGTAATTGCAAGGCCTTGCTGTCTCTAAAAAGACGGAAAAACTGAGATTTGTCCAAATTTCATGGATTTGTGAGGACATTTCTGAATGTGAGGACCTATCCTTTTAAACATTGTTTATTGAAAAGTTCCAGCATTTATTTGAGAAACTAAAAGTGTGAAAATGTTAGCTTTTGGTTACTGAGGTTGAGCTTAGGGTTAGCTGTAGCGGTACCATTATTGAGTCCAATTATGGGAATGAAGGGGGAGTGGTTCACAAAGAGAGAAAGATATGGATGTGTGTTTTGGTATGTTTTAAGGCAGTTGTGAGGACCTTCTTCCATGAAATGTAGAACAATTATGCAATTTATTTGAAAAACTCAAATAAATATTTGCTTTTGTTCATTGAGGATAGGTGAAGGTGTAGAATGATTTAGATCTGGTAATTATTGGAGTCAGTGGAAGTACCTGACTAAGAGAGCAAGACAATAGGGTGTGTGTGTGTGTGTGTGTGTGTGTGTGAAGCAGAGAGAGAGAGAAAGAGAAAACCCAGAGATACATTCCAGTACTACCATGTGTTTGTACACCACTTTGTGTATCTGTTCTGCAACAAATGTTAACGTACGTGTATATGTGTGTGTGTGTGTGTGTGTGTGTGTGTGTGTGTGTTACCGTGCCCTTTTCAGTATCATCCTTACGATGCTTCTCTGCAAGCCGAGGTATAATGAAACCACCTTCAGGCAAAGGCGATGTTGCGAGTGGCAGGACTGGGTCTCTGTGAATAGCACTGCCATTCTGATTGAGCTTCACCTCCATAATCCGGCTGAAGTTTAGGTGGGGATCTGGGGAAAAAAATGGTGTTTCGGATGACCTGGGGAGGTAAGGCATTGTTCGGCGAACAATGCACGAGCTCTGGGTATTCTGGTATTAGGGCATCTTCGTGTGAGAGCGAGCAAACAACAGCCAGCAGCCCAACAAAGGCACAAGCAAGCTGCTGAAACAGGAGATTGGCTCAATTTTAGAACTGGCTGGAAGACATTCATCGAGTCGAGAAACACAAAAAGAAAAAGCCACCTCTGTAGCAAAGCAGAAAACACTAGCAGCCATAAAGACGATGTTGAAAGATTTTAAAACATGTGGTCACTTATGGTGCCTGTGACGTCTGTGTATGGACACGTACACACAAAAAAAGAAACTTGGTGAGGGTTGGAGTAATAGAAAACACACACAATTGTCTGTTTAGGATATCAAGGCTTCCATTCTGTGCTGTGACAATGCAAAAAAGGGGAAATCCCCAAGCGTTCTTTGGGGACTCGGGACGGCCACCTAAGGTAGAAAACAGCAGGACTTGTAAACATTAGGAGAAAACAGTCCAAACCTGTTTTTTCAACAGCTTTGGAAAGTTCTTTAAGAGGAGAAGGTATGACGCCGGGCTCTTGGGAGAATCATGAACTTTTAAGATCATGCACTGAACAATCAGAATAGCATTCAGAAAGGAGACTTCATACATTTCAGGCTTTACGTTTGGCTTTCCAAACCAGCCTTTTTAACCTAAACTTCAGATTTCTGGACCATATTTGGCTTGTAGTTAGAGAACAAATCAAGCGTAAGTTCTCTGCCTAATTCCGGCACACTTCAAGCTCAGACTGTTACGGTATGTCTCTTTGGGTTTGCTGTTGAGAGACCATCTCTTGTTTTTCTAAGGGAGAACCTTGTCCATTGCTTAAAAGTACGCAGAAACCCCGCTGTCTTACAATATGAACCAGATTTGACACACTGAGGGTGGCTGGGAGGGACAGCGAAAGAGAGAGTGAGATAAACTGAGGGAAAGGCTCCCTCTCGTCGTTTTCGAGGGGTCACATAGTACAAGGGTCATAGGTGACTAAAATATCTCGGTCACACTAGATCAGTAACAACAAGCACATTCGAACAAAGCCTGCCTTCCCTCTCTCTCTCTCTCGTTCTGTTAAAACAATATCTACAGCATGTTGTCTCTGCTTTTCACCCGCTGCTGTGTGCTTGGTGAAGAGGCCGCTGGTGTTTTCTTTACTGTGTCCACCAAGTCCTCAAAACACACGCTGGAAAACAAAATGGTTTCTCGCCATTTCATTAGCGCCAGGCTGCGGTTGGGAGGTCACTTCAGCCGGAGTCTCTTGACTGCTCGGTGCTACAAACAATTAAAAAAGCTTGTTTTTTTTCTGGTTGGGTTTTTGATTAAATTCATACTGTAATATTACAGTGTATTGTTATGTCTGGACAGAAAAATGAAAATAAGCAGTCTTTATTGAGGAAATGAAATCCATGCTATTATGTGAGGGCAGATGTGAAGGGCACTCCCTGGACTCCCATATTGACTAGACCCAACCCAAATCCTAAACTTAACTGCAGTAACCCAAACAATTTTTTTTGGCTTTCTTATTTTTTTATAAACAATATGCCCCCTTCCAGCTGATAACCTTCAGATGCTCCCATGTTTTAGGAGACAATCGGGTCTTCACAACCACCTAAAAACCTCACACACACAGGCACTGACAAAACACACTGTGCACAAATGTCTTTTCTTTTTAGCAATAATATTTAATGGCAATAAACTCAGCCACTGGCACAGATATTGTTATATTAATGCTTTCATGGACTAATGGTCCACAAGCATAGTCTTTATTGATGTCTCTTGAGACAATGGCATGTCCTTAAGTGATTTCTCATCAATATCCAGGCTGAAGTACATATGCTCTTATAGATTTGGGCTCTGGGCTTGGGGTGGAGAGCGTAGGGAACATGACGGGGTCATTTGCTTAATGTGTTGATATTGATCTGGCGTTGGAGAGAAACTGGCATTTGTTGGGAGAGTGAGGAAAAGCAGGTAGGACTTGGGATTCGGGAAGTGATTACTGGGTGAATTTGTAGCAAGCAAGATAACATGAGAGAGAGGGAGAGATTCCCAACAGAATTTTCTTTTCTTATTTGAAACAGAGAGGAGGGCTGGGCAGGTAATTGGGGCTTGAGCTTTTTGTGGCCTCAGGTGACGAGAGAAGGTGAGGAAGGTGTGAGAAAAAAGGAAAGAAACTCTCGGTGTGTTCCTTCTCTTGTCCCATTTGCCAACTGGCTTCAGGCTCTGCATTTCTTCAAGCTCTCTCTCTCTCTCTGGCTCTCTCTCTCTTTCATTCTCTTTTGCTCGCTCGCTTGCTCTCTGGCATTGTCCTGTCACTCAAACCTATGTGAAAACTCCTCCCAGTGCACCGAAACATTTTAAAGCCATGAGAACCTGTGCACTTTCCGGTACTTTCCCCCCCGCTCCACCTTCTTTCTCTTTCTCTCCTTTGCTCACCTGCAGTTTACTGCCCTTCCAAATTCCTCCCTGTCTTCTTGGCTGATTTTTTTTTGTTGTGTTCATATGTTTTGGGACGGGGCTGCATGCTGCGGTTCATGACGTTTTATTGCTTCACATTTTTCAGCAGCTGGTTCTCATACTTTGGGCTCTTCTGCAGAACCAGTATTTTTTGTCTACAGCAGCCCCTTGTACTTTTATGATCAATAGTTACAGACTACCGTACGGAATTATATTGTTATTGTTAGCATATGCAATGGACACATCCGTAAAATTTATATGTTGCTTGTGATGATCAAAATCTCTTAAACAATCGCAGCGATTTCTGCTTTTATAAGTGCCAAAACCTGTCCTGCTCCAGGCTTCAACAGCCACCGTTTCCTATTTCAGACTCTCATTTAGGACTCAGACAAAACACATTAGATGACAATCTAAATTCTACACTTCAACATACTGCCTGTTTAGCTTTTGTAAGTCATACATCATAGGAATATCTTTTCTAAGCGTTGCATTATATACATAACCTGGTTTAATTATGCCAACTTTCTGTCCCGTCTTCTTATCGACTCTCCTTTGAGCTTTTATGGTGCATGTGTGTCTGCGGTTGAGCGGTCATGGGGTGAGAGTTTACTGGCTATGCTTCTGTGTATGTGCGTTTGTGTTTGAGTGTGTTTATAGCTCTGTCTGTGGGGTAAAAGAACAGACAGTGGAGCACTGCTAAAACCACACTTAATTAGAACAAGGCCGTACTGTCTTACCACGCAGAACCCGACAAAGCGAGTCTGTATGACTTATTGTTTTCCTCTTAACCCTAGCCTATGTCATTTTGAGGGCACTATAAAGTCTTGTTTGCCAGACATTTCAGAAATATTGGCATCCCAAGCAATGTCGGTTTACTATGAAATCCTTATGGTATGGAAACAGTGGATTTTAAAGGAGGCAAGACACTTGTTTTTCTGTACGGAGAGTAGATTTTAGACCACTTTGTGCTTGAGCTCTGTGTATATGTCATATTAAAGCACTTCACTATTGTGTGGGTTTGAAAGACTGTCAATTTGAATTATTTTACAAGCATTTTGATATGTGAACTGATCGCATATGAGTTATTTGTATAGCCGTGTCTGCCACCTTCACATTTAAAGAAGTTTGGTGAAAACATTAATTTTCGGGGAGCCTTAAATGTAAATGTGAGTTGGGCAAGGGAATCTATCATCCATTCCTTACCACCAGATGGACTCTATCTATTATTAATTCCCTAAAGTCAGCGGGAATTTGATACCTTATCAATAATTCACACTTCTGTGATCAGGGCCATATCTTTGTAGTGGCTGACTTAATTATCAGACAAGTTAAATGTTCTTAAGGTCCAGATCTTTAAATTAGTAGAATCAGGTTATTGATAAGCCTTAGGGATTGTGTTTGGTATTTCATTTTTTGGGGAGGGGGGAAGAAAGTATGTATTACCATATGGTTCTCCATAAGCATGTATGTGCTGATGGGTTGGCTTTGGTGGTTTATCATTTTGAAAGAGCATTTTATTTGATTACCACACTGCAGGACGATCCATTCTGAAATGTTGCACAAAGCAAGACTTTTTAAATCTGTTCGTCAGATTTAATGGTGCACTGCCTCTTTTTTGTTTTCAGCAAAATGACTAATTAAGGAGTTTTGCCATATGGACTCAGCCGTATGATTTAATTACAAAAGATAATGAATGAATCTGCTGTCATAGATATAATATCACTGTTTGGAAGTTGACTTTGATAATTAAAGTTGACCTGTTCAGTTCACTCATAATTTTAACTTACATTCATCTAATACAACGTTCTTTTGTTAGACTTAGTTTGAGAAAATCCAGACAAAACCCAATCTACTAATTTAGTCCAAAAATATTACATATTTTTGTGGTCGGCTTGTAGTGTATGGAAGGAGCTAGAGAAAAGAAGAGAAGAGAATGACTCAGACCTGACTAACAGGGCTGTAAGGAGACAAAGCTTTGGCCCAGTCCTGTCTGCACACCTCAGTGGAATATGTCACTGAGACTGAACAGGAAAGTGTGTTGAAGTGGGCTGGAAGTACGTTTGTACATTAATCTGTCTTTGAAGGAGAGACAGAGAGGGAGACGGGGAAAGAGAGGGGGAGAGAAAGAGGTCTTATCTGTTTACATCTCTTCTGATTTTGCACCTCACTCTCGCTCTGTGCTCTTTAAAGACTTTACTAATCTCATCTGAGGCTGAGAAACATGAGCTCCATCATTGATTCTCCTCTTCTCTCTCTCTGCCCCTCCTCATATCTTTGTCACTATTTCTGGCCAGTTCCTTTGTGTGCAGTACTGAAACATCTAAAACATTAGAGCTGGGTGGGGGAGAAACAACAGAAAAAATTAAATGATGGACAATCTATACCATGCCTATACCAAACCTGAATAATGTATGACTAAAGCTGTTGGGCAAATACAATGAACAAATGTATATATAACTGACTGACAATGTCTGATTGTTTAATATCTTACTGGATATCCCTCAATTTAAAATGGCAAAATGAAAATATGTTCATAAAATTAACACTTCGTTTCCATTTACGTTCATTTACAGTATATGAGTGCGTTCAATGTACAATCATCATATTTTGGGCCTGCAATAAGAACCAGCATTAGTGAAAAAGTCAATCAGTTACTTGACTATTGGTCCGTGTCAAAAATAAGGAAAAAAAGGAAGGCAGAATAGAGGGGAAGGAGGTGCTGAAGGAAAAATATCAGTCGGCATTTTGCAAAGCACCACTTAAGTTAAGCAAACATGCTCCGTCTGAACAGAAACATCTGTGTGAAATGAACGCTGGCATCAGGGATGAGAATAAAATGCCTGTTAATAGAAATAATAACTGCTGGGGCCCTTCATAAAGGCTCTGTTTGGGAGGCCCAGTCATGGCAGTACCCAAAGCCGGAGCCCAGACAGCCCATGTCATCACCCCTCAGACGGTTTGATGGCGTACGGTTGTGCTTTGGAACCATCATGGGCATCCACGGCGCTGGATTGGCTTGTGAATCCCTTCCATGTTGCTAGTGGCTTCATGCCACCAGAAGCAGAGGTGCAACGCAGCACAATCTGGGCACCAGGTTCACCGTCATGGCACGGAAAAGCCCTTCTCACTCGATTACGTTTGCTGGCCAAACCACCTTCATTTTTTTTCTCTGCTGCAGTTTGAAGGCTGTAATTTACTCTCACTCTTTCTGCTAGCACCTCATTCAACAGTCAACCATGACTTTCTTTCAAATGTGGATGCACACACACATTCACACACCCATCTTTCTATTGTTGTGAGGTCCTTCCCTTGACTCCCATAATTACTAGATGTACATAATCCTACAACCTACACCTAATCCCAAATCCCTGAAATTAGGAAATGGAAGTCGCTCAGATAAATACCTCTCAATGCCTAGAATCTTCTCATATTTGTAATTTATGCAATTAAACACAATTTCTATTCATAAGTATTTTTTCTCATACACAAAAAATCCTAATAAATCAGACTTTCCTATCTTTTAGTAAACAGTCTTCTACTCACCTACTCACACGCACTCTGGCTTCCATCTTGCTAAGAAATTGGTCTAACTGTGTCATTCAAATTAAAAGTGCACCCTGCTCATATTGGCCTTGGAGGCCTTTGCAAGGCCCACTTGTGGAAATCTCAAAGATGACATCTTTTCCAACCAAGACATGGAAACTTTAAACTGTAACAGATTTCCTTTCGCTGAAGATACAAAGACTAGTGCAAACATACAAAAAAGCTGCATGTAACTTTTGCGGGCGGCGAATGAACGGATAAAACGGTTTGATATGGACGTTTTGGCTTCCTCCAGTCCCCCAGGGTGCCTCTCTGGCATCGGTGGCAAGGCGCCAAATGCTCGGCGCTCATCTGATTTATGAGAACAGAGGGAGCAGGAGTGAAAAGAGAGAGAAGACCTACTCATAAATCAACGTCATCACAATAATGGTGCCATAATAAAACCTTCCGTTCTTTCTTTCCCCCAAAATGCGGAGAGAGAGAACGAGAGAGGGAGTGAAGATGGCAAGAAAGAGAGAAGTGTGAGAACACGGAGGGAAGACAGACAAAATAGGAAGCGTAATAGCCATGATATTAGTCATGCCAATGATGGCATAGGTGTTGCCAGTTCTTTTCAAAGCACATGTACTGTACACTAAAAACTTATGCTATATCTAATACACAAAAATATATCACAGCTGCCTGACCAAAGTGGGTGGAAATGAGGTGAGGTGTTGAGACATGTGGAGTGTCGAAAATTATTTGAGAACCCACATCAGGGTACAACAGCAGTGATTTGGAACCAATAATGGTAAGAATGACTGAATTTAACTTGCCTGAGGAAAAAGTTGTTCTTTATTGAGCTGAGGTAAAGATCTTAGTTTCCTAGAGATCATTTTATTATTACACTTCGTCATCCAAAGAGCATATTTGCAGAATTAACTTTGCAACTTCCTCTCATTTGCCTATGTTACCGAGTAACAGTGGCTAAATTTGCATCTGACAGCAAAGGTGATTACTTACCTATTGATCTTACATTGTCTTTACTAAAATGAATTATTTGATCTTTTTTGGTAATGATGATACAGGTCTTTGTTTGGTAGTGGCAATAAAGACAAACAATAGCCCCCATTCAAGCAACACTTCTACTGTGAAAATGGGAAAGTGAACATTGAAATATTACAGATGCATAATTACAGAAGCATAATTGTGCGTATCTATTTCTGAGAATTCACTTAGCATAGTTATATACTGTATGCCCTGCCTCTAAACCTAGGCCAGCAGGTCGTGATGTAAGTGTTTCTAGCAATGCTGAAATGTCTCAGTTGGAACTTCATTCATGTGGAGTTGATTAAAGTCCATGTACTCAGTCATAAGCCTGCACCTCTTACCCTTCATCTGGATCTTAGCAGGGTTTGGGCCGAGAATCCACCCTTGATGCTCCCCCACCCCCAAACTCACACACACACACACACACGCACGCACCCAGGCCCTAGGGCAAGTTGATTGACAGGTTGGGGTTGTGCTGTTGGATTAAGCTAGACAAGGGGGGTCGAGTGGGGAAGAGGGGATTAGAGGCAGTGAGCTTCATTAACCTGAATGTTTACACAAGCTGATCCCCGGCAATGAGAGCTTTTCCTTCCCACAAGTGTCCCCCCAACAGCCCCCGCTAGAATGAACGCCTGCCATTCCTACACTCTGATTTGATGAAAGCAGAAAGTCTAACTTTAGGAGTTGCATTGAGAATTCTCTTGGTGCCTATGGGAAGATGACGGAAAATGGCTTAAATGGCTTAAAACAGTTTTTTTTTTCTCTCTCGCAGCACAAGGAAAGAGCAACAGTAAAAAGAAAGTCAACGGTCTTTTAATTGACTAGGTAAATACTCTTGTCCTTTGTCCTAATATTTATTCTATTTATTTAATCTACAAAAGTGTGGCTCCCTTGCACGCCTTTCTATCAACAGACAATAGCACCGTGGCTCAACAATAGACTGCCAACCAGTGGCCACTTTTACAGGAGCAGAAGGGGTGTAAAGGGGGGGAAAGCTATAAATCCAAACCCATCAACCCCTCTCAGACTTCAAACACTGACTCACTTGCTTTGTTGGAACTCTCAGTGGACCTATAGCGCAGCCCTGAGTCACTCCTGAGCCTTAAAGACAATATTAGGGGCCCTTTTCTCGCTATCACGCGGTCTGACACTGCATATGTGTGGAAGTGTGTGTATGTGTGTCCACTCTCTCACTTAATATTCTCTGACTTATAGGACAGCTGAGGGTAGAGAAGCTTCCAAACGAGCTGCTATCATCTCTCGAGTGGCCGCTTTGTTTAGTCACCGCAGGGTAGTTGTTTTCCTACTGCACTCGAGTGGAAAAGTAAATTAGTCTTCTCTCCCTGGCTGAGGGAGCAGGGAGCAGCCTGTGAATGGTGTGTGTCGACAGGCTGGACGTGTCTGGGTGGGCTGAAGAGCCCGAATTGCTGCCTCTTTGGCAGAAGCGGCAAGACTGGCCGAGACTCAAAGGGCAGTCTCGCGTTGAGCCATGCAGGTGAAGAACTTTAAAAGTCTTAACTAGCTTTTTCTGTACATTTACAGCATTCAGCAGACGCTCTTATCCAGAGCGACTTACATTTCCTAATTTCAGGGACAGTTCCCCTGAGAGCAACTTAGGGTTAAGGGTCTTGCTCAAGGAACCCAATGTTGGTAACACCAGAGGTCAGAATCAAACCCACAACCTCTTGGTCCAAAGACGAGGGTCCTACCACTAGGCCACCAACACCCTTTTTTCAACACAGCTTTTTTCACAGCAACCCTTCCCGGCTTAATTCCAAGGCAAGTGTGTGCAGTATTAGAGCTCAAAACGTGACGTAGACTAAAAAGTCTGAAATCTGACGTAGACGAGGCTCGAAATCCCACAAAATAAATCGTCCAGAGTGGAGGCCTATAGGGTGCCCGTACCTCCACTGTCACCACATTACTCCAGTCCACGCGGAATGTGGAATTCCAGACAGGAAGAAGGGATGGAGGAGAAGGGGAGGTGAGAGGAGAGTGGAGGAACGGTTCAACAGACATCTGGTGCTGATTTGGCTGGGGTTGCTGTGGACATGCTCGCCCTGCGCTTGTTTTGATTCGGATTCCAGGGGAAGTTGCCGTTATTTGTTGTTGAATGGCAAGTGGGGCTGTTAATTGATGAACAGAAGGATTCTGAACGACAGGCTAATGAATTTAAGGGCTCAGAGTTTGGGGTGTCGAACAACAATATAGGGAGTCGGCGGGCGTTGATATGGGCATAGCAGCAAAAACAAATATACATGTCAACACCAAAAACGGTAAAACAATTTAGTAAATGAGCCATTTCATTCGGCTGGAAAGATCCGAAAAGAGAGAGACTGGACACTGTGCCAAAATGGACTTGTTTGGGTAAATAGAAGCCAAACAGAAACCAATTCATTAAATTAAACACATGCAGTGAATATATCGTTAGGTATGTACATGATACGCTCTGTTCTGCTACAATTTTGTAACTTAATACAATACATTACGCTACGCACTTGCAATGGTGGAGTTATTGATTATGTGTCATACTACATCTAGTTATGAATTTGCTCAACTCTGGATTTTCAGCATATGGTTCCATTACGTTTAAAACATTTGCAGGTATTGTGTGACCTTTATTTGTATTCTGCTCTTTATTTTACTGAGCACTATATTAAATATTATGTTCTGTTCTGTTCTCTGTTCCTTCAGATGTCACCCACATGAGTACTGTGTGATTTGATCTTTCCAATCAAATTAAATGGTCCATTTACTGACTTGCTGCACATTTTTGTGGCATCAAAATGTTTATTTATTTTTGCTACTATGCACTGCTGTACTGTGCTTCTTGACCCGCACAATAACAACCCATACTTGCGGACATACTGATTGTTCTGATCTGATTTTATTTCTGTTCATGGTTGAGGGGAAGCGTTCAATCAGACAGGTTCGGTGAGATTTCAGCAACCTTGATGAACTGAGCAATAAAAGTACATACAGTATATACTGTACCTCATATATACTCTGGCCTGTCCCGTTGGACTACAGAATAAGTTGATGCTAACTGGAACTGGCGCTGGCTGGCTTTAGAGAGGTGTTGGGGTTTGCTGTGTGCTTGCTTAAGTAATGTATTTGGTTAGGATGCATTGCTAGTATGTTGCTGTTGCTGACAGTAATGGGTGCTGAAAGAAATGGATACAGATTGACAGGAGGAAAAGAACAGTGAACTGTATTGCAGGAACAATAAAATTTAAAGATAAACATAGGTTTTGTTTGGAAGCTGGTACTTGTTGGACATTTACTGGATTGATGCACGTTGTCCTGGCCAAGGGGTCATAACAACTTTAACCGAAGCTGTCAGACTGGTTTGGCATAACACCTGGTTGATAGGGTCTAAAACATCTCATGCTGATCACAAGTAAAATGGATATTTAAGGACGACCTTGATCTAGTGCCCAGTTAAAATCTGCTGTGTGGGCCAAGCTGGTGTTTTTTTCTTGATCAGAAAGGTACGACGTAAACAAGCTTAGCTTCTGAACAGGAGAATGATTGAAAGGCCTCCTCTACTGTTCCACTGCTGTTGCTGCCGGCCCAGTCGTGGACCTGGCCGGAGTTAATGAAACCGGATCCGAGTGCTGGGAGGCAGCTGGGTGGCACAGGCATATTCAGCGGATTAGGGATGACGTTATTCCCAGCACTTAACAAATGTAGAGGAGAAGGGGACGGCAGTAACGCCTCACTGAGCAAGAATGTCCTCGGCCTCTTGCTTAATGTGAGGAAACAGCCCACATCCAAGGCTCTTCTGATCTCTTTAGGGAAGGTGTGTGTGTGTGTGTGTGTGTGTGTGACAGAGAGAGAGAAAGAGAGAGAAGGAAGATTGGAGGTAAGGGGTGGAGGGGAGAGAATGAGAGAGAGAGACATCGAGACAGAGAAGGTGGGGGTTAACTGTTTGTGTGCTCATATGTTTGAGAAAGAAAGAGACAGAAAGGTGGAACTATGGATGGTGAATGGTGTATTATAACATTTATAAAGCAGAAATCAGTTAAGTCTAATAATGAGCGTAATTAAACTTGCCTTAAACAACCTAGAATTCTGTTAACGCCATAGCCAAGGGTTATTCAAACCTCTGCCACATGATATTACAAATTGGTTTATAAGTATTCGTACCACTGACATCCTCGACCTCACTATTCATCCGGTCATTATTTATCTGGTTCATATACACACCATATTTTACTTGGATTGGTTTTGCTAAATGACTTGTACTGACGTTAGGGAGGGAACGGTCACATATTAAGGCTTGACCCTTTTCCTGTTGAAGTGTGAAGACAAGGAGGTCTCAAAATTGAATTTACTGCCCCATTTTGTTTTTTTTTCTCTGGCTAGAATGTGAGTCTGAGTTAACACCCGATGCAGTAATACAGAGTTTGTTTTCATTCATAACTCTGGTGGTTAAGTCGGTGTGGGTTTGGGCTGTGGTATACCTACTATGCAATGGTTCTTTCATGGCTAAAGAGTTTTGTTTTTAATTAATTAGGATGTAACAATCAAAATTTAATTATAAATGTCTGTCGAGCCATGAATATCTTTTACACAAACCTGATTATCTGTGTGCATTTAGGGAAAAACTGAAATGAGTTGTCAGACATTGGAACATACTAAAGTAGCAACCAAAATGGCCAGACTGACGAACATGAAAGACAGACAGAAAATTAAACCTCTCTATCATCTCTTCCCTGTCTGACTCACCATCCTTATCTCCACTAATGAAGCACTCCGTTCTCTGGGCGTCAGAGCAAGTGTCTACAGGCATGACCCCCGGGCTATCCTTCCTAGCTCATCAACACATCACTCAACCCGAGTCGTCCCCAGGAAACAACTGCCCCCAGCTAGCACAGGTGAACAGCCTAAATTAGATTTAATAGACTGATGACTAACAAGCCAGGATGAATGGTGTGGGAAAGTGAGCATGGACGACTTTTATAGACACCAAGCCCCACGCGCGAGAAAACCAGCTGGCGGAAATGCATTTAAATGCGTACAGAGTTAGTGCCAGTGGGCGTTTAAATCCATGAAATAAATCGGGGTTTCTTTTACTTGTAGCTTTAGAAAATGTATTATTCAACTAGAAAACGTATTGATTTGACATCTTTACGTAACATGGTCTTTTTTAGTGCCGCCACAAATCTGATTTAAAATCTCACTAGCACTAGTATTAAGAAGCACAACTCTGATTTCCACAAGTTTAAACAGAATCCCAAAATCAATTCGCCTTCCAAAAATAATGCACATGTTGTTAGAAATAGGAAATGTATAGTGTATGCATGCATGTAAATTGTGTAAATTTTCTTTCATTAAAATTCAAAAACACAATGACGCTTGCGCAGGTTTAGCTTTGTTTATGGGAGTGGCTACTCATCATCCTTTGTTATCCCTTAAGCCTGATTAAGTGGTAAAGATGAACTTCCTTTTTTCTTTGAAAGCAGTAGTTTACGAGAATGACTGCATACCCAAATACCTGTCGTTTGAGAAGAAGGGAACTGGAACTAAACCATCACTAAATTAAGTGGGCAAAGGCTCTCTGCATAAAACATTACTTTCTAAAGATGTTCCTTCTTCAGGTTGATTTTGGGAACATACATCAGCACTTCATCAAAAACATAAGAAAACCATATGGTGTATTCTCTAATCATGCATATTTTCTTGAGTTATGTAGTCAGAAGAATACGACTACGAAAGCACCACTGATAGCTTTCACAACTGTTTGGAAGGTGATACATCACATTGATGGTATCCTGCACACAGGCCACTCTCGAGTCAATATCGCAAATTTATTGACAGCCTTTAAGAATATTTACCACACTTCTTCCTCTTCTCAATGGGTGCTCAGTCTGTAATCCTTCTGTCCCTTTATTAGATCATTTGTCAACCCCAAAGCCTGTTTTCCCCTCCTCTTTCTTTTTTTTCCCACTTTTGCTTGCATCCGCCTCTCCTTACCTTTGAGAAAGTTATTGTGCAATGGGCCTCGCTGGGTTAACTCCTTCCCTCCTCCTTCCCTCCCTCCCTTCCTTCTTAAAACAGAATTTACAGCTGATTAGCCTGTGCAGTAAAGACGGAGCTGGTCCCAAAAGGAACGCACCGAAAACATTTACGCAAGGCCAGACGCTTGGGCCTTTATGAGAAACACATGCGCTAGATGGAGAGAAGGAGAGAGAAAGAGGGAGAGAGGGTTAAGTGGCAGTTCATTTAAATGTTTTCTGGAAACAGTAAGAAAATGAGAGAAATGGAGATGTGGTTTCATCTTCAGTGTGCCACAAAAAATAAACGAAAAGGAGCACTGTTGTGTGTCTGTGCGTGTGTGTGTGTGTGTGTGTGTAAAATAAATGAGACCTCCTTGAGGAGGCATTCTTGATCTCTGAACCTTCCCAGACAGTCAGGCCTTTGCCGTGGCCGAAGTGAGCTCTCACATTTAGGCTCACACACATGACAGTGTTCAGTTCCCCAACATCAGGCCTGTCCCTTCCCACAAACCCACACCCACATGGCCCTAATGTGGAAAAGCAAAGTGCCGTAGCTCATTCATATGCAGCAGCATGCAGCCAGGAGACGGGAGGGGCCTGTTATTATAAGGCTTACGGGGACGTGGTCTGGCACCAACTTCGGTATGGCACTGCCCCACTCATAACCAGGCAGACACACACAAACACAAATGGACACTAGCCACAGGTATGTCCCCTGCTCTGTGGGCAACCCTTCCACCAGCCAAGAAACTGTCAAGAGCTCTCCCCTCTACCTTCAGCATAATGAAAGGTGACCAGGCCCAAGCAGCCAGTAACTATGTTGTGTTTTTAGGATGGGGGGTGTCCTGATGGCGGTGGTGGGGGTTTCATCTTATTCCACTTGTGCACATGTGGAGGTCTGAGCAACCCCCATCCTCCTCAATCAACTCTTAGGCATCGGGCCTCCCTTGTTAGGCTCATGGTCGCTGCCAATTACTGCTCCTCTTGAGCAGTGGAAAACGTCTTCTGGGGATCTGTTACCATGAGTGAGGTCAGGTGGAGCACAGAAATCAAGCGTAATCAAGGAAAATGGGACTGAAGTGTATTATCACTGGGGGGGGTTTCATATGGGACAGAACGCCATGGTGGGTGCCCTTGCCATCTTATTTCATCAGCACATTTCTCTAGAATGGAAGGGGAGGCAAACTACATGGCCCAGTTTGCACTGGGCCACGGAGCGTTCCGGGTCGATGCGGCTACGGAGGTGATGCTTTGGATGACTAAATTAAAGCGGTGGACCACTTGACTTCTGCAGAGGGTCCAGGGAAAATACGAATTGGTCACGGCTCGTATTTCTCAGATCAGAGAATGACAGCAGCGCGAACTTGAGCTGTCGGGGTAAGCAAGGATTCAGCGGGAGAGTAGAGACGCTACGGTATCAGACCTTTCCTTTCCACCATTATGGGCATATTTTCCCTTTTTCTTTTTTACAAGCATATGACTTCATTGTTTTAATTTATGCTTCAATTACTGTTCATATACACTAACCCTATGCGGTGTAGGAGTATGACTAGATATCTCAGCTAATTTACTGCTTTTTTTAAATTTAATCTTTTGAAAGAGTCTTAATGGCCATCGTATCATCAATCACATTTTTACTGTGATTGAAACTTCTTATCCAGCTTCCTAAACAGACTAACTGTGGTAAGCTTTAGTCACCGTAGTGTGAAGATGACCCTGATCCAATTTGTAACGACAAGTTTAGGACCTTTCAAGTACAGAGATCTGCCATTACAGCTGACAGATTGCTCTAATTTTTCTCCAGGTGCATTCAGATTAAATAAGGCGAAAAGAAGTCTCCCATTTTCAAACTGACTTACATTCTTTTCCCATTGCACAGATTTTGATGGACTACCTTTTGAAATTAAATCAAGATATGGCTACCCCTCCCCGCTTTGACTGTTATTATTTTAACCCCGAATGCACTGTGTGATCTCTGTACTGTGTCGGTCTGCCAAAATGTCCCCAGTATGCTTCACTTCCTGCTTGAGAGAAGGAAAAGGCAGAGAGAAGAAAAGTTGCATTCCTTCGGTTTCCAGAATTCTGGCCTCCTTCAAGTAGCTTGAGACTCTTTTTGGTCAGGAGAAGTCCCTGCCAGTACAAACACTGAGATGTCTGGCCAATTAGAGATGCTAAATGGATTGGACTCGCTGCCCCACCAGGCCTGATGAGTGTGGCGAATGCCTGTCCTGGGTTCACAGGCCAGTTCAAGCCGATTCTATTACGCTGCAAAGAGTTCTGATTGCGCAAAATAGGATATTTTATTTTCTTCTTCAAGGAAATGCTGCATAATGATTAAAATAAACAGTCTAAGACCTGCAATCAGATAGTTTTCAGGACAATCATCTTTGGTGAAACTCAAGTATTGTAAAGAATGTCACACCACAAGATCTAATGAAGGCTCAAACTGTAACACATTGAGATTTCGACATAATCTAATCTTAGTCACATCACATAAATTACTGTAACCACTATAGATGTGCAGGTAACTGTATTAATTCATAATAGCCTAAACATTATTCATGCACATCAATCTTCTGGCCATATCATCATCTTCCATAAAGTCTATTGGACAAACTAATGGCACTTTGAGGAGCACATCAATATTAAACCAATTACCACCTCTGGGCAGCTCAGGAAATACATTTTTATTAGCACTCAAGAAAACTTTTCTCTCTCACCCAAAGGACCAGTGAAGTGGCCTGTCACTGGCCATTTCTATTTAAATTTGTTGTTTATGCTAATAGAAAATTGACTTGCAGTAGTTCTGGGAAGTCAAAGCTCTGGTATGTAATATTTTTCTTAGATTTTAAAAGACATGTCATGTTGTCTGGAAGCAACCTGAAAAATACATGTAAAACATGCAATTGTGTTGGATGTCACTGCTCATCATTTGGACTCGTCTGAAAAACTTGCTTTAAGCAGAAACACAGAAGTGAAGTGCTACAAAACTATTGATGTGGATCAACAACCTCCACAAACCTCTGAAAACGTAGCTGGGAGCTGACTGTCAAATATTCTCTATTATTCATTACTGAATCAATAGCAGCATAATACTGGTTTAGTTAAAACAGTCCGTTATTTCTTAGGGCTTTCAGCAAGGCAGGAATGTCAAACCACCTTTATAGGAACACAGCTCTATAGAGATTAGATATTTATCTTTTCTATTAAAACAAATTCAGCTTATTAAGGACTTAATTGACAGAATAATTTAATCAAATACAGTGGACTGTGTATGATAGAAGACTGCACAGCTACTGTATCTAAACCTTGTGTCTGACATCCTGGTATATTTAGATACTTTCTGCAATCATGATTATGAAAACCATAATCAACTGCATATGAACAACAGCACTCAGATTATAGCAATCTTAAGATCTCTAATATAACTATGTTTACTCTTTTACACAATTTTGCATTTATATGCTAAGTTGCCCAACCCCATTTCTGAAGATCTACCACCTTATGTTCCAACCCAGCTGTCTCTAATAGTCAGCTGATACCGAAGACCTTGAGTAGCTGGCTAAAGGTGTGTCAGATTAGGGTTGGAACTAAACACTGTAGGGTTGTAGATCACCCAAAGCAGAGATGGAGGACAGGAGAGATTCTAGTTTCACCGGGACATTTTTTTAGCCTAGCTGAAATTGTCTTACCTTTTGACGAGGCATCTGTTTGCCATCATAAAAATGTGTGGTTCTGAAAATACAGTTGCTTTCAAGTATTCTTTCTACATGTTCAAATAAAAAGTAATTATATTTAAAGACGTTTCGGAACAATGACTGTAAGCTAATTGACAATAATTACTAATAAGGAATAAAAGTATGTATTAACTTTCATTTTTGTTATGCTTGGGTAACATGTCCCTTTAACCAGGTAAGCTTCTTGGTTTTGAAGTAAAAAGGATTAGCTAGAGGTAATAATTAGGTTTGGTAAATAAATAGGTTACCATTAACCTGTAGGGCTATATTACAGGGCTGCACATGAACAAAAAGTTATGACATTCAAATAACGCAACCTGCACACAATCACTGTAGGATTGTTTTTAAAAACCTGATCTACAGTGAATTAGACTTAGAGAGAACGCGACGTGTTGCGATCATTTGAACGTTGGACACTAAACTTTGGTGGCGTAATGGTAGGGTGGTCGCCCCATGAGCAGAAGGTTGCAGGTTTGAATCCAGGGCCAGTAAAGTTACCACTGAGGTACTCATGAGCAAGATACCGTCCCCCAAGCACTGCTCCTTTACGGATGGGTTAAATGCAGAGGTCACATTTCGCTGTAGTGCACTGTGTGCTGTGCTGTGGTGTGTCACAAAGACAAATAATCACTCACTTTGTGACGTCACAATGTCTGCATGTGATATTGAGGTACACATACTACAACCCAGGGCTTGTTTGAGGTAAGCAGCTTAATACTTATGTAATATCATTGCATATTTTAATCTGCCAAACATGATTAACATTGTATTTTATTTTAAGACCTTGATTAGATTTAGAGGTGACTAGACAGTTATCTTTAAAAGCACTTCAGCAGAGTGTGTTAAAAATACATTTCTTCTAGGGGAATATGCTCATTTAGTGCCATCTACTGCTCAAAAGAGCTCGGAGCAGGAATGAAGTCTGAGGCCTGCTCCCAAAGTCAAAGTCAAGTAACCGGTGTTACCTCATCTACATACACCTCTATCTCTGTTTCCAGAGATCTGCTGCCTAAAGACTTAACATGACTCGGGCGTGTTGCTATTTTATTACACATTTAACCAGCAGATTGGGCACTTCCAACGTTGTAAAAATTGACTTTTTGGTACAGAACCAGTTCTCAGTCTATTCGAATTCAAGTTAACGTTGTTTAATCTCTATAACGGTCGGAGCTGATTTCTGTAGCGGCAGGACACTGTTGTAACATTTTGGCATACTTTGTCAGAATAGCATACTGGTAGTGCAAACTGATAGGCGTATCAATCGGTTCAAGGTACTTTATCAAAATAACATACCTATATTTTAGAGTGATGTTCTTGTATGTTTGTTATACTGGGATATATCATAATAAAACACCTATAGTTTTATACATTGGTATGGTGTTATAATAGGTACATTTATGCTGACAGAATAACGTCGTTTTTATACATTGATATGTTGTTCTGATAAGTACATTTTCACTGACTGAAAATATATACATGTATGATGTAATGATAGGTACATTGTTTCCTATACATATAGTTTACATATGTACCACAACCATATACTGCATTACAAGGACTGTATAACTCAAGCCAAATGCAATTATTACTCCGGTTTAATTTGTTCTAACGAAGGTAATACAAAGTCATTGTTCTCACTGTTTAAGAACATTATCCAACCCCCGGACTCTCTACCACTTCATCTGCACTCATTTGCTTTCTGTAACTCCGTTATGTCATTTTTCTCTGAGAAAATCCGGCCAGTCAAAAGCAATCTTGGTTCACAATCCATTTCTATTATCCCATTTGAACTTCCTCCACCCACTCATTCCTTTTCCTCTTTCCACCTCCCCACTATTTTAGAAATTTCAGACCTCATCCGTAAGTCCAAATCCTCCACCTGCCTGTTGGACCCCCTCCCCACAGCTCTCGTTCAAGCCTGCCTCCCCTCTCTGGCCTCCCTTATCTCCGGTATCATTCATTCCTGCCTCAACACTGAAATTGTGCCAACAATTAAGAGTCTGGGTGTCATCCTCGACAGTACTCTTTCTTTTCAATCCCATATCAATAACATTACCCGCTCTGCATATTTTCTTCTTTGTAATATCAACCGTCTCCGCCCCTCTCTTACTCCCCATACTGCTGCTATCCTCATTCATAGTCTTGTCACCTCTCGCTTGGACTGTTGTAACTCCCTCCTCTTCGGTCTCCCTCACAAAACTCTCCAGAAGTTTAACTGGTCCAGAATTCAGCTGCCCGCATCATTACAAGAACTCCTTCTATTTATCATATTACTCCCGTTTTGCAGCAGCTCCACTGGCTGCCGGTTAAGTTTCGCATTGAATTCAAAATTATTCTGTTAACCTTCAAGGCCATTCACAACCTTGCCCCTCCATATCTGTCTGACCTCCTTCATGTTGCCGCTCCCCCCCGTATCCTCAGATCATCCTCTTCTATTGACTGTTCCCTCTGCCCATCTTATCACTATGGGGAGCAGAGCTTTCAGCCACTTTGCTCCCCGGCTTTGGAACTACCACCCGAGCTCAGAAACATTAATTCATTCTTACTCTTTAAATCTGCACTCAAAACCCATCTGTTCAAGCTTGCTTTCTCTCTTTGACTATTTGCACTATTTAAATTCAGTCTTTTTCTTAATTTTGTGTATTTTATGGTTTTATTGTCTGTTGCACTTTGTTTTATTGTATGGTGTCCTTGTGTGCTAGAAAGGTGCCTATAAATAAAATGTATTATTATTATTATTATTATTATTATTTTACACTGTGGTATAAATGTTCTGATAGGTACTGTCGAAGTCCACCGACATCCCCGAATCCGTTGATCGAGAAGAGATCACCAAGAGACGTATTTGAAAGTTAACAAGCAAGTACAATTTATTAAAGCACAGATATATCTGGAGACCTCACACACAGATGACTGTATAGAGAAGTCTAACCAGGAAGTTCAGACACCTGCCTTTAAGTGGAGCAGCGAGGGTGGGGGTGGAACCAACCCAGAAACTAAAAACTAAACGCAGCCTGCTTTCTGAGTCTCTCAGAAGGACACGTCTTCATCTTGTTGCACTTTTGCAGAACAGTGCAAAATCCTGTTCGGTGAATGTACAGTATAGCGTATTTCTGTTGTGCTCATGCGTTTTAACCCAGGATATATAAAATATAAAATAACAATAAATAAATAATTATTTTTAAAAAGGTAGTTGGTAGCGTAACGGTTAGGGAGTTGGCCTCGTGACCGGAAGGTCGCCGGTTCAGGTCCCAAACCGGTCAAGACACCACCGAGCATGGTACTGTCCCACTTCACATTTTGTGGTGCATCACTCACTTAACTAAAGAACGTGAGTCTTGAGGGCTTGAACCGAGGATTCTGAAGACGTTTCACCTCATACAAAAGGCTTCTTCAATTAATAAGCATTTCGGACGAGAGGTGATCCTTAAAAACAGGGCCGGAACAAGCTTTTTTGGGGGCCCTAAGCAGAATTTCATTTGGGGCCCCCAAATATCACCTCAATGTTATTTTGTAATTATTATTTGATTAAATCACGATGGCCTGACATTTCAAGCGTTCTTCACCTCCCCCTGGGGCCATTGGGGCCCCAAGCGGCCGCTTAATTCGCATATGCCTTGGGCCTATATCTATCATACATTTTCACCTACTGTGTGCATAAGTGGAGTTTCAAAGCATCCGCGTGATTTACACCGTTTAAAACTTGGTCATCTACGAAATTAACTCGGGGTTTGCAGTATCTTTAGTTTGCGAAAGCATGTGCGTCTCTATTATATACGATATCGTTATCACTGTTCATCTTTCATTCTAAAACGTTACGTGAAAAACCGCATCTTTCTCAGATCTTATTAGCCGTTTGATAAATTGATTTATGGAGTGTAAGTGTCTATAATAATGCGCTACCACCCTAAACATAGAGGGGAGAAGAGATTTATGCTGGTAGGATATTATCACAAGGCAGGACAAAATTACAGACAAGGCTATAAATTTACGCTACCGGTAAGAACATTTTTTAGGTAGGAAAAAATTTCAGAACAGGCTCTGCTTAAAAAGAAGAAGGTGCCGTCGGTTCAAGCTCTCAAGATCACCGCGTCCTGAACGACCGAGAACCAAGGCGGACATACTACAAACCAACGGTAGGTGGCGATGAGCGAGACCAGAAGTGATAAGTGGCGCCATGGGCCTGTCTTTATGAGAACTCCTCGATTGTTTACCCGTGTTAGCTACATGGTCATTGTTTCTGTCCATTAGCAGCATCTGAGCAGTAAACAGTCTTTTTTTGTCACCATGGGATGCGACGGCGGAACGATACCTAAAAGACATGAGCTGGTAAAAGGACCGAAGAAGGTCGAAAAGGTACGATCACGTAACGCTAACCACAGCAACTTTAATTTTTAGAACGGAAATCGGTAAGCTAGCTGGATGGTTAGCTTAGGGCTTTGCTAACGCTCTTTCGAAGCTTTATACGAAATGCTTTAAAAGCAAACGCGTCATTTATTTGCTTTAAATTGACCGAAGTCAACTTTCGTTTACCTGTTGTTTTGGCCAGTTTGTCAGCTAGTTAAGGCGGCCGAGACAGCTACTAGTGACAGCTAGAGACTTAGTTCGGCTAGTTATTTAGCTAGCTAGCCGAGCTAAGCTGTTGTAGTAATTGCATAAAAAGCAGGTTGGACGTTTTGTGTTTGAACTGAAATGGGGTCTAACGACCCACTCCCGCTTTTCAGGTGGATAAAAATGCCGAGCTGGTTGCCAAGTGGAAATACTGCGCCTTGAGTCAGGAAAAACTGAGGCGTCCGATAGTCTCCTGTGAACTTGGGAGGTAAACGATCTTCTCCTTTGTGTGTCTGTGTGTGTTGAAATACTTGAAAAAGAGACTAAACTTCAGATCTATCCAGAGCATACCAGTCATTAAACTCTACCTTCCCCCAAACAGGCTGTACAATAAAGATGCTGTCATTGAATACTTGCTGGATAAATCTGCAGAAAGACCCAATGCAGAGGTTGTTACGCACATCCGTGGTATTAAGGTAAGGGTTAGGATTTATTCTTATATATGTGCCCTTCTTTAAAAGATATCTGTATCTGAGTCCAGTCCACAAATTCTCTTTGTCCTCAATTACATATGTTTAAATAATACACTTGTGCCATTTGCCTTAGACTGTTTTTAATGTGGTTATATATGGAGGAGATTTAGGGTTGATGTGCTCGTCTGGATTGTTAATGGAATCTCTAATTATTATTATTACTAGATTCAAGATTCAAGATTCTTTATTTGTCACGTGCAAGTTATACAGGTACAACAAGCAGTGAAATGTATCCTGATCCGCTCTTTTAACTGTACAATAGACAAGGAAGATAGAGACGCAATACAAACTTACAAACATAAATACTAACTTAAATACGGAGGCTGGGGTAACAGGACAAAAATAAAACTAGATATTATACAATAAGGAACATAAAGTTAAATGTGCAAACCTGAGAATGTAAAAATTGTAAATGTGCTAGGGCAGGACAGGTGCAAAGAGATGATTTTTTTTAAAGTGCCAAGTGCAGCTGCAGCATTGTACCTAGCAGAGTAGAGCATGTGACAATGAAGTGGCAACCAGTATAAGTTATCGTAACAATAAGAGGTATGTATTAGCAGCATGTAATAACATGGACATTTACAGTATAGTTATCGTAACAACGATATGAGGTATGTAATAGCATACCTATTGTTATTTTATTAAGGATGTGAAAGAGCTGAATCTGACTGATAACCCAACATGGGAAGGCGAGAGGAGGAACGCTAAGAGTGACCGCTACGAGGACATGCACTATGCCATGTTCATCTGTCCTGTGGTGGGGCTGGAGATGAACGGCAAACACAAGTAAGGAGTGTGTCCTAATGCTGAATAGTGCTGTCAGAAAAGGAGTCACAAAATGTGGGAGTCTTTAAGAACTGATGCTTTTAAATACAAGACAACATGCAGTGTGCTAGTATTTAAGTAAAAAATAAATAGATTCAATTAACACAAAATAAGGACAAAGTGTTAAAATATAAAGAAACATTTACAATTTGAATTATACTTTTTCTTTTAAATCAGTTATAAACATTTTTTGTGCATTTGTACACCATGAATGGTATCTTAGGTTTGGAATGTTGTCAAGGCTTTGCTTTGTGATGACATACTTGATGGTGATTCTTCTTTTGTCTCTGTGTGTCTACATACTGTATATAAGAAAATTGAATACAGTCAAAACAGTTGATATGCAGGTCTTTCAGGCATCTCAGATAACTTGAGAAAGCTGTTTTAGGTTTATTATGGTTTAAATTGCTCATCCCAACGAATATTGCAAGTGCTTTCTTCACATTTAAAACAAAATGCCACTCTTAAAATTATTCGAACCCTTCTTGGCGAAAAATTTGAGTACTTAGTAGAGCACCCATTTGCTGTTATAGCCAGCTTCTGGCAGCCTTTGTGGACTTTGAGGTATGCTTGCGATTGTTGTGCTGTTGAAATGTCCAGTGATGCCCAAGCTTCAGCTTCCTTACTGGTGTCAGTCAGTCGCAATGCCAGAAGAAGCAAAGCAGCCCCCCTGAGCAGCACAGGACTATCACCGTGCTTCGCTGTACACAGGGTGTTCTCTTCAGCATATACTGTGTTCTTGCTCCTCCACACATACTGCTGATCCATAGGCTCGAAAATTTCTCGTCTTGATTTATTACAGAACAGAATCCCAAAACTTCTGTGACTTATTTAAATGTTTATTTACCATATTGGAGCCGAATTGTCTGGTGCTTTTAGGTCAGCAGTGGTGTACGTTGTGGAATTCAGGAACCAAGCCCTTCAGCGTTAATATGCTTTAATATACCCTCAGTGTCTTGTGCCACCAAGCCTTGCTGCAGATCTTCTGCTTTCACTTGAGGGTTTTTGGCCACTTCCTTGTAATATATCTCCTGGCAGTTGTTGATGACTTCCTCTTTGTGCCGTATCCGGCCATGTAGTGTAGCCAGTGACCCTTTAACTTTGACAACTTATGCTCCCAATGGAACATTCAGTGCTTTTTAATCAATTTAGTGTCCTTTTCCTTGTTTGTCCAAGGTGATTCTCTTAACGTTTATGGACAGTTTCTAACATGCAGTCAAGCGTCACTGTGGACACTGTGTGTCACTGTGTGTTCTATTTCTGATACAAATTATGAGGCTCTGGATTGCTTTACTTGGGACAACATCTGATTTGCAAACGTGCTCTTATGACGGGTTCTGTTGAGGGGGATGAATGTTTTTGATACGGCGGAAGTTATTAAAATTGGCTTTTTGTGTTGAATGTGGGGGAAAATCGGTAGTATTTGTTGCGTTGAGCTATTTAAATTGCTCCTGTTCTATTTGTTCATTGCAAACAACTGATAGGTAAATTTTGCCAATAAACGTAATTTGAAATGGGGCTTCACTATTTTTTTTTGAATGCAGCCTTATATAGATGAAAAGGCTAACTACCGTTTTTATCAGTCAGAAGGTCTCATGCTGTGGGTCTGTTTTTCTTGAAGAATTTGAGTAATCGTTTGCTTAAACATATTTAGCCAATTTCCCAGTTGAGGATTAAGCCTAGTCCTGGACTAGCTTGGAGTTTGAATGGCAAATCTCCACTGGTATTACAATTTATTCCAAGACTAGGCTTAATCTATGAGCAAAAAAAAACAGCCCATTGGTTTGTGGCTCTTATCTGCTGTCTCATGGAACTATGTTGATCACTTAATTCACAAGTAAAAAGGATAGAAAATTCACTGTTTGTCTGGAGGCACTAGCATTTCATCTCTGGTTTATTTTCTATTTTTGTTGATTGTCACAAATGTGGAAATTTGTAAATTGACCGTGTCAAAATGATTTCAGCCTTTAGGGTCAATTTCCCAGTTGTGGATTAAGCCTAGTCCTAAGCTAATTTGAGTTTGAACGGCAATTCTCCACTGGTATTACAGCTTATTCCAAGACTAGGCTTAATCCATGAGCAAGAAACCAGGCCATGATGTCTAACCTGCGTTGTTCTGAATTTACAGGCTTGTTATTAAATGTAATTGTGTTTGTGGCAGGTTTTGCTACCTACGTACCTGTGGCTGTGTGTTCTCGGATCGGGCTCTGAAGGAGGTCAAGACAGAAATCTGTCATAAGGTAAGATATATTTTAACTATTTAAAATGATTCATCTAACTCACCTGCTACCTAAGTGGGACAGAAGTGTGTGTCCAGTTTTCTCGAACACATGACCTAGCTTGTCTGAACTGTTGATCAACACATGTACAGTATGCCATAGGATAGTTCTGTTTCCATGCTTGTGTTGTTCAATATCAGGATCATTTCCATTCAAGCATTTGAACCACTACGATGCCCTTTCTCCTCCTAATGGGTTGCTGGTGCGGACGTGGTGCTTAATATAAAGGCGCTTGTGTGCTTTTCCACTGTGCAAAAATAAAAAGAAAGAGCCTCCCTAGTAAAAAAGCTTATGCATGGCTCAAGAAAATTGCCCGACTTAAATTTGGAAGCAGAGTTTTGTGTCTGTAGCAGTGGGTTGGGCTAATGTGTAAACTTCAGCAGTAATTTGGTCGCTCAGCATGAATCCATCTACTATTTCTGTTCACATATCGTTTAGTTTGTTTTGGAGCTGACAGTCTTCATCGAAACTTCTTTTCATCCACAAATGTATAAACAGCTGCCTGTGCTTCCAGCGCGCTCACACAGGGAAGATGCTGTTTGAACAACGTTAATGTTAGTAATTAACGTAAATCTGTGATTTGCTAGATTGCTGTAAAAAGTGAGTAGGATTAAGCTGCGATCAGTTTAGTTATGTTCTTTATTCATGTTCTTGGTTGATATGTCTGTTATTGGTTCAAGACTTGAGGGAAATTAGTGGGAATCAAAGTTTTTCGGAGGAAGAACCTCCTTTTTTTCCCCTCGCACTGGAGCTTTACAAGTTTTCCTTCGTACGACATGGCTGGTTTTCAGGCGTAGGTGTGACGTAGGCTGCTGGAGAGCAGCGAAAGTGCTTATAGACAGCATTTTACTATAGACTTTGTCATAGCATAAATTGTTAAAGGAGACGTTTTTGTTGTTATCCGGTGTCTTTCGTGAAAAAGACTGATCAAGACGGTGGTCGTGAATGACGAGACTTACAGGTATGTTCATCTCCGTCAACTGCAGAGCTTCTTGTGACTGAGCATTGTGACACCCTCCATGTAACCAATACTACCTATACTACCAGGTTGATGCGATTGACAAATTTGTTTAAGTTGCAGAGCTAAAATAAAAACTGAGACTCGAGCAGCGCAGGGGGATTATTTTTTTTCCCAGTCCGCCCCCGACTCATCTTGAGTGTTTTTTAAACCCCAGTAGTTTTATTACTGTACTGTAAATTAAATTAAAAGAGGCGGTTAAGCTCAGTCGCCGCCCAGTGTCTGTGTCTCTACAATAAGACGCACCGCTGATGAACAGTAAATTATTGAACTGTAAAAAATATTGGTCATTACACCTACATTTTACTGTATTTTTTTTTTACTAAAAACTACACTAATTTATCACTGTATTTACCTGTTTATACCAAAGAAAGTGCCCTTGCATGAATTACAGTACACATCTGTATGGGCATATCTAATATTTTCGTTAAGAGTAATGTATTAAACTGAGTTTAAAATGAAATTAAAGTGTTCTGGGAGCAGATTTGGGGGCATATTTAGGGTTTACACTATAAAAATAGGCATTTTTTTTAACCAAAACACAATAACGCGGTTTTTCATTATACGCAGGTGTTCTTGGAACGTAACCCCCGCGAATAACGAGGGATTACTGTATATCTTGATATTATTTTGGGTGAAGTAATAACAAAAACCAATTTTGGGTCAAAGCCACATGTACCAAGTGTCACAGGGGCACTTAATATAACTAAAATATATATTGAATAAAAATGCTCTCTGATTAAAAAATAAAATGTAAATATAACAGATACAGAGCAAAAAGAACGAGTGTGAAAGTGCTTCCTCTTTTACAATAACTTGTACAAACAACAAAACTGACAGAATAAAATTGTTCAACTCCTGGTCAGTGTATCCTGTGCAGTTCTCAAATAACAAGTCAAATATTGAGAAAAGAAATAAGCTTGGGCCTAAGAAAAAAAAAAGGTTTGGTTCCTGTTGGTTGTCAGTTGAGGTCATTGGACGGTAGGGATTTTTTTTTGTTTGCCCAGTGACAGCAAGGGATGGGAAATGTATTTTATTTTTGATTTTCCTTTACAGCAATGATGTTATTTTTTCATAACATAGCCCACCTGTATGGCGTCACATCAATGCCAAAAGTAGAGCGCGCAAAACGACTTGCGCAAAAAATTCGCGAGCGCAAATGTGAACCTCGAGAGCACAAAATTAAGAATCGAGTGTGCGGTTGTGATAATATTGCGCGCAAGCTGTATTTTTCCTCCCGCGAATGACTTTTTTCCTCTCTATGTGTTAAATGGCCTCGCGCGCAAAGTAGATTACCGACGAGCTGATTTTTTCGCGCGTGGTTTGAAAGGGGCGGGTTTTGGCAGTTTTGGGGACAGACAAGTGGGCAAGGGGAGACCCAACTATTAAATTATTATTATGAGGTTGATAAACTATAACTTGGGTTTAACCTACCTGCCGCTGTTCCTCTTCCTCCGTCATCTTCGGTAATCTACTTTGGCGCGAGGCCATTTAACACATCGAGAGGAAAAATACAGCTTGCACCTATATTATCACAACCACGCGCTCGACTCTTGATTTTGTGCTCTCGAGTTTCACATTTGTGCTTGCAACGTATAATTTTACCACAAAATAAAATATATCGATATAAACGATAATGTGTAATCCTGTATCTCGTATGAAAATATATCAATATATTTTAAAAACTCGATATATATCGCCCAGCCCTACACTGAACATTTGAATTTAAACACAGCATTCAGTTTGCCGTTGTCATCCAGTCTATAAGCAGCTCAAAATGATCCTGAGTGAAAAGCAAATTAGAGCAGTTACATGCAGTAATTTGTATTGATATCCAGCACTGAAAATATATTTCATAATCTCTGCTTGGCGTCTTTTGTTCCATGCCGCTAAATTTATTCGTGAAGGACATATAAAGAGCAGCGGACGTTTACAAAAGGGGTGTCTAAAAATAAAAATAAGCAGCTTTAGCTCATGAAAGTGGATTCAAGAATAAAACATGTGATTTACATGGAATCGACTGTGTTGAATCCAAATCTGCACTCAGAACTTTCCTGGCACGTCCAGATTTGAAATTGTAGGCATTATATTGTTTTGTAATCTATTGTACAGTAAGTCCTCTGTGCTGAATTCAAATCTGGAGGCACATTTCGTCCATCACGTCAAGATCTTCAGTTAGATATGCAGAAACACTCCACATAAGGAAAGTTTGCCTACAGAAGTTACAGAAGTTCACCTGAGACCTAAATACATTAAAAAAAACATAATGTACTGTTCAAAAGTGATTTAGGCATGTGCTTTTGTGCTCGCGAGTGTCTGTTGTTTCCTGCTGCAGAAAGGAAGGATGGTAGTTCATCATGTTGTGGTTACAGCGGTCCTGATATCTTGTGTCCATTACAGACATATCTTAATAGAATCTCTCCCCAAGTTCATCTCTTACGGCACCCAAATTATAATTATACAAAAGCAAGTGCCTAAACAGTACATTATGTTTTTTTTATGTATTTAAGTCTCAGGTGAACTTCTGTTTGTAATTTAGTTGCAACAAATACATTTTCCAAACATCACACAGCTGTAAGGCAGACTTTCCTTATGTGGAGTATTTTTGCATATCTAACTGAAGATCTCGATGTGATGGACGAAATGTGTGAGGAAAAAAAGTTAGGCGCACCAGTGCAACGCGTGCAAAAAGTTAGTCTAGAGCCCCGCAGTGTTATAGACTGTCATGAATAAAGTTTTCCTGGAACTCATTCTGTGTTACGAGGGAATTCAAAACTGAAATGTTTTTTATGTGATCAAATGTAAAAGCTTTCCAAGAATTCAATGAATTTGGCGTTTTAACTTTTAAATGCAGTTCATTCTCGTTCGAAGGTCTTGTAAAGAGTGTCAACACAGCAGCTGACGTGTTAAGGTTGTAAAGCCTTGATAGGAGCCGATGCCGGAGTGTGTTTACTGCTTTTAGATTTGAACCGGCGCTCCGTTTCCTTACGACTACTTATGGCGTTATGTCCACTCAAGCTTGTTGAGAGGTGAATGATTTCCCACATAGCGACTCTGTGCGTGCCGTTTGTTTCTTTCCTCGTCCTTAGCGGTGGGAGTTTTCCAGCTGCCTCAGCGTAACCTTTAGTTAGTCTTGTGTACGATTTGAGTTTGGTGCTTTTGCGAATGAACATTTCGAATGTGCGTGTTGTGTTATGTCAAATAAGGTGAGAAAGTCAGGTCAAGGTGTTTGTCTGCCTGCTTCAGCGACGACCGGCACTCCAGCCACTGTTGGCGTATCAGGGATCGGTCTAGCTGACTTAAAATATTGCCAGTGCTAGTTTAGTTTAGTGTTTGCATTATTCCGTCTAGGGATGTAGGGCCCTATGAAATCTGTTTAGTTTTTTCCTAAATTCCGTTTTTTCCATCTTTATTCTTCTGAATTCCGTGTTTTACGTTATGATCATATTTATTCACTTAAAAAGTGTCTAATTATGGAGTGGATGGGAAAAAAGAACAATGCAATAGGAAAAAAATTCACATTAAATGACTTATTCAACTTCAACAAAGTGCTGGGGTTCAGCAACATTTACTGCTTTGGTAAAACCTTTACCTGTAAACAACAAGAAACATTCATTTTTTCGTGCAAAACGAAACGTTTCTGATGTGAGTTTTTGACTGTAAGTGGTCGTCACGTGTTCTTGCGGGTGCAGTCTATCGTGTGCTGGCAAAACGTCGTTCTCCCGATTCATAAAAATCATTTGGGTATTGCTCTGCTCTAAACTTAGCACTGACACTCGAATTCCATAATTTTATTTGAGGACTTGGGTGTTTCCGCGAGCCTCTTCGTCATAGCTGACCGTTGGCTTTTTCCCCTCTGTGTCTGTGCGTTTGTGTGTGTGGAAAGCTGAGTCCCGCCTCAACAGGTAATACATACAGGGGGCTGCAGCGGCCAAAATTGATTAGAAACCATTGCTTCGCTTTGCTCACACACCGATATCAGCGAGTTCTACAACATTCCGCGTTTTACAACGGATTCCATTTTATTTGTTGAATTGCGCGACTCTGTCCGCGTTTTCCGCATCACCGAAATCATAGGGCCCCAGGGATGCACTGTTCCGATACGTGGATCGGATATCGGTCTGATAACGACTCAGATAGCTGGATCGGGTATCGTTGTCATTGGGCCGATCTGTAAAAATATTTTCATCCCCCAGAATTAGATCGCATTGGCTTTAAAATGGCCCGAACTTCATTTCTTCATTTTCAGTTCGTCATAAAATATTTTTTCACATTCTATAATGTTACAGAGCAAATAGTAAATATAGAAAAAGGCATTTTTTATCAAATAATTTTGGATAAAGAAGTGTTTCCACATGGCACTAACCTTATTTTTCTTCCTCGCACTAAGCCATAGAATATCTCTACATAATAAAAATTAATAAAGCCAATAAAGCAGATGCTGTTACTATTTCTAGTAGTTATGTCTACAGTTTCGCCTTTTTTATACTACATGAACGTGAAAGTGAGTGACTATTTGTCATTGTGAACACACCACACCACAGCACAGCACAGCACACAGTGCACCACAACAAAATGTGACCTCTGCATTTGACCAATCCGTGAAGGAGCAGTGGACAGCTAACAAGGGCAGCGCCCGGGGGAGCAGTGCTTGGGGGCGGTACCTTGCCCATGAGTACCTCAGCGGTAACTTTACCGGTCCTGGATTCGAACCTGCGACCTTCAGATCATGGGGCGAACCCCCTACCGTTACGCCACCAACTGCCCCGAAAACTAAAAAGCTAAAACATAAGCATAAAACTAAAAAAGATTCTACAGACGCAAGTCAGTTTTCATCAGAAATGGACTGGTTTCAAGATCGTCAGCATTTACACATCAAACTGTGGCAACTCTTGAGAAGAGCAGGACGTCCTAAACACGACAACGTATGGCTAACATCTGCACGCACACACACTAAATACAGAAGTATAGAAAAACGCCCCAAATTCTCTTAGGGCTGTTAAGATTATAAACTGGTATGATATCGGTACTCGGGATCGGCCGATACCCAAAGCCCATATATCAACATTGGTATCAGAACTGAACAAGTGAGACCGGTGCATCTGTCATACTACCGTGTACGCTCTGTTGCTGCTGAGGTGATTGCAGCGTGATTTGTGGCTTGAACTTTGCTCATTTTCCAGATTCGATTAAGCCAGTTTAGAGAACTGAAAATCAGTTGGCTATATTAGTCATCCTTCTTGTTTCTGCTTATGTTTTGCATACTGCGACCAGCCTCAGCAAATTTCACAATCAACAGTCTGTAAATGTAGAAGTAGATTTTTTTTTTTTTTTTTGAACAAGCCTCGTTTGCTTTGGCTTTCCAGACAAATCAAAGAAAGCCTAACTTCTCTCCTGTTTGACACCTTCCCAGTACGTGATGTTCCAGGCAACGGCCTGCTTCGCCTTCTCCTGGAAACGGCGCCGGTTAGACATTTCTAACTGTTAATGGTTGATTGAGTGGCCGTCACAAAAAAAGAGCCGGTGAAATATGAAATGGCGTCGGTGGCATTCGGGCGGCGCTGTCAACCGGTTGTCAAAATTGACCACCTGCCGTTAGAAATTTCTACCACTGAAAGGGTTCGTCTGGTCGCTTTTCGGTAATGGAGGAAATGGGGTTCGTATGTGGACTGAAAAGCGCAGAAAACAGTTTCAAAAAGTATTTTTGTTTGCATAGACACTGTACTCAGTACATGACGCGAAGAACATTTTTATTTTCATTTATTTTTATTTTATTTTCAACATTTTAAACAGTTCACTTAATATAATCTACATTTGCAGTGTATAAACAGCACAAATATTATCTGGCATAAAAATAAATAAATAAATAAATAAACAAATAAATGGAGTTTTTTTTTTTTTTTTTTAAAGTTTGTCACTGTATTTCATAAACTCCGTTTGCCGTCATTTGTTCCCTGCAGTCGGTGGTTGGTATCCGTGGGATGCGCTGAGGCTCCTGAGGGATTTCAGTGACATCACATTCTGGGTTTTGCATCATAGGTGTCTTAACAACATGACAAACAAACAAAAACCTGTGCTACAACACAATAATAAAATAAATAAGGCAGTGACGGCTATTTCTGAAAATACGCTCCGCTGGCCACGGTTAACGATTAATCGCTGGATTAATCGGGCCTTCAAAGGTATACATGTGTCCCTTCTGTATACCTTTCTGTGCATTCAACCTGTTACTGAACTGTTGCTGATGTCGACCTCTGTTGCAAGATGCCATGTTTGTTGAAGGGGCACCTTTGCTTGCTGTAGGACTTTGAGTCTGTGCCATTGTTCCAGGCAGTCTAAAGCCTCGGGGAAGGTTGCGCTCTCAAACTTATTAGCAAACATGTTGTTTGTCTTAATGATCCAGGGTAAATCCTCGAGACTGTAGATGCAGATGTCCCTGACATAATATCCTGTGGAAACGAAGAGAGGTCTGATTAGATCACTGATTAGATGAGTGGGAGTTCTCCCTACTGCCTTTAGTCGGTCTTGTACATGATTGGAGTTTGGTGCTTTAGAATGTCCGTGTTACCTTGCGTTCAGGTAAGCGTGTGTTAAGGTGAGAATGTCAGGTCCAGACATGGGCCGGTATGAAATTTCGGACGGCATAATAGCCGTAAGCGAAAATACTATGGTGTCACGGCGTGGCTAACCCTAACCCGTTCTTAATTTAGGCCAAATTATGGTGCCGTAAATAGCGTGGCGTAGCTGCTCGTTTGATGCGTGTATACTTAACGCGCGCCGATGAACGTTTGTTGCGGAGAAAAAGGCTTTTCTCCACGTAAGCGTCATTTCGTTTACACGCTTGGTTTTAAAGCGTGTCCGCTTGCGTGCACGTACGTGTAGACGATGAGACTTTTTAGAGAAGCACGAGCAACGTTGAGTCAAAAACTAAGCTTGGCAGCAAAACCTGACACATTAACTATAGTAGTAGATTATTTGGAGTCTTTTACCTTCAGTTTAGCAAAGAGTGAGGGGTCACCTCCTTCCGCCATCGCACACAGTTCACCGAACGCTGGCGTCAGCGCCGACCTCCTCTCCAGCCACACGTGGTGTATCAGGGATCTACTGTACATGACTTAATGTAGTGGCCAACGCTAGTTTCGAGTGAGTTATTTTGTAATACCACTGTGTACCATCTGGTAGATTCGCTGATCAGAATGTTGGCGAACGTCAGCATCATCTGTCTGGGTTATTTAACTGAGAAGTAGGTATTTTGGTAGTTCGCTGGATGAGACGGCGTGACAGCTGTGTTATGCTGCATTACAGTTAGTGCTTCAATAATGTAATCGGATAAAATCTATTTTTAAAAACCGAAAAAACCACAATACCTTTGTTTTTAGGCGTATTCTAGTGTGTGAGTAGGAGTTAGCCATACACGCTTTATGTTGTTAGGTTCAGGACGTCCTGCACTACTCAGATTTGTCGTAGTTTGATGCGTAAATGCTGACACGGTGATGAAAACTGACTTGCGCCTGTAGAAATGATTCGTTTTTTAGCTTTATGTCAAATAAAAGTGCTGAAACTGTAGACATAACCACTAGAAATAGTAAGAACATTGTTTTATTGGGAAGTTTTTATTATTCATTCTATGGCTTAACATTCTATTGCGGAAATCATTTATCTTTATCCATTTGGTAGCCATCAGAGTAAATAAAATTTTTGATAAATAAATGTTCTGTTTTCTTCTTATTGATTTTTAATAATAAAAAAAAAAAAAATCTGATCAATCGAAGCTGAAGAAACACTGAAGTTTTGAACCACTTTGGCCTATAAAATGAGCTGCTTTTGGCCTTTCTGGGAGAGAACTACATTTCCCACAATCCCCGCCCCCCATTGACTTCTTGTTTTCGGAATATCTTACAAATACTTGCACATACAGAGGGGTCAGGTCTTGTCTTGTCTTAATGAGCGAAACACGAGCGGCGCATGCTGTGGCGAGCGAAATGAATTAAACCAAGCTTCTAGAAACCAATTTTTGCCAAATTGCCTCGGCCGTTTTTTTTTTTTTTTTGTAATCGAATTATTCGAATAATCGCTTCAGCGGTGTCGCCGTCTGGCATATACTAGACGCGCATGCATTACCTTCTATTCGCCGGCGCGTCGTATGCTTTAAACTCTTCTTTGTGCGAACCGCTGCCGTTAAAGTTGGCTACTGTCCCAGTCTCATCGCGGTGTCTTGCGGTGATTAGATCAGCAGCTCGACAATCTCCTTGTTTTGTGTAAAGTCTATAGTGATCGCTAGTACAGATTAGATCATGTAAAAACCTCCTTTCCCCTTTTTCATGTGTTGCAGTAGGTCCGTTTGGAGGGGCTTCATACCTTTACAGCCCTGGTGCGCGGTCCCTTCTTGGTCCCTCCACTTAATGGCTCGGATGCTGCCTTCCCAACCCCCTTCTGTATTACTGCCTGGCACATCTGTGGGGGGAGGAAGAAAAAAAAATCAAGGCAAATTTGAACATTGTTTTTCCAGTCAGTAATTGGTTATCTTTAGAAGCATACTCTCTGTCGGAACATATTTCATCAGCTGTGGCTACCTTTGCAAATTGGCCACTGGGTCCCCACCTAACAATTTGAATGTGTGCGTGTGTCACATTTCAACGTGGAGCTTATTCTTACCTTTCAAATGGTTGAGAGTTACCCAGTAATGCTCGTCAGGGCTGAAGGTGTCTCTGGACCATTCTAGTAAGTCTGTGGCCACCGAACTGTTCAGTACGTACTCCACGAAGGCCCTGGTCAGGGCGTAGTAAGCCGTGCCGAAGTAGATCTCGAGATTGTGCGGCGGCGGCCCCTTTTTTTGACCTTTGGAAGCCACGTACTTCCCTTCGACCTCCTTGTGCTGCACGTGAGTCCTGTATTGCATGTATTTCGGCTGCTTGATCCCAGGCGTCATGTTCTTGTCCTTCCACTCTGCCGTTTGCAAATATCGAACCAGTTCCAAGTTACTCATTATAGGGAAGTCTTGACCGCACAGGTTGATGACTTTTCTCCATTTGATCGAGGCCCTTACGAGATCTTTCATGCAGTTGACGTCAGCCTTTAGTCTGGAAAAGCCAGCGTAGACCACACGCTCGCTAACGGAGGCTAGAAAAACGTTGGGGAAGCACCTAGCCAAGCGCCGCACGCTCGCTTGGTAGCGATCCGGGGCTTTCCCGTCTATGTGAATGCAGTAGACGTTCTGAGGGGAGTAGACGGCTCTCAGCAGGCGCACAAACAGTTCCAGCTCTTTGTGAATGGTGATGATGAAGGCCAGGGGGTAGGCTTCCTCCTCCCCGCTTAGGGGCTCCATGATGAAGTGAAGATCGGCCTGCATTCGGGAGCACTCCGGCAGGCTGTCAAAGTAGCTGACGTCCCACAAGTCTGTCCTTTCCCATCTGGTGTTTGGGGCGCCATTCAGTAGGACCAGGCAGTTTTCAGGCAGTACGCGGCGGCTCTGGTTACCGCTCAGGCCCTTGTGGGCATCGGCGCCCTTGCCGTTAAAGTAGCTCTGGTCGTTGCTCGCGGCCTTGGGGGCTTCGGGGTTCTTGGCATTAAAGTAGATGACGGCGCAGATGAAGACGCTGATGGCGAGGCAGAAGAGAAAACTGCCTTTGGTGCTGTCAAGATTTATCATAATAGTCCAGCATCTGACAGACGAGACGACGTCCAACCACCTGCGAAGTGTGCGATTCAGAAAACGAAATGAAGTTAAATTCTACAGAGACTGCCGTGTTGCCTCAGAGCTATCAGGAGGTTTCCTGTAAATCATAATTCCTGTAAACCACGGTCTGACTGACAAAGAGACATCTGTTGTGTTGTGTCCATGGGATGTTAGAATAATACAGATCAGCAGATGGAACTTTGGAACAGTGACACGTTAACTAGACTGTGACAGCTATATGTGACCCTCCACGACAAAAACAAGTCGCTTGTCGCAACAGAGGTTTCCGAGAAAAACGAGCGTTTATGTTGCGTGGGGTAAAATTTGGGATTTTGGGCTTTTAGTGTTTTGAAACAGTGGAAGGTCTATACTGTACTGTTGTGAATCAGTTTGGCTGAAAAACGTCCCCTTTCCATCCTAAAAACGTGACTTTCTTGAGGTGAGGAATTCAATTCCAGCAGAATGTTAAAAGTTTCTGTTTTGACCGCTCTACTTCAATATTTACGCTAAATCCACTGGTTGACTAGCGTGAAGATATTTCTCCAGAATCCATCTTCGTCTCCCGAGTTCAGTTAACCTAACCTGCTACGGTGAACAGATTTCTCCGTTTCTCACTTGGCGTGACAGGAGAAACCCGACTCCTTGGAATGTTGATATCTCAGTCATATGTCGTCCGATTCATTCGATATAGGGATCGTTTTGAAGCTTGATTTATGCCCTTTCATGAAAACATAATAACTCAATTTTGAGAATTTGCGACAAGCGACTGGTGCTGCCGTGGAGGGTCACATTTGTTTTTAACTTAGGTAAGCTTGGGCGGTATGGTGAAAATCGCGTGTTCCGCGGAACGAAAACATACCAGCGATATGTTTTCTTTTTGTACTGTCAGAAGTACATATCTGCATTGTTATTCAGCTTGGGGAAAAGACGGAGGACGGTGGCGGAATTAGTCGAAAAGGCCAACGCTGCAGCCTCTGTCAGAATCACAAGACTTTGAACTTAACGGATATTATATTGAATCCTCGGTATGTGAAAGCATTTGTGAGTACACAAAAATAGAAGTTATTGTGTGAAAATGGACAACATTTTTCGCCACCTAAACACACTCCAGCGCCCAGTAAAACTCTCCGGTTCATACAAATCCATTCTTTAATTACAGACACTATTATTTTAGCTTTTTTTTTTTTTTTTAACCGCCAACGTTCCACTCGCAATACAGCCATTTATTGATATTTTCAGCGTTTATTCTGGGGACGTTGTGGGAAGTGTAGTTCTCCCTCAGAACGGTCAAAAGCAGCTCATTTTATAGGCCAAAACTTCTTTTTCAACCGATCCGAAAATATTCGACCCGTTCTATAACGTTAGAGAGTAGTGTCGCCAGTGACGTCCGAAGTCTCCCCCCAAAAAAACCTCTGTATATGGCGACAAGTGCAGCGTCTGGGCACGTGTTAAGCAAAGCAGTAAATACGTTCGCACCACAGGGCTGCTCACTGACGCAAAATAAAGTCAATATGCTTGCCGTCTTGGCAAAGTCTTTGAGAGAAGAGAAGTTATGAAATTGCTTATGACGTGCCGATTTGAGTTCGTTATTTTGATTTAGTTTATTGATGAGGCCTCTTTTGGATGCTTTTTATTCATTTCTGACATACATTTCTTAAACAGATGCAACTTAAATATATGACGTCTAGAATTGAAAAGAATTATAGTAGAATTTCGAATACGAATATGGAATATTTGAGATATAGAATCATTTTTAATGCTCTGAATGATATATGCTAATGTTTTGGGGGGTTTCTTTACCAGTAAACCACATGTATTATTTCAAATATGCGTCTGATTTTCAAACCTCCATCCCAGTAGCACGCTTCCATACAGCGTCCATGCCCCTGCCTTTTAGGGAATTGCTGACACTTGTTTTCTTAACAGTTCGTCTCGTTTACGGTTTCCTTAGAGATAAGAGAAAGGGCTACGTTACGGGCTCCTCCATCCCCCCGTCCTTAGAGAGTTAGTTAAAGGTTATTCTGGCGTCCTGCAGTGAACCCAGTACTCTCAGCAAGATTTTTATTTTTGTTTTTTTACCATCGCGAAGAAATGAATATGTCTATATAAGGCATCTTCGTGGGTGACTGTCACCGATCATAGTGGAAAAGGGTGTGGAGATTGGTTTAATATTTCACAGGGAAGATAAACGCAACGAGACCTAGACTCCTCAGAACCATTCGTACTGCTAGATTCGTTCGGAATATGCGCTTGTTAGATGAGCTCAGATTAAAAACCGATGAGTAGTAAAGATTCTCATATTTGACTTTTTTTTTTTTTAAATAGACAGTCGACCCCTTTACACAGACTTGCTAACGTGACCAGCCGACATGCGCCCCCCTCCTTTCTTCCCGCTTACCTTTCAGCTTGAAGGAGAAAGCCGCTTCAATCCAGCCAGGTTAAATATTAGAGAACGCTGCCGTCGTCGGCGAGACTCGGCTCCTGCATGATCCTGGCCAAATACGCCAACCCGTCAAATTCGGAGACCCGCTTCGGTCCCTCTCGTCACGCGTGGCGTGTAAGCTGTTGCCGCGGCTGTGTAATCTGTGTTCTGTTGTGGGGCTTGGGCTGCTCGGTGACGTTCCCCGAGAGACGGGGAGGAAGAGAGAGAGAGCGCGAGTGTGCACTGAGAGACAGTGCAACAGTGTGTGCGAACCTGGGAGTGAGCGAGAGGCTTAAGTACTGCAAGTCTCCTCCCCTTTTACCACCTTGTTTGCTTTCTTCATCTCACGCTTTCCCCCCACCACACACACACACACACACACACTCTTCGCTTCCTTTTACCCTCAGGTTTTTCTCACACACTCAAGTCTCACTCTTTTCTCTCCTGCTCTGGATCTCGTCCACGTTTTCATCGCTTTGCTCGTTCTCGATCCCTTTTTTGTGGTATGTTGAAAGGCAGAACAAAAGCATCTAAACCAAACTAGTCAGATCTGATTGCCAGGTCGGCTCCCGTGTCCTCAGTGTTAAGTTCAGGTAAATACCAGGTAGTGCGGTAGAAAAGAAGCGTTTTAAAGAGCCACTTTTTTTGGATTCTGCGTCGGCGGGGGGGGGAAAGCAAATCAAATTGATTTCTAACCCTTCAGCATGTTTTTTAACCCTAACTGCTGATGCAAGATAATGACCATTCTGAATTCCAGGCAGTTTTCAGGCAGTACGCGGCGGCTCTGGTTACCGCTCAGGCCCTTGTGGCCATCGGCGCCCTTGCCGTTAAAGTGGCTCTGGTCGTTGCTCGCGGCCTTGGGGACTTCGGGGTTCTCGGCATTAAAGTAGATGACGGCGCAGATGAAGACGCTGATGGCGAGGCAGAAGAGAAAACTGCCTTTGGTGCTCTCAAGATTTATCATAATAGTCCAGCATCTGACAGACGAGACGACGTCCAACCACCTGCGGAGTGTGCGATTCAGAAAATGAAATGAAGTTAAATTCTACAGAGACTGCCGTGTTGCCTCAGAGCTATCAGGAGGTTTCCTGTAAATCATAATTCCTGTAAACCACGGTCTGATTGACAAAGAGACATACAGCGAACCTTGCAAACCGTATATCATACGAAAGCTGAGACTCCGCAGATTACGCAGATAATGGGTCATTTTTTTTGGGCGAACATTTTTTTTTCCATGTTCTGCTGTGTTGCATCTTCCTTTATTCTGACCAGTAACATGTACGCTGATTCCACAGTAACCTCACAAGTGTTACCTTTATAATGATACCAAAAGCATAGACATAGACATTGTGGTTGCTGAGATATACACATTTTATATTATTTGTGACCCTCCACGGCAAAACCAGTCACTTGTCGCAACGGAGGTTTCCGAGAAAAACGAGCGTTTATGTTGCGTGGGGTAAAATTTTGATTTTTATTTGTTTTTAGTGTTTTGAAACAGTGGAAGGTCTATACTGTACTGTTGTGAATCAATTTCGCTGAAAAACTTACCCTTTCCATCCTAAAAACGTGACTTTCTTGAGGTGAGGAATTCAATTCCAGCAGAATGTTAAAAGTTTCTGTTTTGACCGCTCTACTTCAACATTTACGCTAAATCCACTCGTTGACTAGCGTGAAGATATTTCTCCGGAATCCATCTTCGTCTCCCGAGTTCAGTTAACCTAACGCAGGTAGGCTATCCGTGTGGCTGTGAATGCAGCGTAGGCTACCGTAAATACAAACGTAGCCGCGACCGCACCAAGCGTCTGTGAGTGCTACGGCGATAGTCAACTTCAAAGGCAGATTTCTCCGTTTCTCACTTGGCGTGACAGGAGAAACCCGACTCCTTTGAATGTTGATATCTCAGTCATATGTCGTCCGATTCATTCGATATAGGGATCGTTTTGAAGCTTGATTTATGCCCTTTCATGAAAACATGACTGAAAATTTGTGACAAGCGACTGGTTTTGCCGTGGAGGGTCACATATCATCATTTTTAGAGCAAAATTCTGTAAAACAGTCTCAGGGCTTAACAGGTTAAACATCGCTGACCTCGTCTACCCTCGATCTCTGTGCCTACGTAAGTTTTTTGCACAACCATTGAACATTGAATGTATATCTCACTGGTCACTTTCTAACTGACTGTTTCTACACAAATCTTTGAAAAATATTGCACAGACCCTGGTTCTCCACTACTTTTATTACGAATATCTGCAAAACTTAAATGTTAGTTGGACTTTTTCAGAATAATGCTTTATTAATAGACTGGATATCGAATTTTTCATATTGAAACTGTTTCTAACCTCCTGCACGTCCAGTGTAAAAGTCAGCTTCCAGTTTTGTAGGTAATACTGCATCCAAATTGTCTCTCTTTCCACTTCTAGTGCTAGTTCTAGTTTAAAGTTTATATTTAATATTCCGTTACTAGTTTAGAATGTATATTTTGTGTTCTATTTGTATATTGTTTATTCCATGTGCCTTATTTGCTCTTTGTTCCCCATTTCTTATTGCGCTGTAAAAACTGGAGCCACGTCGTCTCGTCTCTCTGTGCATCTGTGCAGTATATAGCAGAGATGACAACTTTGACTTGGCTTTGAGAGTGGGACGGCAGAGGGTGGGTGAGCAGTGTGTTCTGAGATTAAAAGCTCATCTAACATTTTAAAACTAGGCGTTTGGGAGCATTTGGGCTTCTGTCAGATTATACGCACCCACAAGCATAACACAATATAGACTAGAAAAGGGTTTCGTGTTACTGTTTACACATTCCTTGTGGTAATCCAGGCTTAAAAAAGATTTTTATAAGACTCGACATGATATTTGAGTTGTATTCTTGTATTCGTTTAAAAGAAAAGGAAAAAAAAACCACGCCAACAGGCCAAGATACATTGTGTATCATGATTAGAGGTCGACCGATATATCGGGCCGATATTTAGCATTTTTTTACGCTATCGGCATCGGCCGATATTCGAGTTTAGTACGCCGATATTCGGGCATCGCATTTGTAACTTGAAAACTTTGCTTTGTTTACAAATTATTAGTCAAGTTCAAGTGTTATATATTTATTTATTGTTTAGACATTTACAGTTTTATTTCTGTTTATGTTTAGTCAGTGTTAAAGAAATGTTAAATTGAGAAATTCCGTGTAGCCTTTGTTATTATTAGTGTGATATTTTCCTACACAAACGGAGGGGAAATGTCCGATTATTGGCCCAAAAAAATATCGGCAGCATATACCGGCCGTCGGCTGACCCTGACTTCTAAACATCGGCATCGGCTTTAGAAAAACCCATATCGGCCGACCTCTAATCGCGATGAATGGTTTTGCAATCAAAACGCGACGCTTGGAGTCGCAGTGGAACGCTGAGAAGATTCGCACCTCAAGTAGAAGGAGTGGCGGTGCTCTCGTTTGCTAGCTCAGCCTGATCAGCCCTGGAGATTAGTCCGCTTACGAAGCCGGGACTACAGACTGTCACATGGAACTCTCTGGGGAGACAATAAGCCCCTCGCTTTCTTCAGTAACTTTGGCCAAGAGTCGTTTCCATCCTCAACTCGCTTTCCCGCATTTTTGGTGTTTCCTCAGAAAACTCAGCGAGCGAATTGCCATTTTTGGGGAAAAAATGAAGTTCTCGCTCTCCCCATGAGGGTAAAACCCCTTTTGTTTTTTTTTTCCCTATGTCCACCACTAGATTTTCCTGAACAGCTCAGATGATGGTCAGTTAGTCTCTCCTTTTTGAAGGCATTTATGAAGGCCGAAAATGAAAAAACAAACAACACAGAACAAAAACAAACGGTAACCTTTAGCTTTTCTTTTTGAAGCATGAATTCTGAAGCTTTAATGTATTTTTCCCAAGTGATTAACTGCCCAAGACAATGGTGATTGATCATTCAGAAGGTTTGGATGAGGTTAACGGTCGCTACCTTTGTATTCATGATTTTTAAAGGCCTGGTTGGATGGGATTAGTTTGAAATGGGAAGGTGGGGTTACATAACGTAGTTATCACCTAAACACCTGTCTTATGTTACGCGCAGCCCATGGCGTAACACGTTAACAGCGGCACCAACCTTCCACAAAATACTTTATAGCCATAAAAGCTAAAAGCAGTTCTGTGCTAAACTTCAACATGTGGTTTTGTAGGGCCCTTTAGTTTTTTCCTGAATTCCCTTTTTCCCGTTTTTATTCTTCTGAATTCCGTGTTTTACGTTATAATCATATTTATTCACCTAAAAAGTGTCTAATTATGGAGTGGATGGGGAAAAAAGAACAATGCATTAGAAGAAAAATCACATTAAATGACTTATTCAACTTCAACAAAGTGCTGGGGTTCAGCAACATTTTCTGCTTTGGTAAAACCTTTACCTGTAAACAACAAAAAAACATTCATTTTTTTAAATTGCAAAACGAAACGTTTCTGATGTGAGTTTTTGACTGTAAGTCGTCGTCACGTGTTCTTAACGGGTGCAGTCTATAGTGTGCTGGCAACGTCGTTCTCGATTCATAAAATCATTTGGGTATGCTCTTATAAACTTAACTTTGACACTTTTCGAATTCCGTCATTTTTTGTGAGGACTTGGCTGTTTCATGGCCTCCGCAAACGCACGTGACCGTTGGCTTTTCCCCCTCTGTGTCTGTGCGTTTGTGTGTGGAAGCTGGGTCGCCTCAACAGGTAACACGTGCCGCGGCGAAATGGGTTGGAAACGTCGCTTAACTGCCCGCACGATATCAGCGAATTCTCGACATTCGCGTTTTCTGATTCCGTTTGATTTGTTGACTTCCGCGATTCCGTCCGCGCTTTCCGCATCGCCGAAATCGTAGGGCCCTAGTTTTAAATATGTACAACGAAACTTGCAGTGCATCATGGATATCGTCTTCATTCTTAGCTAATCCTAAAATGCTCACTGCGCGCACATACCCTTAAAAAACCAACAACACAGTGTTCAATCAAAGTCAAAATGCAGATGTTGGGCGAGGAGGCACAATGCTCCAGTTCAGTTCGTGACAGCTCTCGGTACAAAACAGTTTTTCAGCCTGGAAGTACCAGCTTTCCTGGCTCTGTAACGTCGCCCGACTGGTAGCAGAAGAACGGTGGCGGGGATGAACACGCCAGCCTGGATGTGTGGTTCTGGAAAACGGCGCCTTCTGAAAGATGTCCTCCAGTGCTGGCGTCAGTGCAAACTAGATTACAGAGATCGTAGGTAAACTCTTTGGAGACTCTTCCCATCCTCTGCATAGCCTACCAGAATATTTACCATACCAGTATGTCAAAGTAACTTTCAATGCGGCGATGACCGAAAGCGTTCTTCAATGGCTCTACATGGCACGTTGTTCCTCGGTGTCCGCAAGAAGTAGAGCCGCTGTTGGGCTTTTTTTTTTTGTTTAAACCACCAGGGCAGCGGAATTGATGGTCCATGTGAGTTCCTCAGTGATGTAGATCGCTGGTCATTTGAAGCTGGGAACTCTCTCAACTTCCTCTCTCTCCTTCCCTCTCCGCACTGTGTCTCCCGAAGTCGATTATGAATTCTTCCAGTTTTTGGGTGTTAAGTTGAACTTTCTAGCCTTAACTGTCTGTCTCTTCTCTGTCCAATCATTGTGTGTTATATTAGATCATGTGACAGTTTAGTCACAGTTGACTTGACTTTCAGCTTTGACTGTGATAAGCGTTGCCGTAATATATCCGTCTACGTCTATCTAATCTACGTAAAAATCCACTTTTTCATGCTGCACCGCCACTGCCTTTTTTTTTTAACCTGTATAACGACTGCTTGCAGTCGCCCGACTCGTTCTACAGTATACATGGTCAGTTCGATCGGTTTGTATGTGGCGGGTGTGTCCCATAACTTCTGATGACACCATATCGGCTACCAATATTGACGCTGGGTCCTCCGAAAGCGCCGCGTCGCACATTGATCACGCTTTCACGGGTGCTCGTCGCCAACAACAAACGTCCATATCAGTGGGGCGACTCATGGCGTTAAAAATGGGCGTTATCACCGTGTCGCACTTTGCTCTGGAGGCGACAAACAGTGAATCAGCTGTACGAGCAGGTCGAAAAGGAGGAAAAAAAGTCAATGGCTTTTCCTGTTATCGCCCAGCGCTCCTCCATTTTCACCTTCCGCGCTGCGGTGCAGGCTGATGTCGGCGTAGGCGTAGAAGCAAAAGCATGATTCCGATCTGGTGCATTGGGTCCACATGGCGGCGAATCCGGATCGTGTGGTTAGTACCACGTAGTGGCACAAATCCGTTTGAAAGATCAGATCTGTATCCGCAGATGAGCCCAAAAATCAGATTTGAGTCACTTCAGCATGGCAGCCCTTGGCCTCGTTCACACGGACGTCTGAACCAGGCGTTTTTCTGGCGTCGGTGGCATGGTGGCATAACTGAGCGGCGACCGTTTTCTCGTTGGAGCAAACCAGCTGACCTACGGGTGTGGCCGGCACGGCGTTAAGATGGCGTCGGTAAACGCTAAATCTGTGTTTTCTTAGCGTCAGGAATCGGCAAGCAGCGAGAAAAGCAGCGCGTGCAGCGCCAGTGGCATGTCGAAGCGCAGCAAAAGCAGACGGCGTTTGAAGGCGTTCATTGGCAAATGGCTGATATTTTGAAGCAGCGTGGTTTAAAATTCTGTCTCACCAGACTTTTACCTTTTGCACTTTCACGGCTTTTTTTGATTTAAAAGCAATTCATACAGAAAATAATTGACACAGCCTTGGTTTTTTGTTTGTTTTTTTTCTTTTGGTAAATCACTATATAAATGTGCGTCTGGTTGTTTTTTCCTGTGTAGACAAAGACAAACCCACAACCTGTTTTTGATGCGTTTCTGGTAAAAACCAAAACAAGATACAACTTCATATCGTTGTTATGTTGAGGTTTCCTCGCCATGAGTGGAAGCGGTAGGAAAAGAAAATTTCCTGGGGTCCACCGTGATGTGGTAAGCAATTCCTTGACTTTATACTTATTGAAAAAATATCAGTGTCGTATCGTGAATCGTTTTCAAATACATCCTTTTGTGACAGCGCCGTCTCTGAAATCAAAAGACTCCTTTGAATTTGAAAAAAAGGCTTCATCTCGTTGACATTATATCACCGACGTCTCCACTGGTTTAGGAACTGCTGCTCAGCGACTGCAGCTCTATTGGCTTTAACATCACCAACTTGCACAACCTGGGTTTAGCAGTTTCTACAGTTTCGAAGAAAACACTTTGGCTTGGTGCGTTTCTCCAAAGCTAGTTGCTAACTGATTTGCTTACAGGGCTGCAACAAATGACTATTTTGTAATGGTAATCTATAAATTTATTACACATGGAGATTCATCGAGTTTTTTAAAAATATCATCATGACTTCCGTTGTTATTAGGCTATATAGTGTGGGTAGAAATTTGATCATATTAAGCTTTATGTTGTTGTATTCAATGGAAAATGCTTAGAAACATAAAGTTCAAGGAATTATTTTCAACCAATTTGGCCAATAAAATAAGGTTGCTTTTGGCTTTTCTGGAAGAACTTTGCATTTCCCGATCTGGCATGCGCCTGAACCCGCGTCTGTAAAAAGGGTTCATGGTTTCAGGAATGAACTATTTAAATAAAAAAAAAAAACGATAGGAAATCTTCGTAATAAAACAACAAATTGGCAATTGGGCAGCTGGCTATTTGTGGAATTTATTTATAAAAACAAAATATGCGTTTTTGTCCGTAATAAAGGGGCGTTTTGTCGGAAGCGGGCGCTGCGCGGTAACAAACAGCGTCTTGTTCATCGCAAAAATATCATTTCTGCGTTTTACGCTTCCGTTTTTCGCCTGCGGTACCTGCGGTCCGTTCACAAACCGGAAGTCTATTACCGCCTTGATCTGCGCCACAGCGCGCTGGCGTTTTAAGCCCAGCTTACGCCAAGCTTGATTTACCGATTCCACCTTTTTAGATGTCGAGTTATACGAATAATCGTTTTCACTCGTTGCTAACTTCGCTTTACAACAACACTATATTGAATTTACTTCGCGTCCGCTACGTTACATATTCACGTTGCGCTGCTTTTGGGAAACACACCCCACGTAGTTTGGCTTTCCGGCGTCACAAATGATCACCGTCCGTACGTGTCTTGAAGGGGCGGCGAGAACCACATATTTATTTTGCGGCTCAGTCGTTCTTGGCGCCGGTCTGAGACTGCTTCCCCTTTTTCGATGGAAATGTTTATATTTGTAATCTGTCAAATGGAGCATGGGAGACCATTACAGAAGAAACAACTCTAGTGGGGTGTGTGTGTGTGTGTGTGTGTGTGTGTGTGTATGTGCACATGTCCGAAACGAACAGATTTCTGATTGATGTGTCTGACCGCAGTGTGGAGATCCGTTCCGGGAAGAGGACGTTGTGGTGCTTAATGGGAGCAAAGAGGGCAAGGGCTACTGAAAGACGATGGAGGAGAGGAGGGCCGCGGCTAAGGCGGCGAAGGTAGTTTCCCCGTCCTGTATGTACAGCTGTAAGGTGCTGGAAACTTTGTACGAAGCCTGACGAGACTTGGCCTTACGTGTTCAAGGTGAAGTTGTGGCTGCTTTAAAAGATTAGAGAAGATTTCTCGATACGCTGGGCCAGCGTCTCCCTCGGACTTGCTTATCTCCGGGCATAGCGTGTAGAGCCGAACGCCACAACCCCGTTGACTGTTTTTCTTCCTTTTTTCCCTCCTTTTCCTCCCAGAAGTCAAAGAAAACCAAAGCTGACGAGACTGTTGGCAAACAGGCAGATGTGAAAGGTAAAAGGCAACAATGGCCATTCACCTTTACGTGTTTGCTCTTCGGCTGCGTAGTTTGCTCTGGTCTAACTGCTCAACCTATTTGAACAGCGTCCTTTTATGGGTGCCTTCCAGGGTTGGTGTGTAGAGTTGATGATGCATGTGTATGTGGCTCTTGTTTTTGAGTATTTGACACTTAGGAGGTGACCCTCCACGGCAAAACCAGTCGCTTGTCGCAACGGAGGTTTCCGAGAAAAACGAGCGTTTATGTTGCGTGGGGTCAAGTTTTGGATTTTGGGTTTTTAGTGTTTTGAAACAGTGGAAGGTCTGTACTGTACTGTTGTGAATCATTTTCGCTGAAAAAAGCGTGCCCTTTCATCCTAAAAGCGTGACTTTTCTTGGTGAGAATTCAATTCCAGCAGAATGTTAAAAGTTTCTGTTTTGACCGCTCTACGTCAATATTCTGATGAAATCCACTGGTTGATAGTGTGAAGATATTTCTCGGGTCATAAATGCGTCTCCGGTTGATTAACCCTACGCAGGTAGGCTATCCGTTAATGGCTGTGAATGCAAGCGTGGGCTGGCATGTCTAAGCGTAACATGACCGCCTGGCGTCTGTGGTATCTGGCGGAAAATTAACTGAAGCAGATTTCTCCGTTTCTCACTTGGCGTGACAGGAGAAACCAAAACTCCTTGAATATTGATATCTCAGTCATATGTCGTCCGATTCATTCGACATAGGGATCGTTTTGAAGCTTGATTTTATGCCCTTTAATGAAAACATAACTCAATTTTGAAAATTTGCGACTGGTTTTGCCGTGGAGGGTCACGTATCTTAAAAAAAGAGTGTTTCTTAGGGTGCTTCCACACCTACAGGCTTTAGTCCGCTTCAGTCGAACTCGACTTCGTTTCCTCTCTTGGCGTGGTTCGTTTGGTCTGGCGTGAACCACGGTAATCGCACTCGGGCACGGACCAAAACAACCACAGCACCGAGACCCCAAAAAGAGGTGGTCTCAAATCCCGAATCAGTTAAACGCTCTGGCACGGTCCTTCGGTGAAAAGCATATCCGGGCAAAACAGGATAAAGGCTGCATATCCGCGTGATATCACGTGCCTGTTGGATCTTAAGGGGAAAATTTAGCGATAGCGTATCACACGTTCCTCATGATATCCTTTCGCCTGTATTTTTGCGATATCGCCAGCAAGGCGCCGTCGAATGAGCAGCACCACATGTAAGTAATCGCCAGGCGACAACCAGTCCGTAAGTTCTCCATCTTGAAACAGTCAACACAGAATCTTCGCTTACATTTTTTGTTCGCGATAGCACATCAAACTAATAAAGCGGAGGGCGTTAAGCAGCGCCGATCTAAGTGACACATTTTATTCGCTTGGATTTTTCCCCGTGTGAAAACCTACGAACCAAGGAGAAAAATGTACAAAGGTTGCAAAATTATCAACTGATTGAGACCAGAGCAAGCGTGCCCAGGTGTGAAAGCACCCTAAATCTTGGTGCTCACACTTGAATCACGTTCAGCCCTTAAGCGAAGTCGTTGATTAGTCGGCATTTTTTACGTCACGTGAAGACATAGCGAGCTCAGACCCTCGAGAAGCGGAGCCGAACTGAGACCACGTCGGGAAGTCTCAGTCGGTCGGCTTTAAGTCTTGGCGGTTAGATTTAACTAAGCATATGCTCGACACAAAAGCGCTCCTGGTTGCATCGTGACGGGTTTTGGTTAAAATGAAAACTACCAAACGCCAGCCAGTAAGGTCTAAGAGCTCCATAAGAACCGATATATGAACAGAAAAGGGCCCAGACCTCATCTGAGCTGAAGTGGAGCAGAAAGACACTGATCCCTTTCAAATCAACTCTCACAGTGGGAGCGTCAAAAATTCCTTTCTGTTGGTCCACTTTTTGGACAGCTTCTGAGACAGCGTTAGGTTCGCTAAGAGGAGACCTCTTAGAAGAACACCCCTTAGATGATGGTATTTTTTAGATGATAGCCTAATTGTGCTGTTAGCTAACGGAGAAGTATTTTGAGACTAAATCAAGCGTTAACACTTGCAGGTCTAACAAGGTGTTGCAAAATGACGTTCTGGGGCAAAACTAAAATAACATTTTATAGTAATGATTAGCTAATTGCTCATTGTCCTTGTCACCAGTTTAGAAGTGTCTAAACCTCGTCGTTGAGCAGGGGGAAACAGCAGTACCGAGTAGCGCGGCCAGGTAAAATTTCACATTTATGTGTTTATTTGTCTCATGGTCCGGTTGTGGCAGGAGCCACCCTAAACAATAGATATCACGCAACGTAAAGTAAAACAGCACGTTGTATGGGGTCAGTCTGTGGCATGTTGAAAAGTGTTGCTATGCGTAGCTCGGTTTCTGAATTTTTCCAGCAAACCAGAATCATTCAGTAGATGGATCGCGGTTCTTTCAAGCGACAGCCCAATTTCAACATCTGAAGACTGGCGGAGCTCCTCTAAAAACACAGCCTTTATTCGATATGTTTTCTCTGAGGATTACTATTGTTAAGATATTTGTAGAGGGTACGGCAGTTGAGACCAGCTCAGCAAAGAGGAAGAGAGTTTTGGATGGAAAAAGTTGTTTATGAACCGAATGGTTCATAAACAAATCAATCGAAATGCACAAGCACCCAGTGATTTATATGCGCTTTACTTCCTACAAATAACAACAGAGGAGTTGTTCTTTTGTTACTTGAATTAATACCTTGAACGAAGGCGAGTGTTTTCTGCTTTTCACACCGTTTCGTAGGACGGCTCCTTTCCTTTACACCTTGTCGCCCACACCTTTTGTCACGTTTTGCCACATTTTCCGCCTACACTCTTTCCACACCTTTCATATTTTCATATTTTTTCCTTGCAGCCAAAACCAGTGGCTTATACATATGAGTTTCGAGAAGCAGCGTTTCTGTTGCGTGGGGTAAAATTTTGAATTTTTGGTTTTTAGTGTTTTGAAATAGTGGAAGGTCTATACTGTACTGTTGTGAATCAATTTCGCTGAAAAACTTACCCTTTCCAGCCTAAAAACGTGACTTTCTTGAGATGAGGAATTTTCTTCCAGCAGAATGTTAAAAGCTTCTGTTTTGACCGCTCTACTTCAGTATTTACGGTAAATCCACTGGTTGACTAGCGTGAAGATAGTTCTCCGGAATCCGTCTCCGTCTCGAGTTCGAGTTAACTTCGCAGGTAGATATCCGTGTGGCTGTATGAATGCAGCGTAGGCTACCGTAAATACAAAGCGCGTAGCGACCGCACCCATCTTGTGAGTGCTGGCGATAGTCCTTCAAGGCAGATTTCTCGTTTCACTTGGCGTCATATGTACCCATTCATTCGATATAGGATGGTTTTGAAGCTTGATTTATACGCTATGAAAACATAACTCAATTTAATCTTCTGGCAACGACTGGTTTGCGTGGAGGTCATTCCATCATGGGACTTGCTTCAGACCCATCTGCCAAGTCGCTACATGGCGAGCAAATAATTCTTGTTTGTCCCACTGAAAACTAGAAATGATTTTTTGCTGTAATCTTTCCCTTTTCTACAAATTTACCTTTTCACTTGCCATCCATCTTCATTTTCAGCACATAAACTTAAAACTTTATTTACACTGTTTTTATTGTCCTCTTTTCCCCCAACACTTCTCCTTTTTAGCAACAGTTTCTCCTCGCTTGCTGAAAGCTTCAGTGTTCCAAGAACACACAACAATGTCTCCAAATAGCACTGGTACTATAAAGTTTGCACATAGTTTTTGGGCAATAAAAGCCAGCCTTGTGTTTACACTGATTTCACTATAAACCTGTGAACAAAATCCTCCGTTATCTTCCACATTCAAACGATTTGCATCAAACCAGGCCTTTGTGAAACCAACACGTAATTCTTTATCACACTCGGCAAGTTTAAACAGCGCGGTTTTTGGTGAACGTGGCAGTTCATGGCGTTCTGTGGACAGATAAGCTTCCCTTGAGGTCACAGTAATGATGGGAAGGCTAAAGGGTGAATGTGGAGACAAATCTATGATTTAATCAGGGTTCCTCTTGAGTATACCCCCTTTGTTCATTCTCTTAAAACCATCTAAACTAGGGGTGGGCAGTTCCAATTCTAGAAGAGAGAATCCATCATATGAGAATTTCTGACAATTTTACAGCTCTTTTCAGATGAACAACAACACATAAGACTACGCCAGGGAAGATGGAAAACTCACCAGCCCTCCAGAATTACCGGCATTGCCAGCCTCGGATTTAAACCAATTTCCTATTAAACACAATCTTCGTTTACTTTGTTGGATCTGAGTTAGTTTCCAAGTAACTCATAAAAACCATAAAATACCATAAAACTGTCCTACCTTCCCTTGTAACCTAAAATAAGGTTTTTTTTGTTTGTTTGTTTGTTTGTTTTTGTTTTTTTGGTTACATTCATGATTAGATCTTTTATTTTATTTTTATTTTTTATTTAAATTTTTTTGATCCCACACACCCACCCCCTCTTGGGAGGACAACAGCTGTGACAAATTTCGTGAGCAAATTTAAAATATGCCTTTTGTGTATCTTCCTGGAAAAAGGGGACTTGATTGAGGAAAAAAGCAAGAAACCCAAACAAACAATACAAAACAGAACCAAAGAGTTTCTATGACACTCGGTGTGTGGTGTTGCGGTCCTATGCCAAGCCCACCACATTTATTTGCATATTACAGAAAAATGAAGACCTAAATTAAAAATGTGCTCGATAATAATTATAGAAGAGTGTCTTGAGATTTAAATGATACCAGGACCTGCAGATTGGACCAAATCAGGGTCTAGTTCACAAGAGATGGTTTTGCATATTCTGCAAATTAGCGAGAAATTCATATGGCGGAAATAGATGTGAGAGGGTATAAAAGAATGCAGCAGTCCATGGGTAAAAGATGGTGTGAAGTTTTGAGAATGGAACTCGGTTCAGATTATGAGGCAAATGCAATTTTTTGGAAAAAAACATGAAACAACATTAGCATACCAACTGGCAAAATTGGTGCAGTTCTTTTTTGGCCTGAGTAATAGTGGGTAGAATTGCGGACCTACCTGCCAAATTTCCGCTGTAGGTTTTACGGTTTTCTCCTAGCGTTTAAGGCAGAAAAAAAAAAAAAAATCAATACCGATTCCAATAGGGTTCCATGCGGTAGTTTTCACAGGATAGCCCCTAACCGGAGTAGAAAAAAAAAGGGAAGGGTTATCAAAACCCTAACATCAACTGGAAGAACCAAAGAAATCCCATCACAAAACAAAACAAAGAAAAACAAACAATAAAAAATTTAGTTTAAAAGTTTAATTCTAACGCCTTCTATCCTGTGAACATTTGTCAATCTACTGCCTTAATACTTTAATGCTATTTAACCGCCATATAAAAGTACTAGTGCACATTGTAGAAATACACAGTTGATAATGAATTCAAATGAATGAGTACCTATGTTTTCAACTGTCATGTAAATCTTTTGTCTTTTCTACTTCTGTGTGTAGTTCCTGGACCTTCTGGTGCTTCTAAGACAGAGAAGACCGCACGCTGCAACAACGAAGGAAGGCGATGAAAAAAAAGGCCAACGAGGAAATCAGAGACCTACAAGTCTATTTTCACTTCTCACAGTTCCGCCAAGCGCACCAAAGACCAAATGTCCAACTGGGTCACTTACACTCCCTACCACTTTTGAGCGGTGGTTGGTTAGAGAGTGAAAAGGCGGCGGTGCCCTCTGGTGGATTAAGATATTTTTATTCTTTCCTTTCCTACTCGGATGTTCTGTTTTAAATCAGCGTTAAAGGCAGTGTGTAATTCTTCCTTTTAATTGTTGCCCCCAGCGGTTTAGGTACTTTGGGAAGGCGTGCAGCCTTCTGAATAAAGTTTGTAATTGTCCTTGACTTGCGCGGTCCCTCTTAACATGTCTCAATCTTTCTAGCTGTTAGGACGGCATTTTGGCGTGAAAGCGCCGTTTGATTCACCTATCAGTAAATTGTAACATTTTCTGTTTGTTAGTAGCTTGTATAATTATACGGGAGATACTTAAACATTTACCTTAATAGCCACGGTCTGTCGTTTTATTAAAGAACGATCTCTTTAGCAGTAGTAGTTCTGGAGATCGGAATGAAGCGGTTGAACTTTCTGTTTGGTATTGAGAACCTTGCGCTGAAACCACCCATCCCATTGAATCCTTACTGCTTATGTGCCCGGATATAAAAGTCTACACATCAGATTTTTGTAATGTAAAGTTTCTTTATAATAAATGCAAATAAAATGCATAATAAATACAAAATTTAGTACAATTACAATCTAAATTTCACATTTTAACCTTAAAGAGGTACCTCTTATGGGTAAAATATGAAAAATAAAACACCAAGCTGGTTGCCTAAATGTGTACGTTGTCTTCAGTAGCGTTCGAACTCATGAAAGTTAGTACAAGTCCCATTAATTAAAGTGTCACAGATTATCCCAAAATAAAGTTCTTCTTTTCTTGCAGGATTTTCCTGACCTTTGCTCAGCAAAACCCGCAGACGGTAAAGAGCTAACAGCAGCAAAAGTGATCTTGTTGAAACGTCTCAGTCAGACGAAGATTTTAATTCCATGATAAAAGTACCTTGCAAAAGTATTCACCGCCTTGGCTTTTACCAATTTTGTTATTCAACCTGTAATTTTAAATGTTTTTTAATCTTATTTTATGTGATGGATCTGCACAAAATAGTCTAAGTTGGTGACGTGAAATGAGACAATTATATCTTAAAAAAATATAACTGCAAGCAGTGATTACGGGGGCCATGCAGTTTGTAGCTTTATATCAGTTTTTGATGAATCGCGAAGTGGACAGGCGTTGAAATATGACACGTTCCATCCTTTTTATCTGGGGTGCTCACGGTTCCAGCCTATTAGGCAAATGCAAAATAATAACGTATAAGCGCCACCAACTACAACATAGTGAATTGCTTTTGCCTGGTAGTGAGAGGGTCCCAGACCTACTTCAAATTCTAGCTAGCCACCAGAGCCAGATTTCTATGACACTCAGTGTGTGTGGCATTGCAGTCCTATACCAAGCCCACATTGTTGTATATTACAGCCAATGAAGACCCACATTAAAAATGTGATTAAAGAAGAATGTCTTGAGGTTCAATGATACCAGTTGCATGTAGATTGGATAAAAATCCAGGGTCTGGTTAGCTAAGAGATGGTTTTGCATATTATGCAAATTGGCGAGAAAATTCAATATGGCACAAATAGATGCGAGGGTCTATAAAGATTCGTCTTGACCCAAGGAGTAAGATGTTATAAGATTTTTGAGAAAGCAGACTCGGGTTCCAAAAGTTATGCAAAATGCAAAATAGCTCATTAGCGCCACCAACTGGCAGAGTGGTGTAATTGTTTTTTTTTTTTTACCAGAGTAGTCTAGTTACTTAAAGAGATGGTTTTGCATATTATGTAAAATTAAGCGAAAATATAAGCGAAAAATAATTTTAAAGGGTCTATGAATTCCTTCGACCCAAGGAGTAAGATGGTATAAGATTGCGAAATCGAGCTAGGGTTCAAGTTATTAGACAAAACGCTTCAGCCAACTTATTAAGCGCCTGTGGCCAACTTCGTGCAATTGTTTTTGCCTGAGTAATTCAAATTCAGAGTTTTGGACTGTTGGGGTTTTTGGGCAGGTGGGCGCAATTTTTTTCTGAATAATTGGGAGGGTCCTGGACCTCCTTTGGCAAATTCAAAGCTGTAGCCCACCAGGCAGTTCTGTGACCTCAGTGTGGTGTATTTGCAGTCCATGCCAGCCCGAGCATATTTATTTGCATATTATAAAAAAATGAAGACCTAAATTAAAAATGTGCTCGATAATAATTAAAGAAGTGTCTTGGGATTCAAATGATACCAGTTTGCGCCTATGATCGGACGAAAATCAGGGACGAGTTCGAAAAAAAGATGAGTTCATTTTATGCAGAATTAGCGAAAAATCAAATATGGCAGAAATAGATCGAGGTCTAAAAATTGTCTTAACCGGGGAATAAGATGGTATATGATTTGCATGAGAATGGGAACTAAGATTCGAATTTTATTAGACAAAATGCAAAAAAAATTTAAAACCTGCAAAATAGCTTATTTTGGTGTAATTTTTTTTTGCCTGAGTAGTGGGTGGGGTACCGGACCTACCTGCCAAATTTCAAAGCTGTAGGTCTTACGCGTTTTTTCTTCTGGCGTTTTAAGGCAGAAAAAAAAAAGCACCAAATAACTTAATAGTGTTCCACTGCATGGCCCCCTTAAAAAAAAAACCAAAAACTGGAAATTGGCATGTGCAAAGTTCTGGTGCAACCAATTACCTTCTAAGAATGCGCCGTTAATGAGTAAAGTCCCACCTCGTGGAATCTAGTGATCTACATGATCTATCAGTATAAACGCACCTTTTCTGAAAGGCCCCAGAGGCTGCTACACCGTAGCAAGAGGCATCCCACATAGAGGCCCAAGGCTCTCCAAAGCAAGTCAGGGACAAAGTTGTTGAGAAGTACCAAGCTTATCCAAAGTAACTTGCAGCTGGTACCACAAAAGGTGGCTCTAAGGAAATACTGACTTTGGGAGGGTGAACACTTATGCACGCTGAAGTTTTCTGTTTTGTCCTATTTGTTGTTTGCTTCACAATAAATAAATATAAAAAAACATCACAGTTGGAAGCATGTTTTGTAAAATGGTGCAAACTCTCAAACAATCCATTTAATTCCAGGTTGTGAGCAACAAAACATGAAAAAATGCCAAGGGGGTGAATACTTTTGAGGGGCCCTGTAGGTGGCTGTCAGGAAGACAGTCAACAGGTGGAGAAAATATGGGACGATGGTGATGTCACCAAGAACTGGACTGCTATTCAAAGTTGCTGAAAAGACAAGAGGAAAGCTAGTCAGGGAGGCTACACGGAAGGAGCTGCAGGAGTTTTTGCCATGCACTGGTTGTGTACTATGGGGTTGCATTGCAAGACGGAAGACTTTTCCAGGCCTGGCTACTTGTCAAAAATAAATCCATAGAGTCTCCCAAAAACATATGATCTGATGAAACCCAGATTTGATGTTTTTTTTTTGGTCATTATTGCAAAAATGACTCCATACCCACGGTGAAGCACAGTGCTTTTTTTCTTTAGCTGGAATTGCGGCTTTAGTCAAGATGTCAAAAGTATGGCTTCACAGAAGAAAAAAGTTTTGGTCCAGCCAGAGCCTCTACCCAGATTCAGTTGAACATTTGTGGGGAGATCCGAAGAGGACTGTGCACACAAGATGACCTTGAAATCATACAGATTTGGGCAGCTTTGCAAGGGATAGTGGGCCAAAAAAAAAAGTGGGCCACATCAAGATGTGGCATGCTGATAGACCCAGACCCCCAAACAATGAAGGCTATAATAAAATCAAAAGGTGTTTACAAAAGTAGCAAAAATCAGCAGTGTCTGCGTAAGTGTATGTCATAGATACACACCCACACACTGCTGATGTTGATGTTTATGGCATGAGATAAAAACCACATAACCACATTAATCACCTCAAGGCGGAAGGAATTAGAATAAAAGCTTTTCCTTACATCTTAGTTCTGATTGTTAATAGCAGATTACGCAAAATTCAGATTACGGCTATTTGAGATAAGTGTTAGAGAAAGACTGCATCAAAGCTGCAGAAATTTATGTAGCATTTGGAGCGTTAAATGCTAAGCAACACCATCTCTACTTATGACCAGGGGCCCACGCCTCCCTAAGATTCTGAGAATCACTCTCAGAGAGCTCCTAACTTAACCTAAAGAATTCGCCTTGGGGTTTTAGCTTAGAAGTGATTCAGAACACTTTTCAGTGAACTCTGAGCAAGGAATGGATGGAAAAAAATCCTATCTTAGTGAGGAGGTGTGGTTGACCCGTTGCTAGGTATGGTCATCATTTCAAGAAAGCAGTGATTGGTTGATCTACCACAAGTTGAATGGAAATGAGCTTTTGGTGATAATGAGCAAAGGATGTACCCTCAAATCAATAAACATAATTATACACTCTAATCTTATGCAGACTGTAATAATATTTCACATTCAAGAAAATATCTGGAGAAAATGAATAGTAAGCTGTAGGGGTTATAGCCCTAACATTTAGAATCTAAAATATGTCTTGAAAACTTAAGCTCATTACACCTGTTCAAATAATGGATTAAGTGTCTTATTTAACTCATATTAATATCCTAGCTGGCATATTTTGGCCACTTTCTCACTTCCATATATAGGTTATGGGCGTCCGGTTAGTGAAGTAATTGCATCTCAGGGAATCCTACAAACACTTGATTCCTCACGATCCAATCTGTAGCTCTCAATAATTCCACTGTCATCCAGTATTTGCAGGACATCTCCTGCCTCTTCTGTTGGCCATTTTGTGCAGCTGCTTAGGGGAACTCCTAAGCCACTAAAAGTCCTCTTCCCTGCTCTTAGCAGATCTCGCCTTAGGAGCCCTTTTAAGCGCTAGGAATCTTGAGGAATAGCTTTTATATTAACTGGGATTGTCGTGTCACTTTTAGGGGAAATTCTAAGAAAACGTCATGACTCTGAGAATTTTCTTAGGGAATTTGTAGCTGGGAGGCCACTTTTTTTGCTAAAAGATTCTTTAGGGATGGGCCCAGGTTTCAGCTTTGTGTGATGTGCGGTTGAGAACGCTTTTTCAAGCCCTTATTTCGCATTTTTAGCGCCCCCTATTGTTCAAATAGCGGCACTGTATAATTAGGGCCTCAGTGAATCAGATGTAGCATTTAGCCCCACTAGAGAGTCAAACCTTAGCGTTTTTCCTTTGCTAAGCATAATTACCAGCCTATCACTTTCGCTGCATCGGTCTATGCTTAGATGCACAACATTCCTACTTACCCTAAAAATTTAAGCTTTCTGCGACTTATCAAGCTGCACAATTTGTTTTATGGGGATAATAATAATAATAATAATAATAATAATAATAATAATAATAATAATAATAATAATAATAATAATAATAAAAGAAACAGAAGAATTACAGTAGGTAATATGTAGCATTGATAATAACAATAATACAAATAAATTATTCATCTATCTATTTTGGAAAGATGTGACAGCTTTTAAGGACGTTGATTATTAACGCTCTCTTTTTGAGTTGTGGTAATTACATGAAGTTGCCATTAGGTGGCAGCAATTAACTAGCAAATGGAAGATGTCGCTGCGCGGCCACTTTCGAGGATCTCAGTAGAGCTTTTAAAGAGTGCCATTTGGTTTCGCTTATTTTTTATGACACTTGTTTTGTTTTTATATTGCAATGCTTCTGTTGATGCTCTGACCTTTTCTTATTTGACAATAAAGAACTTCGTTTCAAGTTGGTGTTTCTTTAAAATGACAATATTTCAATATTTGTTGCACCATGCTAACTTAGATATTGTAGTGTTTCAGTTGTTGTGAAAACTGTTTCTTGCTTAATTGAAGCAGGCAATCAATATTTGCTGAAGTAATCTGTTTCTGCGGACCTTCAAAACACTTAAGAAATGCTGGGATAACTTTTTAGTGTAATGTATTGGCAATGCTCGTAAACGTACACTTAAAAAAAACATTATTGAACATTTTTCCATTGAATTCAGTTAGGTTTCCACCAGTCACTCCGTACAATTTGCCCTCTGCAGAATTTAGACCTCTGCAAATGCGTTAACATTTACTACGAACAGTGTGTGTCGTAATGTCAGGACCATTTTGCCAGCATGGGCCTATTTTCGTGCAGTTTAATATGTACGCGGCATTAGTTCACCCCTGAATGTTTTTTTAAAGGGCACTTCTGGTTTTTGTTTGTTTGTTTTTTCAACTTTTTCCTGTCATTTACTATCATCTGTTTGCAATTAACGGGTCATCAAGTTGGATCGCTCTGAACTCAGGTGATACGATGGTTCGCGCATGCGCAGCATGACGCGTCGGCAGCCAGGTGAAGGCAGCAGAATCCCGCGCCTGTGATCTCAGCATTTGCAGCCTGGCGGAACGGACCGAACAGCCATCCATGCAGATGTCGGTTTTAGAGAGGCTAGACTGGCGGGTAAGTTTTTCTCATTTGTGATTTAAATATTTTGCAAATGCAATTTAGGGAAACGAAAATGCAAAAAAAGGAAAAACAAAAGGCAATAGGCTATTTTTCTGTACGTCCTCTCAAGTACCGCTCGTTATACAAACATCACTTTTCTCTCGTCTTCACCGTGCTAATTAACAAAAATAATTTATATTCAATTTAATTTTGCTCGCTTCATATTTTGTAACCAAACAATGCATCTTAATAATAATAATATTATTATTATTAATAATAATAATAATAATAATAATGATAATAATAATAATAATAATAGCAATAAATAAATAAGGCATTTTAAACATGTTTTATATAAACCTCTAGATATATCTACCGTTTTATAAGATAGAATGAAGTTATGCTTGCCGGAGTCATGCTGGCAAGAAAGTAAAATTAATTTGCAGAAAATGAATAGGCTACTTGATGTTTTGTGCTTTTCAGGATTATTATATATAAATACCTTGCATTTCAGCAGTAGAACAAATCAAAGCAAGTTTAATTTAGCATGGTTATACCAGCATAGGTTAATTTAGCGTGTGGTCCTAAATGAATAGGCAGACTATGAATGAATAAATGAATTTTCGTCATAATTAATATATATCTGAGTCAAGCATAAATGCACCTACATAATCCAAAACATTTAATGTACATTTTCTCATTACTTGCTTCTGCAATTCAGTAATTGGGTGTACCCATGACCTCGCAAAACTTGTAAATGCAATATTAATACTTACACTTATTACAATTATATAATATACACTTCATATATAAAATAATATATCAAAGTGATATATGGAAATTTAATAAATATAAACCAGTATCCAGTAACTTCAAAATCCATAAAGCGACCCGTAGTTTAAAAAATACTTACAAGGCCATCACTTGAACTAAATTCAATGATACAATGGCGCATTTGGCGACTCAGGCCTATAATTTTTGCTTTCTTGTAAAAAAAAAAACCTCGAAAATGTTAGAACCTAGAAGCTGTTATTTATTTATTATTTTTTAAATAAAAGCTTATAATTCAACAACCAAAAGACAATTTGACATCAAATAACTCCGTGAGTCTTTCAAAGCGAGTCACCTGGGTAAGATTGAACAGTTGGGGGTCTAAAACTATTTGACGTTTATTTATTTTATTTTTTGACTTACTTTAATTTATCTTTATTCAAGAGTTGACACTAGTAGACGCTTGGGCACTCGTTTAAAGCTAACAATATTCTGCAGCCGAAACGAAAAGAGCCTAAAGCAGTTTGTCCTGGACGCCGTGGGTCTCCACCAAAAATGGTAATTAAGATTAGAGAGGGAATCTCTGGTGTAGTAAGTTGAAAAACTAGCAAAGGCAGAGAGGGCGTTTTAGCTCAGGGTTAGGATACATGAGAACCACTATACTCCCAACCTCAAATGTAAATAACCAAAGGCTTATAGACTCAGGAGCAAATCGCATTCACTGGTGAAGTAATGACATCAACTGTTGATGGTAAGGTACCGCTCTCAGAGCACAAGATGACATCTGACCTGCCATCATTAGACATCGAAATGTGTTTATTGTTTATGCCAACCTTCTTCATTTAGCATTTATCGATATACTCTAGGAAATTGTTTTAATCTAAGGATGTACGTCAATTTTGGAACTTTTACAATGTTCAAATAGTTCATCCTAAATCATTATTTCCCAGACTTTGCGCAACAACAACAACAACAACAACAATAATAATAATAATAATAATAATAATACAAACATTGTACAATTGATAACAATTTTAAAATATAAAATGCACTGATACACTGTGACGACAAATATTAAGCTACATGAGTGTAATCATTCCAGTTTTTTTTTATTTTTTGTGTTTAAACTGATGGTGTTTTAACGAACACACAACAAGAGCACTGTAAAACGAATTAAAAACAGCAGTCCGAGTTCGTGTAGAGGCGCACCGCGTTTGCGAGTGGTCCATGCTTTCTACACTGACCAATGGGTGCGTTCGGGTGTTCGGCGTGGTGAGAGACGTCATCGCCTAGGCGCCGCCCCTTTAGGGTTATGCAAATATAGGTGGCAATGCTTCAAGGAAGATCATTAATAGAAAAAAGAGAGGGACTTCATCCGTCAAAGGGAGTCAAGTTTCTTACAGTCTTGGGCTCCAGCTCAGTCGGTGGCTCTCATATTTATCGCCCTTTCCTCCACCGGGACAGGGCGTTTCGCAGCGGTCCGTCTCCCGAGGCTGTGGCGCTGCGTCCCGCCGCCTGCCGTTCAATTCACCCCGTGTCTTGGCTGCGGCTCCGACGAAGTTGATGCGTTTCTTGGCGCCGCGTTTTCCCTCTCCGGATTAAACGGTAAGGCGACGAACTGCGGCCAGGTCGCGTCTGCAGCTGTAAATTTCAACCCGTGTCGCATAGAAAATGTTGTGGAAGTTAGCTGACAACGTGATATGGGGAGGGCTTCGCGAGGTAAGTGGCATCTCGCCTCGAACAAATGTCGTGCGGTCGGCCTGTGCGCCTTCAGTGAGAGTAGTTTCACTTTATATTTTATGTTCTTAAATACCAAACCCTTTTTTTTTAATGCCCAGTCCTCTTCTGTAACAACAAATACAGCCATTAAAATAGCTTGGATTGCCGTGACGAAATGTGAGAACACTTTCTAAACTTTTTGAAACTCTCAACCACACTCTTAAGCCTGGGCTTTTCGTACATTTTTCGGGTCAAGCCCGAACAGGTTAATGTGGTTTGTGAAATAGGAGTCTGAAGGGAAAAGCTTATAAAATATCAACATGCACATTGGGTAATATTAAACAAATTCGATCCTGAATGCGTCTGTGACGGGAACTTGGTTTCGGCGGAGTTGCCTATAATTAATCCCTTCTAATTTCATTATAGCACACAGCCTACTTCTAATTTAGTCCATACAGCTCTGAAAGTCTGACGTTTATCATGAAATATTTAAAAATAAGTATATGAGTAGCAAAACGAATATGATGAATATGAAACTGTTCACACACCAGCGCGGCGCGGTTTGTTTTCCTGGCTGCGCGTTAATTCGAGCCTAAGTTCAATGCATTGAAACTACAATTGCTTTTATGTGAGTTTACTGAGACACTCCGCCTTGTGTTGTTGCTCCTTTGTCCGTGGTGACAGTAATGTAGCCGCAGTTCACACAGACAATGTGACCGAACAAAGGCGCGCCGGTGTCGAACACTGTTCGGGAATCACCGAACGCTTTGCCTCGGCGACATCAACACATAGACGGCAGGTCGTAAGGTTCACAGCCATCAAATTGAAAACGTAGACCACAAGACAAAAGAGAGCTTTTGAGTCAAATAAATCATTTATATTCAAATCAATATTCATATTTAATTGCCTGAATTCTAAAGCCTACATGAATGTGATAAAATTGTACTTTTTAAATTATGTTATTATGCTATAGGTGTTATAAATATTATTTGTTGGCGCAGCGCTTTCTAGAATTAATATAAAAAAACACTTTACATTTTAAAAACATTTTAAAGCTTTTATATGTAGGCGTTTTTTAGTCTCAGGAGGTTACAAACTAAATACAAGAAAAAAAAAACCCCAAATAAATTACCGATAAAATATATATGTTTCAGTGAACAAAAATGTAATATTACAATGGAAACAGCCTGTATCATAATTACAAAATTTTTGTCTTATAACTTTTCTAAATAATTAAGACCTATGCACATAAAATTGTTTCTTTGGCTTTGAAAATGTTCCCTGCTATTTTTTATGATCTCATTCAAATCCTTCATTGCGGCGTTTTTCAGGATGGACCTATTTTATTGTCACTTTATTTTTGTCTGACTTTAACAAGACATTATATATTTTCCATCAGGAGAGACATGATGGCAGTAGCAATGGGAACCCCCGATTACCCCACCTTCCTGCGGTCACTCAGCACCTCTACAGTCCAGCGCCTTCTCTCTCGCACACGGCCAGCTCCGACTTCCAGCCCCCATACTTCCCCCCACCATACCAACCTCCCATTTTAATTGAATGACCGTACTCTCACCTCAGCGACCCTTCAACATCAGCTCAATCCTGATCCCCATCTAACCAGCAGCAGCCACTGTTGATCGTCCAGAACCAAGGCAGAACGGGCCTCATAATGACGGACTTGCCAGCCAGATTCTGGGCCGTGAGGATCGTCTGGCATGCGCCAGAGACAACTTTAGGAGGCTGAGCTGCTCCCGCCATCTCCATAGGATGGAGTCAGCAATAAAAGCGAAGACATGGGACTGCCTGAAATGCAGGACAGGGAATGGACAATGTCAGGTGGGCACTAGGTCAAGGTTCTAAAATCTTTTCACAAGCTTTAATTCCTAATTTTGCATGCCATTGCATTAAGAGAGACTATTTAGCCTTTTGCCTGCCACTAGGCTGGTGGTACGGAAGCCCTAATTTTTTCGTTATTCATCTTTATGAATTTTGACATTGTGGTTTTCAGCCTGTTACAGCGATCATGGGAGTTGTTCCAGGCCATACAGTCATCAAAAAAGGTTGGTCTGATTTTTTTTGTCCCATTTCCGAACAGAAAGCTTATGAATAAAAGCAGTGGTGTTATTCACCAAGCGTTCTCGAGATGAAATTTGTTCTTAAATACACTTACTCAGGTTTTCACGAATATTCTGACATTCACCAATATTGTCTGATTGGAGATTTTTTCTTACGAATCTTCAAACCGCAATAACTCTTACCCAAAAATGATCTTACTCCTGTTTATGCTTGCTTCAATTCTAAAGTTGTATAATATTATACTATTTAAGTGTCTTAATTTTCTTGAGAACAGATTTAAGCAAAATGTAAGTATATACTGGTCTTCATGAATAATAATATGGCAGAATACATATCCAAATAATAACAACAATAATAATAATAATACAAATCTACCTAGAAAGGTAAAAATAGGTTGCATCATTTACCAGTTATCACAATAGCAATTGAAAAAGTACCACCATCTAACCATTAGATTGAAACCAAATAGAATATTTGACAAGGCACTAATTACTGAATTTTGGCTTAGCATTTACAGTTCACACATGACCATTTATTTTTATACTCTTTTAAAACTCAATTGATGCTGATTGCCAGTACTAGCAATACTGATAAAAGAAGTGCTTGACAATAACTGCAGAGCCATGTGAAAATAGCAGCTTAGCGAAAGCGTAAAAATGCTGTGCTTAGGTTGTTTCACGCAGCAGGAGTTTGAATGGGAAGGGGCTGAGGAAGCTCTGCCTAGAACTTCACCACTAATCCCTTTGGCCCTGTGCTCCATTTAACTAATCTAGGTTTGATCCTCATGGCATTGTAGCTCTCGTTCAGCATGAATGGAAAGTCGGAGAGAATCACTCTCAAAATAACGAACATGCTGACGAGCCGTGGAAGTTGGGCAATTTTTTTAAATGTTGGCTCAGAGAGAAGAGGCCTAGGCCAGCTTTGTTCTCTAAGCTTAATGCTTTCTTTTCTCTTCTGAATTAGCGTTGAGTGCTGTGGGGAGTTTACACTTGACAAACTCCATAAAAAAAAAAAAAACTAGAAATCATGAACCGGTCCTTGGGGTGTGGCACTTGGAACAGGCTAGAGCAGACCTAGTTTGCTCAGTCATTGTTTGACATGAACTGTTTCTGAGAAACAAAAGCACAGGCGTTGGGATCATGGACTCAATTGGCTATGAATTATTATATTTAGTGCAGTGCATGCTCTAGCGACAAAACCAGTAAACATTGCTTAGTTATAATTTATAATGCTGATTTTATTATTATATGTATATTTGGAATATAAAGTAAATAAATATAATTGGTTGATCACAATACAGTAACACTAGCGTAGTGAACTTGTCAGACAGGCAAATAAGATATTTGTCCTGGTGACTTCTTTTTGAATAAAATTTGAATATGTATGTATATATATATATATATATATATATATATATATATATATATATATATATATATATATATATTTATTTATTATATTTAATATATTACCCTAACATAAGGAAAGCACTGCAGTTTCATGGCACAAAATGAGCATTTCTTAAATTTCTTATGACACAGTTTATTATGTCCTTCTGCTTTTACTGTGAGATGTCATTTCCACAAGCACATCCGACAGATTTTGGCAAGGTTTTTTGTCAGTCGGTAATTTAGTGTTTCTTTTAACTCTGTGGAGCATCCTGACAAATGCACATTTACGCCAATGCACTTGAAGGCTTGATTACAGTATGGATGGCTTTGGCACAATCTGACCTCCTATTATGGTTTCCGTAAGTCACAGTTTTGCTTCACATTTATTATGCGAGCGGTTTCTTTCACCGTCGGCAGTTTCAACTTGGACCCAGAAGGTTTGATAAACCCCGAACATCAAAAGAGGACAGAATACTAGTCAAACATCGACGTCATCCATTTTGTTTCCCCCAAACGGTCCCAACTTGTGGCTATTTTATTAATACCATATGTCTTATGCCCTGTGCTGCAACACCGCAGGACACAAACATCCGTTTGGGCCTTAAACGACCACCCATTCTGTGTTCTGTGATTCTGTTTCTTAGTGCGGCAACCGGGAAGTGAGACACATGCTGATTGCTTTCAGAGACCTTGTTTCAAGGGGTTCTTTCTCACTGGAAACATAATCGCAGCGCTTGTTTGTCCCATGACATTCGGGCCATACGGGACAGACGTCGAGACCCGTGCTGAGCTAAGACTCTCTGATTACTGATGAAATCGGAGTTTGCTGTCACTTGATCGCATTAAGACCTTCTCTTGTTAATGGAGGTATTAGGGGTTGTTAAGTAGCAAAGTAAATAAGCACAGTGGAGTTGATGACTTTTGGGAAGTGGTGTAAGAGTTGACTAATGTGCTGTTTACTGCTTACGGACCCACGGCTTGTGGAGCTGCTTACTTTGGCATTGTGAATGCTGTAACCAATGTTGTACTGAAAGAGGCACATGCGCTTGCTTTTATGTTTATTTAATCACAAAGGATTAAAAAGCTTATATGTCTTTTCAACAACTTGCATTGTGCTTTGTTTTTCAAATAGACGAGTAAGAACTCCTAAAAGAACACTAAATGCATTGAAATGTTCTCTGAAACAGCTTTTTAAAATTGCATTGTTTTGCCTTTGATGTGGAATATCATTTGAATGTATTTCCTTAAAAATGTAGGTAAATGTCATCAACTTAAATATAGTTAAATCTCTCAAAAACAGAAAATAAGTAAAGTATTATGTCAGTGTTGACCTGCCGGCCTAGAAAAAAGACTTCCTGTTTAGATGTAAATGGCTAAGCAAGATCATGGTGTCATCTTGTTCTTCCTGGGACATTTTTTATTAAAGAGAGCTCTCCTTTTTTACTTTTTAGGACCAGTGACCCTTCCGAAGATGAACCCCATGGGTCTTCCCTTTCAGAAGGAGAGCCTGCTGGGCATGGTGTCTAATCCTACAGAAGTGTTCTGCTCGGTGCCGGGACGCCTCTCTCTCCTCAGCTCCACCTCCAAATACAAGGTGACCGTAGCCGAGGTCCAGAGACGCCTCTCGCCACCCGAGTGTCTCAATGCGTCGCTGCTCGGAGGCGTCCTGCGCAGGTGAGATACACACACATGCACTCACTCTTGTTACTATTTTTGTGATGTACTTCAATAGACTCCCATAATGACTAGATGTACATAATACTACATCTAACTCTAACCCTAACTTTAACCTCGGTAACCAAAAGCAAATCTTTTACCTCCTTGAACTTTTCAAGTAAAACATGGACATTTTCTATAAAATCACTCTCCCTCATGGGGAATGGCCCTCGTATGCAAAAATGTCCCCACAAAGCCTTAAGAAGGACAAATCATAGTTCTTCGGGATAGCCAGGTCCTCACAAACCCATAAATACAGACACACACACACGCACACACGCACACACGCTTACAGGCATATACACACACACACACACACGCTATCATGGACACACACACTTAGACATGCACACACACTATATAATAACAATCACGTACATACACACATACACATACCTCTGCACTCACACGCACGCACACACACTCTGAACATATATGCACACACACAAGTAAAAACACACTCATGCACACTTGGACAAACATATGTAGGAAGGTGCACACACACACACACACACATTTTAAAAAAATCTTTTAATCTATTTTATCTGGTGTAGAATATTCAGCAATGAGTAATGTTATGCTTTGGATTCCAGATTTCAAAGAAATGTCTGAGACCAATCCATCATTTTGCCTCACTTTGCTGCAAAGTAGGACGAGACTGCATATTGCAAGCAATAGATTTGTGATATTTACCACCATTTATTTAGAATAAGAATAATTCATCTTAATGAGATTTATTCTCAGCGTTATGTGTTACCAGAATTTCTCATTTCTCAGTTTTATTTGTGGTTTGGGTTTGTGTGATTGAGAGAGATGCAGAGAATAGGCTGATGTGAACTCTAGCCGAACAGAGGAGGTTTGCCCCATATGTCACTGAAAACTCCCTGCCCGACCTCTAAAGCTGTTTTTGCTGGGCATGCTTGTTTTTTCACTTCCCATGTGTGTTTGATTCGCACACACGCACACTCACGCACACTCACGCACACTCAGAGACATTATTAAGTAGGTCATGAAGAGATTGTTAGGGTTGGGAGGGTGTGAGTGCGTGTGTGTGTGTTGGTTTGAGGGGGGTGTACTCACGCCTCCCTCTTACCCACCATGAGGAGGGCAACGCCAGCTCTCCCAGTCTAGTCATGCGGAAAACTGAAGCGGCTCAATTAAGTGGGGATTTGTGTGTATCTGTGTGTGTGTAAATTTGTAGGTGGTTGTGAGGACCTGATTGCCATCGAAATGATAAAAACTAAACTAAAATTTGACAGTTATATATGGATGGATATACAGTATAGAATATATATAGGATATATAGAAGATTTTAAGAAATAATCAATTTAATCAAGGTTACTAAGAGTTCATCTGTCACCATACTTCTTGTTTCACTTTTATTTACATGACTATGCTTTGAAGCCACCCACACCCAGTAGACTACTGGGAAAAATCATGTTTGAAACACATGTAATCTCTTCCTTTGATTATCATTCATTAATTCCAAAAGGTTGACATATAGTTTGTTTTATCACGCAGGGCTAAGTCGAAGAATGGCGGAAGATCTCTTAGAGAGAAGTTGGATAAAATCGGGCTGAACTTGCCGGCAGGCCGAAGAAAAGCGGCTAACGTCACTTTGCTAACAGCGCTAGTGGAAGGTATGACTTTGTGGCAATCTGACTTCGTCCCAAAATTAAAAAAAAAAAAAATCTTCATACTACATTTCTTCCATTCTGCAATGAGTTCTTCTGAGTCCAACCTAGCAAACATGATCTTTAGCATGAATTTTCCACTTGACATTTTGAGGTTAGCATGCAGCTGCCCAAAAACCTGAAGAGCAAGATACAGCTCATAAAACCACAGCCTATAAATTCCTGCAATCTTCTTCAGTGAAGCTGTAGATCATGCTCGGCAATGACAAGTACAGGCTTAGCCATTCTCCTCTATCTCAAAATGCTAACCTACTATTTATTCTGTTGCCATTTTACAGCACAAATTAACCTTAAGGGCATGCTGTAACAAATGCTTTAATTCCATGGCATTTCATCTTGAGATTTACCTTTTGTAAGCATATATTCAAAGCAGTGACTCACAGAGTCGTTAGTGCATGGATCATGAGTGAGCTAGTGCCCACAGCTACTCAGAATACTTTCCTTTTTTCCCATAACATTGCTTTTCTCGTCATTAGCAGGACGAGGGGAATGAAACAAGAACATGACTGGAAGGCTGTGTTATTTAGAGACCTTCAAAGCTGAATTGGGGCTTGTTATCATGTGTTTGCTAGCCAAGAGGGGAGACTGACCTTAAAGACAGGGAGTGCAAATAAATGTGAGGTCTATCAATAAGAGCCTCTGTTGGATCTGTGGGTCTGTTTGTTGCCTTTAGCTATATTGGCCTATTAAAGGCGTACAGTGTGACCAACCATCCCTTTTTAGAGAAGATTAATCCATTTCAGTTCATCTCGCTGAACCTCAACCACCCCGAGATCTGGGAACTGATTCGTTTTGTTGTGCTACTTGACTCATTGGCTGAACTGTTTGAGTAAATAGTGAGTCATAATGGTTTGGACAGTCATATGAATTTGACTCACCTCTGATTAATGTCTGCAGGTGAGGCTGTACACCTGGCCCGGGACTTTGGGTATGTCTGTGAGACAGAATTTCCTGCCAAGGCTGTGGCAGAGTATCTTGGACGACCGCACGTGGAACGCAACGAGATCAGCTCCCGCAAGAACATGCTCCTGGCTGCCAAGTGAGTTCAGTCTTCTCAAGCACTTCCCTGTAGTTTCTCAGTAGGTTTCACTTTCCTGATATGCAGCTTTCTAAATAATATTCTATAACGATTCACCTAGGAAACACTCAAATTTAAGGGTCATGCTAACCAAAGAAAGCTGTGTTAACAGGAAATGTAATGTTAATCCAAATATGTTGAACAGTGCCTTTAAGATGAATGGTACATCAACTAAGCTGATTTGTTTATTTTATTTTTAAGTGCAGTGTCATTAACTTTTTCATTATCTAATCACTGTGTTATTTAGCTGTTTTAGTGTTGAACAAATTAGCATGTTTGGGTAGAGCATTCCTTTAACACTGCCCTTATCGCAGATTAGAACTGAGATAGATGCAAGGTATCCTCTTTCACATCTGAAACCCATATTCTGTTTCTCACCAGGCAAATCTGCAAAGAGTTCACTGACCTGCTGACCCAGGATCGCTCGCCGCTGGGCAACTCTCGGCCGGCGCCCATACTTGAGCCGGGCATCCAGGGCTGTCTCACACACTTCAGCCTCATCACCCACGGTTTTGGTTCTCCAGCTATCTGTGCTGCCATGACCTCGCTGCAGAACTACCTCAACGAGGCTCTCAAGCAGGTGGACAAAATGTACCTGAACACGGGCGGAGACTCCTCGCAAGGCTCCTCGGAAGGAGGGAGCAAAACTAATGACAAGATGGACAAGCACAGGAAGTGAGATGCGCACTTCCATCCAGAACATTTTTTTTGCTAAGCCATAGACTTTTGACTTTTATGGTTCTTGGACTACGCAGGACTCGGCCGTCATTTACTCCATCTCACAACAGATGCTGGTCTCAGTGCTCCTTCCTGGTCTTCACATCCTGGTCTTCCACGTCGTGCTCTTCCACTCGGACCTTTAAGTGCTTTCCTGATTTCCCAACGTTGTTTTCTTCAACAACATCTGTTGAGACAAGAGTGTAGTCCATGCTCTTACATGAATAACACAGATGAAGCCATTTTTTTTAAAAATTCCAGACACCATTTCAAGAGTTTATGTGGATTCTAAATTGTCCTATTTTTACTTGTGTTTTTCATGAAGAGGAAGTCTACATGTTTTTTCTTTTGATGTTTTCCTCCTTGGTGCTGATCCCCTATAAAACATGCTGTGGACATGTTTGAGAGAGAATGAGTCACATTTTGCTTGACTTCATTTGGATGCAGTGTTATTGTACTTTTGTCTGTGGGAGTATTGTAAGCATGGATGAGTGTCATGTATGTCCCTGTTCTCATGATAAATAAGTATACATTAAAATCGCCCTCAGGGCACGGAAACAGTTTGTTGTTGGACACTTCGGGCTACATGAAAAATGGGAAGTTATTGTGTAATGTAATTATAGTCCAATCTCAAATGTCCACCTTTTCAGACTGTAGTGATGAACAAATTCTCAGACAGACATATCAGACAGGCCTATGCATGTGTGTGTTTTGTGTGCAAGTATGTATGTTCTTGTTTTTTTGTACATACGGTATGTCTTTTTATGCTTTTAGATGAATAGGACTAGAAATATTGTTTCCACACATCTTGCCCTATATGTAAATATTTTCTAATTTATGTTGTAATTTAATGGGATTGTAAATATCAATGCAATTCTGGTGTATGGTTTAACTTTGGCAAAAAAAACATGTGTTAAGCTTTTTATAAACGGGTTAGTTGTTTTTTTATTCATGTAGTGGTTAAGACATGGGGAGGATTTTCTTTTCTTATATGTGTACAAGTCTTTCACGGCTATAGGAAAAAGAAGAATAAAAGGCAAAACTCTTCCTAACTATACTTGTTAAAGCTTTCTTATTGAGCTCAGGAGTCACTGCTACACTCTGAGGCAAACACACACTTCAGTCATCAAAGTGTGCACCTTATGGTCAGTTCAGGTGAACAACAGATCCTTTTTAAAATCAAAGTCTCAGTGGAAAGAAATAAGACAGAGAACGGTTGGCAAAGTTATGGCATACCTAATCCATGGGAAACATCGGTCACTAGATGGCCAGATTTTCCCAGAAACTTATGGTGAAACGAGGCAGACAAACAAGCCAAGTACAGTTGGTTTTGAATCATGTTTGAGCTTGGATTTAACGTCTAGCACACCTGCCATACCTGGATCTCTCCCGCACTGTTTGTTTATTCATGGGCTGTAAACACAGTTCCTTCTTTTCATCTATCAACTCTCCATCCAGCAAATGGGCGTGACGGTGCAACAGACGGGTATGAGATAAGATCCTATGGTCTTTCGTAAATCCGGTCTGTGCCGATTTCCCTCTGCGGCAGGATAACGTTGCTGTTGAGCAACGGTTACCAGAAAGCAATTACGGGAATGATCATCACATGGACTTAAATAACAAATTTTTTTTGCGGAAACGTGCGGCGGGTTCTGACACTGCTGCATTCACACAAAGGCTTGGTGTTACATTAGAGATCCGTATTCTTAAGTTGGTTGGCAATCAAGAGAGAAAGCGATGTGTTCTCTGCATGTTGGGCCATGGCATGTAAAAAGAGATGGCAGTCAAATTGCTTGCTTCAAATAAGGCGGCGTGGTGGTGAAGGAGATGGATTGCCAATAAAGTATATTCTGCTCGCCCTATGTATATATATACAGAGGGCCCATATACATTGCTTATCCTCTTTACTGGGGCAGTGATGGCAGTAAAGTGACTGAAGTCCTGTCGGTGTTGGTGATCATATGATCAGCGTGATCAACGTTGTGTCCCTGGTCAAGGCCCTTAACCCCTAATTGATCCAGTCTGTGTGTCCCTGTAATTAGGAAATAGAGGTCACACTTAAGACGAGCGTCTGTTAAATGCTGTAAATGTAAATGCTTTAGCTGGTGGCACTGGCACACTGACTCAAGCCTGAAAGCTGAAAAAGGACTGAAATTTGCAGTTGTTTTTAAACTTCCGCTTGATGCTACTTCACCTACCAAAATGATCCTACTTCTTTATCAAGCTACCTCACATCGTCTTCTCTCTTTACACCCTTTGTATGTGCGTGCCAGTGTGTGTGTGTGAAGTGAGTGATTCATGTGATGGGGCTGACAGTAGAACAAGTGCAAGCTTCTCCCTCAGAACCTGATGGACCGGCCGTGTGGCTTTTGCTGCCTAGCCGTAGCCGCCTGTAACCTGTAACTGCCTCCAGTTGCCTCTCTTCCTGCACAGGGCTGAAAGATGAGACATGTTAACATTGCTTATGGAGGACTTGCAATGATGACTGACTGCATACAGTTGTGGCGTTTACTTCCTCCGGTACCTGAAAGGTGTTGACCAGTGTGGATGTTTACTTTGTACATGTCTTTAGACAAAACAAGAAGGAAAAAGGACGGTTAGATTTAAGATTATCCTCTATATTTGAATTTAAAAATGGCCATGAATTAGAGGTGTGGTGAGCATTAGGCCAACATGGCCTCTGAATTTTTCATGAGGATTAGGCAAACATAAAAATACAAAATTGTAATGAGGATTTCTCATAATGTATACATAATTTATACTTGCATTTTAAATAGACAGCAAAGGTTCTTTGTATGTGTGTATGTGTGTGTGTGTTTGTTTAGACACAGAAATATACAGTTTGGACTATGAAGAAAGGGTTATTTTTATGTTGCATGATACAGTCAGGCATACAGGAAGTTCAAAGCAGGTTTGGGGACACCAACCAATCAACAAACATCCTTTTGTGCACATTAAGAATAGAATTTGTGCTATCTATGTCACACTCTTGTGCTGACAATAGGTAAAAATATACATTTGATGTGTAGATGCTATTTAATAGGGCTGGGTTCAAAAAATCGATTCACCGATCAATCGATCTTTTCCTGCGGCTATGCACTATGTCTCGCCACCGCGCAAGGAGAGCTATAAAAACGTGAGACCGGTGAAACCGAAACCAAATAGAGCCATGGCTGAAGCTGCTCCGCTCAAATCACCATCTGGGCTAAAGGCCAATGTTTGGCAACACTTCGGTTTTAAAACAAGATATTTTATAACCAAGCAAAACTAGTATTGACGCAAAGCAATCTCTAAATAAATCGATATCGAATCGAATCGAGAATTGAATCGGATCATGACCTTGTGAATCGGAATCGAATCGATTCAGGAAATCAGCAACGATACCCAGCCCTACTATTTAATGCTAGTAAGACAAAATGCATTATTATGAGTGCATGTTATTTCCAAATGTTTATTTGTATTGACTACAACCCATTCAGTGAAAATTTAAATGTTGGGTAAATCTTGGCTGGCAAAATTGAAAACACACATTGTCGAACAAGAGCTTTTACATTAAAAAAAAGCTTTTTGAGATCAAATAACAAATATGATTATTGCATTCATATAGATTTCTACAGTAATTGTTTTCACGAAACTCTTTAAATCATAATAAAATGTAAGTGTGAACAAATCTTCCAGCTAAACCACTAGGACATGCTTTTGTTTTGTAGTTGATTCTTGTTTTCGTAAAATCTATTTAAAGGGGTGTGAAACCGATGGAAAGAACACTGGAGTTTTCATAATTTTCGAATTACAGTTTGGCCTGGCAAAAAATAAGCATGTTTGCTGTGCTAGAAACACAATGTGAGTCTTTTTATGAGCAGAAATTCTATTCAAAAAAGGAACATTGACATAAATACCTTCGTTTGGTTAATAATTATTTTGCTCAGTACTATGAAATCTTGCTTCTTAGCAATGTTATTTTGAAGAGTAAAAATTAAGTGATGGTTCAAGTTATATTAAAGTGCACGAAGTCAGCTGTGTTGATTGTTTTGGATTTATTTAAATGTTAGTTTTACCATTATTTCATTGGTTAACTTATGTAAGAATCAATGGTTAAATGTGACTAAATGAATCTAAATTGTAATTATTTTATTTGTTCAGTGGCACAGGCATTGTATTTGTGTAAAACTCATATTTCTGTATTGACTGGACTTTAGACTGATATTATCCCCCATCCAACAACTCAAACTGAAAGCATGCTGTCATGTGAAATGAATGTGTGGCATAAAAATTCAGCCTCGAAATGTGTTGAATGGTGAAACCAAACTCCTATAATTTTCACTCAATCAATCTTGCAAAACCTATTGCAACAAAAAAAAAGGTCCTTCTTCTTTCTTACATACCATGTACCTCTCGATTCGAGGCCTACTTTGCTCGGTCCCACTCAACCTGGTTTGCATTAGGAGTCATTTGCAGCAACACTAATGGGAACAGAAATTCCAAACCGCTGTAACCACTCTGTAATGCTGTTCAGATTAACGCTTGTCATTGTATGACTGTCGGCACATACAAGCTTGTCGTTCCTGTTCAGTTGCATGTCATAAAGCCAGAGCTGGTGCTCTTACATGTGTGTAGCATGTAGCACAGTACCTGATTGCAGTTGTGGGGGCAGGGGTTGTTGTAGAGTTGTTTTTTGGCTGGCAAAACAGTGGGGGGCCGAGTGGGGGTGGTGGTGCTTTGTGGGTACAAGGAATCCAAATAACGAGAACATAAAAAAGTTAGTGAGGAGGAGGAGGGGGAAAAATACATAAGCCCAGGAGAAAATGTGGAAGAAATTAATGTAAATTACAGACGTTTGAGCGCGATGGTGCCCACATCGGCTGGACCGTAGTTGGGTCTCGTAGGGAGGGAAGGGGCTGGGAAAGAGAAGGCCTGGTACTGCAGAGCAACTCTTCTTTTTGTCTCTTCTTGACTCATTCTGTGGGAATGTGGTGGCCTGTCTTTCTCTCTCTTTCTCCGGCCAGCCACCCAAACACCCCTCCCGCTCCCTCCCTCCTTTGCAAAATACTGCCAATTAGGCTAACCCGGCGCTAGCGAAGCTGTAGTCTCAACAGAGATGCTTCCCTCAACTGTGGTAGACAGCAGATGGCTGCGTTTCTGAGGGAACTGACTCCTCCGGCCCAAAAAGGTCGGCTTTAAAACCACTGCTTTACTTTGCTCTCTAAACAATAACAGAATACGGGTCTGAATCACTTTTGAGGATGAGAATTGCCCTCGTTTCTGGATTCGGCCACTAAGCCAAGAACATGTTTTAAAAATAGCAAAATGGTGGGTGCTTTGGACTTCATTAAAAGCTTCTCCCAAAATGATTTTTAAACAGATGTATTTAAAACATTTATCTAGGATCTAGAACATTGACAATGAGGACATTAAAACCCATTTCCAATTTTTTCTTTGTATTTCTACAAATCACTCAGATTTCAGAAATGACTGGTTTTAACTGTAATTATTGACCATAAGTCTACTAATCCTATATTATCAAATGCCACATTGCCAGTTACCATGGGCTTTTATGCTTGTGGATAATCTTTGTTTATATGCTGATATTTCCCCAAGAAGGTTTATTAACTATATTCAAGCATGCAATTGATTATGCTTTTAGTCTATGTACACGAAGCACCTGTCAGAGTTCTTTTCTTACTTGGGAATCATGGGAAGGCATCAGTACACGTTGAACGAAATAAGTCATGTTTTTGACTAGTTATTAAGTAATGCTACTTTTCACTGCTCCTTTTGATGCCATGTTAGTGTTCATCTTTCTTAAAACTCCTCCAGTTGTCAGCATGCCTGAAGCAGAAGTGGCAGACAGACTGCACAAGTAAATTAATTCAGCATATCAAGAATTTATCAAAAACAGAATGTCCATTGATGCAAATCACATTGTAACAATTTGGAACAAAATGTTCCCTCAAGAAATGAAATGTTTTTTTTACTAGACAGTAAATAAAAGGAACTGTTCAGTGAAACAGAGCAGTCCTTTATTAATCATTATTCACATAATAAGAGCATCTGAGCAATTGCTGTAGCTATTTATGCATAACACATTTTGGTTTTGATCAAAATTTGCAATCACACTTGAAGTGGATTCAAAATGTTTTTTTGATTAATACGAGCAGTGATGACATTTCTTGATCACTGTGACAGCAGTCCACACTGTATTATTCATACATTTCATGTTGCTTTGGAACTTGTCAGTAGCTCTGTTAATCAACGCCCATGTGACATCACACCAGCGCTAATTACTTGCCACGTTTTTCCTGAGTGTGATGAATTTCCACAGCAAATGGAACAAAATTGCTCTTTTCATTAACAGTGATATAAATGACGTTCCGACTAGCCTTTGATGCAAAAAGTGTCATCGCTGCATCCCCTTTTTACTGATCCGTTTTTTCTGTCAAGGCAGTGCATATTTTGTATGCTGCTTCCCGGCACAACTGTATGTATGGCTTTACAACGCTTGCAGTAATGCACTTCAGGCTCAATGTGTAACGTGCCTCTGCATGCTTTCATGGCAGAGCAAGCACAATGGCATAATTTCACCATGCCTGGAAAGTGTATTCCAGCAGTGTTATGAAATAAGGCTATTCCAGGTGGCCTCCGTGTTTGCACGGTAAATGGTGACAGTGATACATTGTTGTTATATGCTTTGATCTCACAATTTTATATTTAAAAATCAATAATTGGATTAATGGGGTGGTGGAGCAGTGGATGGCTTACCTAAATTAGTGTGTTAATAACCATAAGATCGGGGGTTCATTGCACTGTTTGCCCCTTAGGCAAGGCCTATAACCCTTGCTGTGCCAGTGAGGCTGCCCCTTTAAATGTGGATGAAAGCATATATAAAAATATTCTCAATTTATTTGATAATTTGCACTCACTCTGACATCTCTGAACCCCTGGTATTATTCAGCTGCTGACTGCTCTTCTGTTGTCCTAATGAGCAATGACAACACTGATAACCCCTTGCTGATACCCATCAGACAGGTTCTCTGCTATGTCACTTTATGGCAACTTGGAGGCCTGGACCAGCCAGTCTTATCTTTAATAGCTTATGTAAGACCTTCGCCTTCTTTGGTTGTGTTTCCGTTTGTTTAGGTGTAATGCGTTCAAAAAGCATGAAGAGAGGGAGAAAGAGAGGGATGCCTGGGGCAGAGAGCAGTATTTATGGTTCAGCTAAAGGTAAAACTCATTACTTGTACTGCCGTCACTAACCAGCTGTCCTGCATGGCTAAAGAAAAGGCCTCAGGGCTTTAGAACCTTCAACTGATAGCATTAACTGAGAAAGAAAAAGAAAAAGAGAGAGAGAGAGTCATAGACAGACAGTCAGATAGACAGAAACACAATCCATGAATAGTTTGTTTCTTTAAACTAAAGTATGTTCAATGAACGAAGCTCACAATGCTCAACACTGTGCTGTAGACTTACCACGAGGAACAAAGAGTGGTGAATTTAGAAGTTCTACTAGGGGAAATCCATCCCGTCTCAGTCGTCACAAGAAACAAATAGGGTGAGCAGCAGCATAAGACGGCGTTTAGCGAAGTAATCATGTAATGTCTGAAAGTTTGAATGAGTTCCTCAGACAATAAGTGTTTCCAGTCTATGGTGAATCACAGCCCAACCACACTCATTTCCTGCATGTGTTTATCTAGAAAAAAGAGGGGGAGATGCAAGCTGTCCGGACTTGTTTGTAGCACACAGGATGGAGTGGAGAAGACACGAGCGAAGATCCTCATAACATACGCAAGAATCACCATTCCTTTATGAAACCGACAAAAAAGAGAGACTTTAACCAGAATGGATCGTAATGCCAGTCACTACACTCTGAATCTTGATGGGTGCTGGCATAGTTAGGTTGTTTTGGCAGTGGGGTGCACAAAAGCATGTAGACAAGTGCAGCAGATGAGTGCAGCTGCATGCCCATTAATAGAGTGCATTTGATCAAATCCAAAGGAATTATGCATATAACCATCAGCCCATGAATCTGTGAATTCTTTATAAATGTGATATGGACTTCACTTGCACCTGTTGACTCATGATCCCACTGCTCTAGATTTGGTCACCAAAAACCAACCCACAAAGTCCACTGTGAGGTTTAGAGCTTTTCAAACTAATTCAAACTAAATGTGTCACTGAGTGCTATCTGCCTTCGTAGCATTACCTCAATCTTTGAACAAAGACATAAGTGCACACATGTCCACGTATCAAGCTGCATGCTTTTGCTGAATCTATGAAGAACATTCTTGTGCGTGATGTGGAGGAGGGTCCAAGGCTGCTATGTACTCTGCCTGTGTCATCTTATTGTGAGAGAGGCGTCGCAATGTTTACAGTAGACGCTGGCCATCTTCCAGGGTAAAGATCTACGCATAAAGGAGCTGCACGCTGACGAAACATGTCAGTGTCACCTTGTCAAAGAGCAATCCTCTGTAAACAGCGGAAAAGGGAGAGTTAGTCAGAGAGAGAATTGCTCCATCAGTTCTATTGGAATTTAATACCCAGTACCTGCTGCCTATCTTGAGTGGGATCAGAACTTGGCTGGGTCTAGTTGGGAAAGCACAAAATACACTTCACCATAATAAATCTCATGAGTTGGGCAAAGGTTGTCAGGGACACAAAGATGAATGGAAAAGAAGAATGGATGGAGAGGTTTCAAATCCAGAATTAATTATATGTTCTCAATCTCATAGTCTAATGAAAATAAATCATATAAGTGAGCAATTAAAAATATACATATGTCAGACCCAGTTTAAGCTATAGCTATAGCTCTGACCAACATCAGATTAGTGAGTGAGTATTTGTCATTGTGAACACACCACAGCCCAGCATACAGTGCACCACACAAAATGTGACCTCTGCATTTAACTCGTGGCAGTTAACAAGGGCAGCGCCCAGAGAGCAGTGCTTGGGGATGGTACCTTGCTTATGAGCATCTCAGTGGTAACTTCACTGGTCCTGGATTCGAACCTGCGACCTTCTGATCACAGGGCGAACACCCTACTGTTACGCCACCAACTGCCCAAAAATAAGAAACAAATAAAAATGTGGGTCTCAATAAATATTTTAAGACAACATTTAAACAAGCATTGGAAAAAGAGGGAATTAGTATTGGAATCTTTCTCAGTCAGTAGTAATGACAGTAGTACATTTCATGGTAATAAGAACAGATCCTTTGCCTTGGACTTCAAAAATCTTTTTGACAACTGTTGACAACATGAGATTGTTGCTGCAAGTAATGAAATATATTTCACACATAGTTATTTTCGAATTCAGAACTCTTAGTAGATGTTACCTGAAAAAAGATCTTGAATACTCAAAAAGATGCCCAAAAGATGAAATGCCCATAAAGTAGCTCCAAGACTCAGACAAAAAATATTTTGTCCAAAGTCAAAATAACATATGCGTATGTTCACAAAGCTTCTCTGACTTGTTAAATGCCTGTGCATAGCTGGGCTAACATGTTTATTCTTTTCAGCAGAACCCAAGATTAAAGTTCCCTAACACTTGACTACTTTGGTGAAATTCCCCACAGCAGAAACAAACGAACCAACTACTGACCTGAATAGCCACTCTCCTGTGCTGTTTGGTGATTTTGCTGCTTTACCACACCTACTTAATCAAGTTCTGTGCTGATGAGATGAATCATCTGTCTGAGAAGGAAATCCTGATACTGCATAATTCCCTACAGGACAGGTATTGGTCACTCCTGTAGTACACTGTCAGCACCAACTCACTTCCCCACTTCCACATCTACTCTAAGGCCATGTTTACACATAGCCAGGTATTTACAGAAACGGATATTTCCCCTCTCTGTTTTCAATAATATGCTTGTTCACACCAGATCGCTTTCCAAAAAGTATTCATGTAATACACCATCATGAGCTATTATGAGCAGGCCAATTCTATAGGCGGCAGTGTAATGATAAGCATAAATTCTGATTAGCCAATCAGAATCCTGAAAAAATACGAAACAACAAATGTCACTGTTCCTGTTCTTGTATACAAATGTCGCGCACCTGACGCTAATGCCCTTTCTGTTGCATACTGTGACGTGTAAAAACATGTCTAGATGCAGATGAAAAAGAAATAATCAGAAATAATCGTTTTCAGTGAATTAAACCTCTGTTTTTGTGTAAATGGAAGGCAAAAACACATGGATATGTTGATGTGTTCCCAGATACCTGTCTATGTGTTAATGGGATCTATGAGAGTGATTATTTGAACATATTGATTATTTGTGCTTCAATGAAATATGACCATTTGACCCATCCATGGACAGCTTTTTGGCAGTGGGGACCAGTTTAATCTGCTTGGAAACATTACCTTGTTCATGGAACCGGCCTTGAACATGCAATCTTCTGATCACGAGGCCAACTATCTAACCGTCATGCTACCCTACTTTCTAGCTGACATAAGACATAATACTGTTACTGTTCAGCTTCTTATGAGCCTTTTGTAGTGCATTCCACATTCACAGATGTGTTTTTTACATGACATTTTCCTCAAATTAGGTGATGACTTGTCAGGAAACCATGTCTGTTACGCTCACAAGTAACTCTTTGGATTGTTTGCGTAGATTGAAAAAAGTATATTGTGTGGCAGTTGGGATGACTTCAAAGTGTCACAGAATGCTTAACTCTTCTCTAATTTGCATGAACCTCCTCACAAGAATGTGATGTTGGAGATGTTGCAATCAGATACATAAATATATATGACAACAAAATACGCGTATCTGTCTCTCTGTTTCTGCATGAAACGCGCATCATTTCAGACCTTTTACACAAGGTATTTATAAGTGAAGAAATCAAAACACCAAAACTACAGTTACACCAGAGCTGTAGATATGACTTGATGATTTTCTGGGTTTGTTTCATTACAAACTGTAATGTTTTTGTGTATGTGCAGGAAAGAAAGAAAGAGTATTGCATATGAGGAGTTTATGTTCTTCAAATGGCACTTATGGATACCCATACAAGTGATTCTCAGAGAGAGGGAGAGAGAGAGTATAAGATAATGTATACATGTGTAAAAGTATAGATATCTTTTATATAGCTTCTTATATCTCTTTCATATAGCTTCATATGGAAGTTCTAAAACTTCATTAGAATAGGATATCCTGTCGATATCTTGGAAAAATAAATCCATAGTACAGTAATAAATGCAAGGTTGAGTTAGCGTAAATTGACGAAGGTATATAAATTCAAGAATTGTGTTCTGACCGTTATATTTTTGACTATGTGCCATTTTTCAATGGATTAGCATGCCTAAGTCTGCCTTAAGATCACATCCTAAAACACTCATCAAGTAAAATCAAATCACATAGCTTGAAAATGTTGCCAGAGTTACGGGATATTTTATTTCTAACAATCTCAATAGCCAAGTCATAGCAGGCTGTTCTTGAACAAAGGATCAGAACTATTTAGTCATCAGAAGTCTTTAAGCCACAAGCATCTGAACAATGTCTTTTAAACCATGAAGTCTTCTTTGCTTGGAAGTTTTCTCCGGCCCATTGTTTGACTGTGCATGTGTCTGATTTTGGCTACACTTTTAAAGAATTTAACTTCTCATTTAGCTGGAAGTAATGCCCTTCAGCTTACTTAGGCACTTACTCAGACCAGAATTTCAGGTTTCTAAATCCTGAGTCCCTCCCAACACATCTGTTTTCACAGTGTTTTACGCTGTTTCGTAGTTGCTTAGTTTATAGCAGGGCACAGGTTCAGGCTTGAAGTCAGAGTTACCAATATATTACATTGCTTCCCACCACCATTGTAACACTGCCACTTACTTTGTGATTGGTGCTCCAAATATCACATGGCTAGTCATTAGACTAGAGCAGGAGTGTCCCTCAAATTTCAGATTTTTTCTAAAATTCTCTACTGCAAACTGATTTTGCTAATCATGCAATGTTCTGAATTTGCTTCTGTTGACATAGATTGCAGTATGCCATTGCACAGTTCAGATGCTTGTCATACCAAATGAAAAGAATAACCTAGGCAACTAATAATACACACTATGGAGCTGGGTCACTGGTAGCGAGGAGAAATCTTTCTCAAGAGATCTCTGATTGGGGCTACATGACATTGATTGTACATATGTGAACACTGGACATATGGTGACTTTCATTCGCATTCATTCATTTTGTGAATTAAATTTTACTTTGAACAGTGTGTACATTCAATGAGTACATCAAATGAGCTACAGTATTTACAGATAGCATGAGATAGCTATAATGATAAATTATGGCATTATTGTCACATCAAATGAAGTCAATGTTGTCAGAAAGAACCACAAACATCCTATTTAAACGCACACACACTCTGTCTCTCTCTCTCTCTCTCTCTCTCTCTCTCTCTTTCTCTCTCTCTCACACACACACACACAAACAGACACACACACACACACACACACACACACACAAACAGTCTATGTATTACTATCTTTGTGAGGTCCTTCCATAGACTTCCATAATGACTAAAGTACACCTACATCTGATCCCAACCCTAACCTTAACCTCAGTAACCAAAAGCACATCTTTTACCTCTTTTAGTTTCTCAAATAAAACAAGCACATTTTCTATAAAGTCATTTTTCCTTATGGGGACCTCTCAAATGTCCTCACAAAGCCCCAAAAAACAGATAAACGTGATTTTAGGGGACAAAAGGTCCCCACAATGTGATAAATACATGGCCACACACACACACACACACAGGCAGATGCGTACAATAACAGACAGGTATTCAAGAATGAGGTGTGTCCAGCAAAACTGTCACAATCATAATACGGAACACGCAAGGTGTTGAGAAACAGCTTCTGGACTGTGGTGAGAGAAAGAGAGAAAGAGAGAGAGAGAGAGAGAGGGAGGGAGAGAAAGAGAGAAAGAAAGAGAGAGCTGGGGGCAGGTAGGGGCATGTAGTATTCTCTGAAATATATTCCCTTTTGTTCCCTGTGGCAGGGCTGGCTTCTGTCTGGCTAGGACATGACACTGTCCACTTTAGCCTGTTGTAAATAACCTCTTACCCCTTATAAGCTAATTAGGCAGTTCTTTATTACATTAAAATGGCATTTCAAGGTGTGTGCTGTGCTGCTGTGATGTTGCCCTCCAGGATTAACCCCCGGACCCTCTAACCATTTCGCGTCGACCAATTTCAGTCTTACTGTCAATCTGTGTCACGGTCACCCTCCACTTACATTCCTTGTGAAATCACATGAGCGTAGAAACTTCAGCCATGCATATTTTTTTCTTGGTTGCACAGTTGTAGAAGCTCAATTTCTTCACTTCAGCAGTGCTGTTGGCTATAATTCTCAAGTATAACCAAAGTTCCAACAAGACGCAAAAATATGCGGCCTGGAAGACAGTTACTAAGTAGAAAAAAAGACTCAAGTTCCAACATGTTGAAACGTAGCCTGGGGACTACATATAGTGCGTTAAATAAGATAGGCCATGTAACCCTTTCAGAGGCAGTTAAGCTTGTTAATCTCTTTAAACAAATGTGGGAATCCAGGGAGAGAGGAAATACAAATGTGTTCAACAGAATTAACCATAATAATGATGCTATGGCAATGGAAAGACGGGCAACTGCAAATTTCATAAAATAGAATAGAACATTTGTAAAATCTCATACAAATGTGATGCCACATTGATATGAAAATGTTGTAGTAAAAAACATTCATATTGTGGTATGGATGGAGTTTTTGACATTTAGTCTTCACTAAGATAGGGGATGCCATATTCCTACTAAGCACAAGCAATAAATTACACATGACAGCACCAGACTGTTTTAGTTGAGCATCCAATCTGTCACCTGCAAGGCAGCCATGAAATTTCTTTATTGACTCAACAGTCTTCATCCCCCTGCATCAACTGACATGATATGCAGGTAGGTGTTTGTCTGATTTAACACAAAGGTGCTGCCTATTGCTCTTCCTTCCTGTTGTTAGCATGCTCTTGTCTGGCTATGCTGCACTAGCCTATCTGCGCTAACTCACAGCACGCTACCATCAATTGCGCCTTAGGTTATTTATGGCCTAGGGGGTGCAAGGTGGCATAGTTGGGCAGATCAATGGTGAATGAGGCTAACCGCTTTTCCTCACACTGTGCCTGTATGAAAGACAAGAACAGGATGAGTGAAAATAACAGAGAGAGTGAGAAAGAGAGGAAGGGAGAGGGAGATAGGAGGTAGAAGGGGGCACATTGAGGAGCGTGCATGTGTGTAAACATCCTCTGGGCAATGAGAGTCATCCTGGGAAATATTTATTTCAGCTGGTAACGCAAAGAGGCAGCGAAGACCCTAATCTGGCCTTTAGCTACCTCACCATAAAAAAAACTGAGAAGAAGGGGGGAGGAGGGCAGAGGGAGGGGTGAGGGCAAGGAGAGGGCAAGTGACTACTGAAGATGCAGAGGACTAGTGGAGAGAGAGAGAAAGAGAGAGAGAGAGAGGAACGCAGGAGGAGAAGAAGAGAGATGGATAAATGGATGTGGACAGGAATGGCGTGGACGGTAGTAGTTTGGGGATGAATGAATGTCCAGGGGGGAAAGGGGGGGGAGGAGATGGGGGGGCTGACACTAAAAGAGCTTTAGGGTACAGTGTGGAGACAAAGGCATGGGGGTGGAGGTGAGGAAAAGGGAGAGAGGATGACTTGGGGTTGTGTGTGTTTGTGTGTGTGTGTGTGTGCTCTCTTATGATGTGATGTGAATGGCAAAGTTGCCACGGAGCTGCATCTGGGCCAAATCTCTTCTGACACTATGCATTTTCTCAGACATTGGCTTAGAGAGCGACAACACACACACACAAACACACACACATCTATTTAAACACTCCAACAAGCAACACTAATCTCAGTCCAGGGACACATATTCCAACACATCATGACATACAACATACACAGCGGCCTTAAGACACAACATGCAGTGTTTTTGGTGAGAGGTTGTTTTTTTGTCGGTTTGTAATCTAAAAAAGGTTGAATCCAAAACCATGCAAGTTGTAGATGGCTTCAGCTGTCTGTGTACAGTGTCATATCAGCAGAACGTGGTTCATATGTCTCAGTGACACGGAGAATATGTTTCACAGCAAGCACACCAACTTCACCTCCCATCTATGCGTTGGGGGGCTTGTTTCAGCGTGACACAAAGCGGCATGCAGTGATAAGGGTGACAGGGTCATGCTGCCCACTGACCATGTATTAGACAATGTGTGTGTGAGTGTGTGTGTGTTTACAAAAAACAGACACATTCTGTGTCAAGATCTATTAGATTTTGACCTAGAATTTTGTTCAAACAATGTCAATTTTAAAGCAATGTAATTAAATGATGAATTAGTAAAAAGTAATTTGATATTTGATTAGACGTAATTCATGAAAGATGCAAATACTGTCATTTCTATTTAACCACATACCTTACCAACACAAACAGTTTGAGGGGTGTGTGCATGTGTGTGTGTGTGTGTGTTGAAGATGTGATTAAAGTCATTCGTATGTGTTCATCTATAACTGAGCACAACTATAATCAGAAACCTGTAGTAATCACACACTTCAAAATCTTGCAGGAGAAGTGTGTTGGGGCTAGTACTCTAACATGAACCAGTAATTAAATGAATGAATGTTTTAGTGACTCTATTAAATGAGTGCTTGGTAATTAATAAAGCCTTCTTGATCATACAGCAGAATTACCAAACTGTTCATATAAGAATGATACAGATGCACACACACACAGAGTTACAGTATATCTCAGTTATAGGAATACATCAACAGCAATCCCTAAAAGTGACCTCAGTAACCAAAAACATTCTTATGACTCTTTAGCTGCCACATTTATTAAAGCATGTTTTCCCATGAAGCAATGAATCCTGGATGGTCCCAGAGTTACAATGGCTCAACCTAAGATTTTCTGATCTTACAATAGTGGTATGACAAAATTGTAGAGATATTTTTAGTTTCACATGGCAGGCAAATGTAGGAGCGTATGCGGTATGATATGTTGGGATGCTGTCAGGAGGTACGCATCTCCTGCCATGCGACATGCCTCACTCTCGCCAGCGATTGAAAGGGTTCAGTTATCTTGGTATTAGATTGTGTTTTTGTTGAAAAGCTCAATTTTAGGGAAAAAAATCATGTGTCGTCTTGATCGTAAGTTGGTGACTACCTGTATCTGGAAACCTCCAGTTTCTGTATCTTTTAAGGTGCATTCAAGCATCAACAGCCATTTAAAACCTGAACCATCCCTCCACCTCCCAACACACACAGTCAAGTTATAAAAGTAACATTAAAAGTAAGTTAAAAGCAAAGCTACAGATAAGTGATTGAAAAAGTTGCTAAATTAGTATCATTGCCAGTTTTAGTCAGCTGCTCCCAAACATTGCACATCCGTATAGTCGTCCATTTTTTTGTGAGGTACTTCCTTTATTTCCTTTCTTATTTGCCAGATATAATAAAACTACATCGATAACAAACCCCAACACTGACCCCAGTAAAAAAAACATTTTTGATCCTTCTATTTAAGCATTGTTTCTTATGAAGCTACCAAAATCCCATTCTTTTAGGGGGCATTCAGGTACCCAGAACCATATACTACCTGACCAAACCCCAATACACAAACATCATACACACACAGCTCACAGAGCTCATTTTGCTTGCATCTGCTTCTGTTTGTTGTCCAGCACAACCTGTAACCCTGTAACTCTGCAACCCTTCCTTTCTTCATAATGTCCATCTCTTTCTCCCAAAGATGATGATAGTTTGCCTGCTTTATTCTCTCAACTCAGAGATCATTTGACCTGATGCAGCTCTGGTTCTGTGCAGATGTTACAAGAGCTCTAAGTCACCTCTCTCCCTCTGTACATCTACATTACATGTTTTAGCATTTTTCCCAATTCCTACCACTCCTGTCTCACGACAACTAATCGCAGAGGAAGCTTTTATGAGTTAATGTAAGTGTATTTGTGCAGATCGAACCAGAAATGTGCAGTGCAGAGACACCACAGTACTGGGGCTGGGAACTATGTTCAGTGTTGAAGTGGTAATGGGGCTGGTAGAACTGCATTAGATGTATCGGAACTAAATTCACAAACACACACACATGCATGCAGTGTACACTCATCTTGTACTCCTTGTACTTCTCCAGAGGAAGCTACTTTTCAATGGCAACTTTTCAAGCTACAGGATACTTATGCTTAAAAGTAACCAAGATATAATCAAGCTTCTGTTTTAATAAAATGGGTAATTTCACTAACTGCATTATAGCCAAGTCACCAATTCTTGCTTCCATCTTTGCCAAGGACTCCGTGGTCTCAGGTCTTTGACTCCACCTTGCAGCTGCCAAGACTGCTCTGTGATGCATTGGTGTTGTGTCTTTGATACCAGGCAAAATGCCAATTTTTGAAATTCAACACCAGTCAGAAAAATATTTTTATCTGTAGCTTTTTGCCATATGACATGCAAGTTACTGCATTAGTTGCTGCAAAGGCTACAGTATTTTAAAAGTATGTTTGCTACAGATAAGTGATTGAAAAAAATTGTTAAATTAGTAGCATTGCCAGTTTTAGTCAGCGGCTCCCAAACATTGCACACACACACACACACACACACGTATCCTCTTTTATATGGGAAAATGTCAAACGTTCTTATCTAAAACACAATCTTGTAGAATATGTTTTCATATTTTTTCTTGTATATATTCTATTGTATAGAATGCATTAAAAGAACATTTGTTTATTTCATTTTTTTTTTTTACACTATATGCGTTCTATAATGTGTTCATGTAAAATAAACATACATGTAGCATGTAATGAACACTTCAAATGAGAGAGAGAGAAAGAACGAAAGAGAGAAATACAGAGAGCATGAAGCGTGGATTATGCAAGAGCCCGTGGTGTTGGAAGGGCAAATTACATCGCTGTCTCTTCTACTGAGCGTCAGGCTGACACACACACTGGCGCTGTCCCAATCATGTCCTTCCCCAGAGCGCACCGTAACCCTACAGAACACACACAAACATACACGCACATACACACCCAAAAGACCTATCTGATTTTATTATTAGTGCTATGTATTTGACATGTTATTTTATTACTATTTCATGGGAACTAAGAACTGAGGTGTAGAAAATGCATCCTTTACACTGCATCCTTAGACTTGAAGCAGAAATGATTTTACATGCTGCAGTGAAATGAGTGATTATTTGTAATTGTGGACCAACAACTGGTGTTATTTTGTGCATTTGCCTTCTGCTTCCCCCAACACATACTGTTCACACACACATGCAGATGAAGTGCAGATGATGCTTGAGATGATTAATTAACCAATTAGCTGAACAAGCCTCGGGATTAGTTAAGAGCCATTGCCATTGCCCTTGGAGAGCCACTTCTGAATGAAGAGGCTGCGGGCACGGCGAGGTTGGGGTGTGCTCTGCCCTGCGAGTCAGACGAGGATGGAGAGCAACCTTTTAATTAAATTACCATTACCCTCATCCCACTTATTAACATTGTCCTCTTCTGTGTTAGGCTCTTGCCTCAAGCAGTGACTGATGAGTTTAATGTGAGTGAAAGGAACGACGCTCGAATACATCCGCACACAGACACACACACAGTCACATCTTGTATCTCTTGTCAGGTACATCCACTGACTCTCAGAATTATTGAATTGAAACAAAGTTACGAATTGAAACTAAATTGAAAGTAACCAATTAAAATTATTTGCATGACTGTATTTATGGACATTACTGTATAGAGTACAGTATTAAAGAGGAAAGCTTTTTTGAAGAGAAAAGTAAGAATTTTTCCAAAAAGTATGAAATCAGTTTCATTACGGAATAACTTCTTGTATTTCTATATGACAACACTATCTAAGATGTTTTAGGGGCGACTAAGTCATCTGTTAAGTTTTTTAGGGGATTTATTTGCGTCGGAGGTTTTTTTTTATTTAAGTTGCTTGTTCTGGAACCACATAAGGACATAAGGCAAGGTATTACTGTTTTAAGTCTGTAATTTACTTGTACTTGAACACAAGTCATTTACTTCAATAATTTTAAAATCACATAAGCTATCATTACTGTGTACGCCTATAATTTGAATACATTTTCTAAAGTTTTACCGGCATTTCGGTAGCCTGTGTTTTCATGTGATTATTAGTCCCCACAGTCGGGGGAAAATTGACTAAACAAATAACAAAAAAATTTAATATTGTGCTAGAAAAATGAATAAATGACAGGGTATTTAATAAATGAACAACTAAAAAGTATGTGGTACTTAGAATAGTTTTTGAGAACACTACTTTGTACTTTTACTTTTACTTAGTACTTTTTTGAACAATTGTACTTTTACTTGTAATTGAGAATTATTTCAGCAAAGTAACAGTACTTTTAAATACAAATATTCAGTACTCTTTTCACTATTGCTATACTTGCAACCTTACTGTCCAACTATCCATGTTTTTTGGCTGAAAACTTCATATAACAGCCTTTTTTCCTTATCAAAAGGACTGGTCTTCACACTAATAAAAAAAGAGTTATCACAAAGCTACAGAAGTCTGACGACCCTCAGAATCTCCTGTTTAAGTTTTTCCCATTATTCCTAGGTAGCACTCAGGCCACAAAAATAAAAAAAACTGTCCATGCATGCATATGCTCTCATTCACACACGCACACACACTCACAGCTGTATTTATCTCAATACATAAATTTAAGTTGCAGAGCCTACAGTGTGGTATATGAGTCCAAATATGCACGATAAAATGATCACAAGTGCAAACATGCCTACAGGTACTATAGGGAGGTTATGCTTATTTTCCATCTCGTTGAAGAGACTCAACAGAACACACACATGCACACATACACACATACACGCTAACACAAACTCTCGTTGAGGCTCGTATATTCTGGAAAAAAATAACCTTATTCACTGTCAACTTTGAATATGGAAGCTGTCATGAATCAATCAGACATAAATGCTGTGTATGTAAGCGTCAGTATATGTAGGTATGAGTGTATGTGTTAGCTGTGAATAGTGTGTATCACCGCTCACTATGTGTATATGACTAGCTACTGCATCCCAAAGCATTTTATCAGTTGTTTACAGCAAGATCTCTTTCGTGTTTGTAAGAGCATAATGCTGGATTTACGTCTTTGTTTTACATCAGAAATGAACTTGTGTAATTAGATCATTACACAAACATTACACAAGTTTACATTGTTTACATTGCAGTTTAAAATTTTGACAATGAAAATTCAAAAATGAAATCAATGTCTGCAATCAAACTGAGTGTATCTGAAGGCTAAACATATTTATCTTCATGGACATCAGTATACAAGCTAACACTCTACAGTAACAGCATTTCTGCTTTGCTCTCTCTCCTTTCCCCCAGCAGCATGTCTGCTCCCAGTCACCTCTACATCTGCAAGTGATCTCCTCCAGCCCTGAAACTCTCTTACCCTGTGAAAAAAAGAAGAATGGATGAAAAGAAAAAAAAGAAAGAGCAAGAGAGAACAGCAAAAAAAAAAGAGTTTACTGCATCCTGGCACATCCTGCCTTAATGAGAAACCCCCCATCCGTCCCCAGCAGGACAGACATAGAGCGGGACGGTCGTGCCGAGCTGTTGGAGGAGAGGAACGAGGGAGAGAGGAGGAGAGGAAGGGAAGAAGGGGGGTGGGGGAAGGTGGGAGGGTGTGCTGTAGTGACCCCTCTGCGTGGCGGCTTCTCATTAGCTTAAGCTGGGGAAGCTTGTTAACCTCGCTAATCGAAACGGGAACTGGGATAAAGGCCTGGAATTTACTGCCAGCTTCTCTCACATCAAAGGACTTGTAGCGGAGGAGAGAGGAATGAAGAGAGAGGAGAGGAGAGATGTACACGTACGCTTGGACATGTATGTCAAAGTGTGTGTGTGTGTGTGTGTGGTGGGTGATATTTAGTAATAAGGCAGAGTAGAGAGAAGAGATTAATCAGATTAATTCTAGGGAAGGTGTGCATTTATTTGTACTTTTTAATAATGAAAAATCAGAACCAGTGGCAACATTTTGCATGAAGAAAAAACATTTTGGGTGTTTAAAAATCTCATGCAAATGAAGTTAATTTTTTAAACTACATCAAAAACAGGCAGCGACCTGCATGAGTGTGTTGTAGAAAGTCTGGGCATTCAGGTTTTTAAGAGGTTATAGCCAAAGTACAATGAGTCATGAAAGTGTAATTTGTGAAATTTAATCGGAAGAGTGGTGTGCGAGACTTGCAGTATCAATGGCAGTCTTACAGTACTTCTGCTTTTCTTAAATGCAAAACTAAGGTGCTCGCTGTCATTCTCCGGTTACAGTCATTCTCTCTAGCTTATGTAGAGGCATTGTAGTGCAGTGTGTGCTGTAGTGTGTGCTCTGTTCACAATGAAAAATAATCACTCACTCCCTTTTTGTACAAGTTTTGATTAGAAATGACATCAACAGCATCTATCATATGTGCAAGTATATTTACGACATGATCAAATTGAGCTTTAATTCTTTAAAGATCACATTTTTTCCCTTTGCTCCTGGGTTTTAAACACAACCAACACTAACAGGAAAATAAGAGGAAAATGGTTGGGTAGTTGCCAACTATGTTATTAACTACTTTTTCAGCAGCTCATCACAGTAGCAAAACAACTTTTTGAAGCTTTTGAATTTGCTGAAGTGGCATTTGATAGGCTACCATTACCTTCCAGAATTGCAGAGTTCCCTTGGCAGTTGTAAGGTTGAGTCAGAGGATGGAGGCCACCTCGGTGAAGATGGAAGGCTGTGAAATAATGTAACTTTGATATAGTTAGCTACTTTTTCTCTCTAGCTTGTAGTGGGGCTAGCTACAATGTTATAACAGTATCTTGACACTAGCTTATTTACTTTTAATGATAAGTAGCTTGTAGCTCGAACAGCAACTGTTTAAAAGTAGCTTCCCCAACACTGGGGGAATGTGGCATTCCCCATGAAACCTATAGCCATATAAAGGCTGCTGTAGAATACAGAACGTGTAAGCTCATGTTAGAGAATAACTAACGTAACAACTGTCAAATTAAACTATTTAGTTCCAGCTGGTCCAAACACCTCAGTTGCCCACTGGGAATCCTCTGAAATCTCCCAATTAGCCACTCTGGCTATGCAGAGAGTTTTGTCAAAGTCAGACGCAGCTTGTGAACGGCGCAGAAGCTCGCACAGCTGACAGGCCTGATGGATACCCGTTACCAAGCCTGCAGTGACTTGCCTTGTTTACCTTACACATGAAGATTCCCTTCCTCGGTGCTGAAATTTCCATCGCACACCGTCTCACTCTCCCACGTTCCCTCCCCGATCCGAAAACGCTTTCTTGATTGTCAGTGAAGGCGTTTGTAAGAATGAGAATCTGAACCTCGGACAGAAACAACCTGGGGCTCACCAGCTGAAATGGACGATGTTGTCAGATGTCCAGCTACCGTGGCTCAAAGCATTGTGGGAGTCGTTGGCAGCCAGGGCTGAGCTGGGAGCGGCTTTTGTCGCTCTGTAAACTGGGAGATCCTCAGGTGTGGACAGAAGCTCTGGAGCGAGGAAGGCGTAATCCGAGCATTGAGTACATCTTGTTGCCTTATGGGATCTCACTCGTCATTGGCACTGAGGTTGTTTATCTTGACTGTTCAGGACAGGTATTAACACTGGTTGGGTTTTATTGTAGTAGATGGTAAGACATGCTCCATTGCTTGCTCACACACACACAAACACACACACACACACACACACACACACACACATACTTACTGCAATCTACTTATCCACAACTACTAGCTGTAAATAATACTATACATAACATTGAGAGTGGTAACAAAAGCATTTTAATGATTGTATTTTGCCAGCACATTGTTAATGTTAACAAGTATTCACACACAGAAATCTCATAAAATCCCCAAAATCTGACTCCCTTACAAAAACACATGCCTAATCCACAGTTAATTTTTGTGGTTCCTTTTCTGATCAGTTACTAAACCAACTAAGTCTCAGTAACAAAAACAAAACAAAAGCAACTGAATGCCTTGAGGTATCCAAATGTCATTTTAACCAGCATGAGAATGTAAAAATTAAACGCATGATTGCACACACACACACACACACACACACACACACAGCAATGTTGTGCTATATTTATGAAACACTTCCACTGACTCCCAATGTGGAACTCACTGGGAAAAATATACCATAATATTTCTACAGAGAAATGAATACACACACATTAGATTTCTCAAGCAAGCACATTTCAAAGACAGGAAAAATATTTGTTCGTAATAATTTTCAGAAGTCACAGATATCCAGGAAATTACTGGATGGCAGGAAACAAGTGTTTACCCCCTGTCTTCCTCATCCTCCTATCCTTGCACTCGTTTATCTGATGCTTTGAGTTTCTGGAAGGCTGTTTGAACACTGTGTTTATACTCTAGAGCCAGTTAGCCTAGCTCAGTCTCTGGACCTTTCTTCCGCTTGGTCAATCACAGGATAAATCAAATAAACAGTTATCATGTCTTTGTGTCAAGGCAAGTTTGGGGTTAACTGCTGTTGTCACATAAATTAAGGTGCAATAATTAGTCTCTTAGCATTTTTGTTACTATACTCTTTACAGTAAAAGCCAGACATGGGTGTATTTTCTGCAGTGCTTTAGAATGCTGCCTTATTTCATATAAATTTATATGTCACAAGATTTTTTACAAGCTCCTTCAGGCTCTTATTTTCAAAAGATGACTAAGATATGATGGACACTGGACAGTGAAAAGGAGCAAGAACCAAAGTAAAAAAAAACAAAACCAAACATTTTGCATACGTCTATAAACTAGTGCACTATTGACTCTCTGGAATGTTTATGTATAACCATGCTACATTTTTATATCTGCAAAAATGTTGGGATTTTTCACATTGTATGCCTGCAATGATTTCATGATTTTTAAAAATTGGCAACCCACAAAATTCATACAGAGCCTTTTAGAAATTAAATGAAGCAAATGAAAAAAATCTGAATGTCACCATATAGCAATAGTTAACGATTTTGTCCACAAAAGCTAACCAAAAAGACTTTGACCCTATTTGATCCTTGAAGGTAAATGAGTTCAAAACAAATCCTTGTGCTACGCTGTTCTAACTTAGGCTAATATGCCCCCATGATTAGCTCAAATGTAATAGTTATTGTCACATGTCTATGGCAATGAGTCACGTCTGTGCTGACAGTTGGAGACAGACCCATTTGGGGGTGAAAGGGCCCCGCGGTGGCACCATCCTGTCCCTGTCCTCCCCACGTACGCCTCTGCGCCACCAGCACTGCACATCTGTCAAAACTGCCAATCCAGCTCAGACGGCCTGCGCCCGAAAGAGTCTCGACAGGCCAGGCCGCGTGTAAGTTCTGATGGGGGAAGCGAGAATGCATCACAGTTCGTCATATGCACTTCCCTAGACGCATAAAGTAGTCAGCCGAGTAGAAAGTTGCGAACGGAGCCTAGCCTTACAACTTGTTTTGTAAATAAACTTTTTTTTAGTTGCTTAAGAAGCCAAAATTTATGTACTCTATACCAAGAACAATCTATACCAAGAGCATTCTATGTCAAGAAAGGTTTACATTTTCTAAAAAGTTTTATATTCACAGATTTTCTGAAATACCATCTGAAATTTGTAGCTTTTTTTTTTCATTGAGAGAACCCAAATGCTGCACAAACTACTTACAATTCACTTTCTGACTAATCACTGGTGCCACATTGTTTTGCCTAAATATCTAGTTCAATTTATGGTTAGAGATGACCTTTATATCTCTAAGCCAAAAAATATTTTGCAAATTAACTTGGCGGGATGCTACATATACCTAATATGACTGTGGTCCATTATGCAACTACACAGACTGATCACTCCCTCTTGCCCATTGTTCTCAGTGGTTTGGGACAGTTTTAGCAAGCAGCCAGTGGCCACAGCTTTTACAAAGCCTCCTGTGAGATCTGGGGGCGTTTTCCAAGAGTTGTTTTGGAATTTTTCCTGTCACAGGTCACTTTAACTCTAATCATGTGGCCATAAATATCCAAACCATGACGAATGTGAGGTTGAAAAAAACAAAAGCGTTTGATGAAAACATGGTGATATCGGTTGTGCTTATCAAAAGAGCAACTGTTTGGGATGAGAGGAGATGGCATAAACTGCAATATCAGAGAAATAAGGCCGAACATAGTGTGTTTTTTAGAGAAAAAAAGAGGTTCTTCAAGGGTTGGAGTGTTTATGATAAAGAAAAAAACCCTGTAAAATCTTAAATAAATGCTACATAATGATTTTCCCATAATGATAAAGACATCTTGTGAATACATTTAAAGAATCTTTATTTGTTTCAGTCAAAATAACTCTTACAAAGCTAATGGATAAAATATATAGAATGTACACCTTTAAATATAATAGAACCAAAAGTGGTTCTTCACAGCGATGCCATAGGGGAACCTTCTTCGGCTCTACCAAGACCCTTTTACTCATTGGTTCCTTGCAGAACCATTTATCATGAAGTGATCATGAAAAGATTTGCATTTCTATCTTTGTATCTGTGTTCAGTATGTTCAATATGTAATAATTTGTTCAACTTGTTCAATTGTAGTGTTTGCTAAAATTCAACTGAATTAATTTACCAGTTACTGTGTATAAAATTACACATTAACCACAGATCTCTCTAAAGACAGTGGCAGTAGCATATGTTACAATTAAAAATTGCACCATAACAATCATTTCTACACAGAGCCACAAGTAAATCAGTAGGGTAGTCATAGGATCAGTAGCCATTAAGGTCATACTTGAACATAGAACGCTTCAAAGCACTGAAAATCATATAAGGTGTTACTTAAAGCATTCTTTTTTTGTATTCTGTTCTGCATAAACAGCATAAAAAAAGGTCTATAAAAAGGTTCTCCAGGGCACTAATGAAGAACCAGTTTTTTTTTAGAATGTGGGTATTTGCTGCATGGTCACATGACGTATATAATGGCCTAATAATTAGCAAATCGGTCTTCTTAGAGTCAAAATAATATCTGGAGCGGCTTAAAATCTCATGAAGGAGCGGAAAAAACTGTCAGTGCACTTGTCACTTCTAGCATGTCATGTTACAAGAGAATATATGCAAGCCTCTGGCAAAATTTGACCTTATAGGAATCCTGTGCGAAGACTTACTAATTAACCCAAAACACGCACGCACGCGTTAGTTCATTAAGAAGACATGCAGATGAGCAGATAAGCATGATCTGCATATATGCAAATGAGCCCGTCTCCGTGGAGACAGAAGGGTATTTGGTCAGTTTTGTTCGGAGACGCGATTTAAGACGTCAAGCGCCATTAGCGCGCGCTGCGCAAATCGCCACAATCAGCGCGTTATTCTCACGATTATTAAAATGATAATACATCTCTTAGCAAAACAACCGCAGCAGGCTCGCGACTCAACATCAGCAGTAATTAGTGTCAAAGGGATAATTCGTTTCGAAGAAGCTTTGAATAATTTGTAGGATTAGGCCATTTAATTTTTGTTAATAATTATTGATAGTTAATCATTAGCAGCCCGTTTTTGTTGCATCGAATTTTCTCACGGTTTAATGAGAATACTATTTATTTTTAGAGACCTTTAGCAGAAATCTTTCCCCCATAAAGAGAAATAATCAATTAACGCTGAAATGTCCCCAAGGAGAAATCTTGAATACTATCACATTTATTACACTAAAGTATTTGGGCTATTATTATTATTATTATTATTATTATTATTATTATCATTATTATTATTATTATTATTATTATATGTAATTGCAGACATTCTAGACAGGTTAACCCACTCGCTTCGGTTATTGGTGCCTTTCTTTCTTTCTTTCTTTCTTTTTTTATTTATTTATTTCTTTATTTATTTAACAACATAATTTACTACGGTCATATCACAAAATACAATTTGGATGGGTCCTCTTTTGACCATTTCTGTGAATAATTTTAGTTTTACATGAAGAGGTTAATTCAGTTTTGCAGTGTAAACATCAAACAACCTAATCAATAGTGTGTCACTCATCTAGTATGCTACTGGCACTTCACCAAGTGCTGCTGGGCTGAACCCACAAACCTGCTGGAAGAAAAGAAGACATGTCCTCCATCCCCTTATAAAGGGGAGTTAAATAAACAGTGTGCTTTTGTGGCACTGCTGCCAGGACCCTAATAATCCCCACCAGTGCCTCTTAAACAGCGGCTGGCCGTGTGAAAAGATGGGCCTGAGAGGGGCCGAATAATGAGTCTTTAAAGAGAGTGTTTAAGCACTTGAATGGACTGAAGAACAGCTGAATGAAAGCTGGGATGTTGTGTTCATTACTGCTGGGTAAGAGTGTATGTGTGAGAGAGTGGGTCCTGAGAAGAGTTTCCCCACTGAGTGACCACTGAAATGCAAATGCCATAATGGAATGATGATCTAATGATGCTTCTAGGTGCACTGAGCCAATACAATGAACTATTCTCTTTGTCTCTCACTGTTTGTCTCTGTCTTGTTTCTTAATCTTTCTCTCTTTCACACCCAGGCACACATAAATATAAGAGTCAATAATAAGAAGTCAAAGGCCCACTGATGGTGGCAGTGTTACTTCTCCAGCTCCAGGCTTGCAACTGATACAAACATCGTAGTGTGCTGGTCATAAGCACAGTGTTTCTTGTTGCAGGTACACAGATCAATGTGCTAGCACAAGGCATTACCAAATTAACACACACACTGGCAGACACACACAGACACATTTAAGCAACAGCTGGATTTAAAGTTAGTTGCCCTAATCATCCATCTAATTTAATAAATGAATGCAAAGCATTATTGCAAATAAAATTTACTGATCTGCATTATTGTAAAAGTGACAGCTGAAGGCATAGAGAAGACTGATAATACTTTGATGAACTTTTAAGGTCACTCAGTCAGAATAGGGTGTTGAAGTGTAGAAGCACAATATTTTATCCTCAAACATGGAGAACAAAACTTTAATGGAGAACACTTTAGGCATTGCTCAAGTGTGCAAACCTGTCTCACCTCTGTTTAGCTCTGAAGAGGGACTTTTACTGTCAATTGACACACTCAGAAAAGGAGAGTCTAGCTGGTATACAAAATGCATTGAAAATGTCACATTGAAATTCACATTTTACAATCACCTTGCTTTATAATGTATATTGCATGATGTGAGTTTTGATATAAGGCTTATAATATCTCAGAACAGCATGCAATCACCTTAATTTATACTGTGACAAATCAGCTGTGCTAGTTCTCTTATTGAATTGAAGAGTGCAGTGGGGCAGGAGTGTGTAACTGATGATGTCACTGATATATCATGTGTGGTGTTCTTTGAGTGGTGAGAAGTGGCTGTCTTCACTGAATCACACTGAAAATTAACTAAATCAGACATTATCATGGCTTTCACTTTTTGCCCCCCACCAGTTATGATTTTGACACTGCAATCTCTCTCCCTCTCTCTCTCCCTCTCTCTAGTTAACTGAGGTTGGCAGCAGGCGTGTGTAGGATGCCATGCTTAGAAGCCTGGCCCTGGAGCTACATTAGTGTCTGTGCATACTGAGCATCCTTGTTCCACCTCTCTCTCTTCCTCTCTCTCTCTCTCTCTCTCTCACTCTCTCTTTGTGTCTCTCTCACCAGTTTTCCGTGACTTATGAAAAGCGCCGGGACATGGATTGTAAGCGAGAGGGACACTCGTCAGAGCACCGAGCGTGTGCACAACTGACACCTGTCACCGCCGCTTACTGTGAGGACCTACTCGCCGCCACCCCGGGCCTCGCCCCATGCCATAGCTGGGCCTAGGAAGGGTGAGGGTGGGCAGAGAGGGGGCTCGGGAGGCCCGGGTTTACCCCCTCTTCCAGGGGGTTAGTGGGCATGAAGCACAGAACAGACCAGCCTGGGGAGGGAGCGTCTGCGCTCGGCGTCCTTCACAAGCAATGTGCGTTCACAGCCCATGGCTAAAGAATTGGAGAGAGAGAGAGAGAGAGAGAGAGAGAGAGAGTGAGAGAGATAGAGAGAGAGAGAGAAAATGGAGATGAAAGCAGAGAGGCAGAACGTTGAAAAATAGCAGATAAATAGCAATTAACTTTTCAATTTATAAAGTGCACTCTGATTACATAACTTGATTGCTATTTCTATATTTCAAAGATATTTTGTTACATGGGAATCAATGTCCAAGTTTGGGCTTTGCCATAGGTTTTGATGTCAAAACTTAAATGTAGCACTGCCAGTGTTGGTATGAAATCTAATGATGTGAAAATGAAAAAACAACTAAGAAAAAAAATCAGGATTTTGTGGCATGTACACATTATGTGGTATATTACAACTGCTTGTGAAAGTAGGAGAGAGTTTTAGGGAGGGTTTGAAAAAAAAACTTGTTTGGTTCAGGAACCATTTAACAACTTCCCCTGGAAATTGAAAAAGGAAATAGTTTGGGGATGGATTGCAGCAGGGGGTGAAGAAAGCCCATATGAATACCAGATGAAACAGACATGCACCCGAGAGAGCGAGACAGAGAATGAGGACAGAGAGGGAGAGAGAGAGAAAGAGTCTCAGAGGGGTTAGGTGGTCAGGAAAGGAGCCTAAGAGAGACAGAGAGAGAGCGCGACTGAAGAAGGGGTGTTTATGAGGTCATTTACCAAACTCATGTTTTCAAGATTTCCCCTTGACTTATTTTTTTTCCCCTTTGTTCTGCACTAATTACTTCCATTCCTAAGAAGTGAGAGAGAGCAAAGAGAGAGTTACATAGTTTAACATAGTCCTCTCTCTGTCACTCTCTTTCTCTGATCCACATTGAGTTTTGTACAAATAGTGGCAATAAAACAGAACCGTCAACATGATCTGAAACAAACCTAAATGTGGTTTCATTAGATACAGTATTTGAAAGCCCTCCCCCACCCACTTCTGTGAGCTTAACACTTACGACCTGAATTTCATAACAACAGCAGGACCTGTTATTTTTATGAGCAAAATGGCTGAAGATTTCATTTTGTGGCCCATTCCCATACATATCACCACGACATGTTTTATCGCTACTTCCTGCACTTTTTACTTGGAGATAAAGAATAACATAGGGAGTGATCTGAATGCTGCAAATGCTCAAACATCAAATGAAAGCTGTTTTATGATAGAAATAGGGCCTGATGAAAATCATTTAATTACATACAGCAAAGTCTCGCTGCAGCGCCTGTGCTCTGTTTCCGTCGTACGTGACTCTGGACATTATTGCCTTACGACAGTGTTTACACTTTGCCATCAGATGTCGTCGATAGGATGGAAGAATTGATTTATAATATAAACACACACATGGACTGTATTCAAAAAAACAGCTGTGTCCTTCTGCATGAGTCACTAGCAGCATGCAGAGTTTCTACCTCAGAATACCACCAAATTGTGTTGGAATATCCAGACTATGATATAATCAGAGGTGTGTGAGTGAAGGTGGGATTGGCAGTGGCAGTTTTTGAAAAACATGCCTTTATCCCCCCGGCTTTAAACTGAGACCTGCCCAGTCTGTGTTCAGCTTTGATGCTGCCCGCTACGCTCTTCACTCTGGCTCCAGCTTGGACTGTAGGGTGCCTTAACACAAAGCAAGAGGCTCAGCGGTGGTCCTCATGCTACACAAATTCATCACAAAAGATCCTAAAAGGCCTGGATCCACCCTAAAAAAGAGGTGGATCATAGTCAATAGATGGACAGAGAGATTAGTAAAGAGAGGAGAATGTCAGGCATAGTTAAATGACCTAGTGATTGACCTACAAGGACACTTTCAAACAATTGAGCAGGTCTCATTGGAATGCAGATATGCGTCTACCTTGTTTTTGTTTATATGGGGTGGTGCAAAGGTCAGAATTAAAGTAGCGTACAGATGATGTAATTTGAGCACTGTCCCTGTGGGTCTAAACTGTTGCTGAGATCTGCTGTAGTGCCGGTTTGAAAGTGTGTATCGGTATATAATGTATATTTAACATTTTAAAAACATAAAATGTTTTTATGTTTCTTTGTGAGTCTAAGAAACTAAAGCAATTAGAAAAAGATCTTGTGAGACGTGAAGAATTACAGAAGCAAGAGTGTAGTGGCTGAACACAAACTTTGACGCACGCACGCAGACATGCACGCACAACCTTGCATGTAAATTGCCAAATAAGGGAGGAGTCAGAAGCAAAATCAGCAGACAAGTAGAGGCACGTGCATTGTATGTGTGTGTGTGGGCAGGTATTTATGATGTTGTGGGGACTTTTTTGTCCCCTAAAATCACTTTTATTCATTTTTTGGGGCTTTGTGGGAACATTTGAGAGTCCCCCATGAAGAAAAATGACTTTATAGAAAATGCGCTTGTGAGAAACTAAAAGAGGTAAAAATGTGCTTTTGGTTACCGAGGTTAGGTGTTAGGTGTTAGGTGTAGGTGTAAAATTCTAATCATCTAGTCATTATGGGAGTCTATGGAAGAAACTCACAAAGATAGTAATAAGTGACTGTGTGTGTCCGTGTGTGTGCTCGTGATGAGTTTACTCTCAGATCAAAGGCTCCGGGCACCCAGGGCCTGTCAAAAAGTGTCACACATTCCGTTACTGTCACTCACTGGCAGGTCACCGACAACATGCACACGGTACCCGCACCTAATACATGAAAATATGCACACACAAACATGTATATATGCAGTACACAAACACACACACTGTCGATAATAGACCAAAGCTATGAACTGTTCTTTGTGTTTAAAGGTGTACACTGGAACTACTGATGAGTAACTATTGCTCATGCATGATGTTACGCGGAATATACAGTTCATATTGATCAATTTTGAAAATCTAAGTCTCTCACGAAAATCAACCTTCAAAAAGTTGATGTTTAAAGTGGTAGACTAGCAGTGTTACTTAGAAGCTTTTGCACGTATATGACGTTCTGCTGCATAGCACCGTTAAACATTGCTGCAAGCCAGATCATGCAGGCATTCGTATGTAGCATGATGTGCAATGAGCAGGAGGAACCTGACAAACATGATCTGAAGTCCCTCACTGTGGTTTTAGGCTTAAATCCTGCGCATTGAACAAATAATCCGTTTAATACCCCGTACTAATTCATACAAATGAACAATAAAGTCAAAGGACAATTGATTGGATGGGTATGATCATATAATCTCGTCGGGTGAACGTATCATCGTCTCGGGTCTTTATTGGCCCGGCGAACTGTCCTAGAGAACTGTTTAATATGACGCAGCGTTATTGCTTCAGGCTGCACTCTTGTCGTTACTAATTATAGCTAGGTAAAGTGGCGGCGCGACAAGGCATAGCAGGTCCAGAGGGGAGAAGACAATTCGTGTCCAAGTGAGAAAATTGTGTTTAACCACACAGCCACGAAAACGGCAGGCTTACCTGAGGTTTTAATGATGCATAATTGGTCGCGTCCTCCTTTTGCTGCATTGGGAAAAGAAATAGTGGCGTTTTATCTGGCGACAGTCTTGCCTGCAGAATTTGTCTTAAGTATGTATGGACTTGCAATGAAAGTCAGGTTTTTGGTAATACACCCGTTTCTTTGAAATGTGTGCCCTCACACATGACTTGGACTTTTCTATTTTACGATTCATGCCTCACATTTAAAGAACCAACCTATACAGACCAACATGAATTCTTTTACGCAAATACATGTTTGTTAGAAAACATTTATTTGAGAAGACATTATCACCTACACATAATTGTTCGAGTTTCGCACCCTCTGTGTGCAGTTTGTGAAACAGGCTGTTTTCATGCTTGGAGATATGATATATATAACTTCTAGAATGGTCACGGATTTGTTAGATGACAACAAAAACTCACAACACGTGTAATAGACCACTGAATAAGAGTTTTGTTCATTCATTTTTCTGAACAGTTAAAACATCCTGACTCAGAATGCTTAAACTATGCAAAGCCCAAAAAAAAAATGCAGTGCAATGGAGATTGAGACGATTTTTACGACATTTCATTTGATTTTTTTTATTTATTTTATTTGATTTAATCAGAGTGGAGAAATAAAAGCAATGAGAGCTGGATTTAGAAGAATAGTTTTATACTATACTGTTTTAACAACCTTAAATATTCAAACACTTAAAAGAAATCTTATGCAGGTTCAATTATACAAACAATAATACAAAATAAATGAATGCATTTAATAAAGAGATTAATAGTCAATAGTTGCCTCATGTATGGCCAGTCTGTTTTATTCAATTGTTTTAATAGGTACAGCAAATGTATATGTTTTTGAAGCAGTGAAATCAACATGTAATTCAACAGGTTCTCGTAATAAAAGCTCTTACAAATGGCCTGAAGTTACATGTAGCTTGGACAGTTACAGCACTGTTAACTACTTGCTTGGAAAGAATTTATTTGTATTTATTTTTATTACTCTCCTAATCACACTGTCACTCATTAACGAATCAAAGAAAACGCCTGCAATGCTGTCCGAAATAGCAGAGGCAGATGGAGAGAGAGGGGGCCCTCTAGTGTTGAGAACTTTTAAATATCACAAGTTACAGTGGACTATTACAGTTGATGTACCTTTGATTTTTTTATTTTATTTTTATTATTACAAAGAATATTGTTACCTAGATGAAGAAGCTTAGTTAATTTTGTGTCAAATTTCTTAGATGTCCTATGGTACTTCAGTGTATATTTTTTAAATTAAATGAACTAATTATATTAATCAACTGTTAATTGGCCGATTAATAGATTAAATAGTTAATCAATCAATTAGTTAATATATGTATATATGTATTAATTTATCCACTGGGTTGCATAGTGTAATTAATTGATTAATGTATTTCTTTATACACTGCTTTGCAGTGATACAATAAGCTTTCACTCACAAAACGATATCAGTATCCATTACCTACCGTATATTCATATAATCTATAAAAGTAATACAGGTAAATTATTCATTGTAATTATCTTACAATGACAGAAAGATACACATAACTTGTAAACATTGTGACTTGACTGGTGAATTCCACTTCGGATCTTAATTACTGGCTCCATGGTCTGGCTTATTGTCATGCATAGTCGACTGGGCAGGACCTGGAGAGCACAGACAGCATGCCACACTAAGTGTCGGGTGTGGCAGGTCACCCAGATCACCATCTCTCTATAATTACCCATAACCCCTCCTCCTCTCCGCAGACCTGCATGGGGCATGCAGACCCTCACACAAGAAAAAATAATACATAAGACTCATCCCTGTTCCTTTTCTTTCACACAGTGGATAATTGTGAGCAATTTCAACTCCTAAAATTGTCCAGTGAGTTCCTTTTTTTCTTTGTGTGTGTGTGTATTTTCCAAGCAAAGTCATAAAAAAAAGGATAAGCGAAAATGTCTTTGCTAAAAGACGTCACTCAACCTCTTCACACATTTATGAAGGTAGACCTATAATTATTTTCTTTATTTCTGCCTACATTCCTCACTGGATATGCATTTATGTGCACTATCATTAATCTATGGCTTGTGTCACACTTTGATTAGTGGATGAAAATTTACAGTACATCCCGTGTGCTTTTCCTGAAACTTTATATCAAGCATGAAACCACTTTCTATCCTCCTCGGGGCAGTACTTACCAGGTGAGCCCACAGTCTGTAATTAAGTAAGAGGAGGTAAGACTTGCAATAAAAAAATATATAGACTGATTCAAAGACACTTCTAGTCTGTGTTTGCCCCCAGGTTGGTTGCACATATTGAGTTTTTAAGCATCTCTAGGACACAATTTCCATTTAATCCTTCCGGTTTTGGTTTCTTTACCCTTACAAATAAAGCCTGTAGACTGAGGTCTATTCTATTAAGTTCACATACACATTTTGTCCTCTCTGTAGGATCGACTACATGTAAAGTGCTCACATTTGAAACCATCCACCTTAAAAAAAAACATCAAAACACACAAAATATGAGACATTTGCTTTAAATTTAAGTCCAGCCTTGCACGAAACTCTCATCTGGTAGGGATTGCTTTGAAATGTTCAGTTCATAATTCTGCATGAACTAAAAAACAGCCCAGCATAACAATAGGCCTCTGTGTGCAGTTTGGACATGCAGTCTTCTGTTGGGGGGAGAGGTTGGAGGGTATGTGTCCCAGAGTGGTGGCAAAGAGTGGTTTGCGTTTTTACCCCATTATGTTTTAATCATCTTTGTTTCCAGTGGATCAGAAGGAGAGGGGAGCTTTTTTTTCTCATGCTCTTTCTTCTATGGAGTCCCATCCACCCTCACTTAATCAGCTCTGTCAATCCAAAGCAACACAGTTAGATATGATCCCTTTTTAGTGTTTGTTTACCATAAACATCAGGACAGGCATCTGAAGGGAAAATGTCCCCGGGGCGTGAGGGTTGGGCGAAGCGTGAATGCGGGCACTTGGATTACCTCCCCATGAATACCTGGGACAATGCATTATGCAAACGAGAAGAGAGACGGAACAGGAGGCTGGAGACGTTTGTTTGTAAGCACGACAGAAGCCACTGTGGAGAATGCAAAATTTCTTTCAGGTCTCTGTTTACGATGCAGTGCTAATTATGACACGGCAAACTAGAGACAGTGGTGATATTATGGACTTCCAAGTCTTAGTCTGACTGTGCTGATTTTGTTTGCTTAAGCTCCAAATGACAGTTGGGTTTTTACTTTTGCCTTTTTTCTCAAAGAGGCAGCTTAGCTAAAGGTTGAAGACGAGAAGATTAGGTCAGATTGCCTTGTCTCTCAAAGGATGACAGGTGTGCCTAAGGCTATAAACTGGGAAGGGTGCAACCTCTGTTTACCATCACAGGAGAAAATATTTAAAATAATGTATTTAAAAATGAAAGTCGTTAAAAAACAATGCATACATCCATTAATAACCATTTGTAGTTGTCACATGATGTAAACTTTTGTGCAAAGTTTAAAAAATTTAATTCTTTGATGTGTTTCTTAAATACAATTTTGATGTGTTTCATTGTTGTAGTCTCAAAACAGAAAATAATAGGTTAAATGGCTATGCGATAAAAATGTTTTATTTCTTTCTTTATTATTTATTTATTTATTGATATATAATTCTGGGCAGTTTACATATGCCGGAGAGTACACATTTTCCTCTGAAAAGCCTTGAATGTGATGAATCATTTCAGCCTCTCAATAAAAATCTAAATAAAAGAAGGGATTTCTCAAGCCTTTTTTTGACTGTCGTCTTTCACACCACTTTTGGGTTTGTCACCCCAGATCTATAACTAAATGTATAAATGGTGTCTGCATGGCTGTTCTGTCCCATTCACACATGTGTGTGGTACTGCTGTGAAAACCTGGCTTGCTTTAGCTTGGGGTTGAGATTTAGGCTTTGGGGAAAACCTATGACACATACACGGTAATTTAACATGAACCAAACCTCTCTGCGCAGTCCACATGTGCAAAGTGTAACCACTGAATAAATCATCCCGCTCTAGTTGCACCACCTACAGATCTGCTTGCCTAGAGTGTTGCCTGCTCAATTTGCCTGTTTAAAATTGGCTGATGGGCAGATATATATAATTCGAGTTTTTCAAAATCCTCCATTTCAATGATTGATTTAGCATTTTTGAGCATGTCAACCTAAAACTGCACTTTCAAGAGCCACAATAAGTGACAAAATCATGACTGCCTTATGCATCTATGTGCTTTAAATAACGAAATCTGTAGATTAAAAACCTGGCTGACTTTATTTTTTAAACAGCAAGGATTAAAAAGGGCAGGTAACCACATCACAGAGTAATTATGGTTTGGCAGGTGTGTTTTGGGATGACGAGCAGAGGACGAAGACCCGACAGGATGCAAATGATCTTTTAGCCCCAGGGGCCCTTCCAGCCGTGACGCATTCACAGCAATTATGACTCCACCATCCTCTACAGGAGGGGTCAGGTTCTCCAAGCATCAACTAAATATGACATGAGCCATGCAACAAACGAGCCCTGACGTGTCAAAACTAGACAGCTAGCGAGGAGGTAGAGAGAATTTTTTGGTTGAGTGGGCATGAGAAAACTGGGTAATGAAAACAAATGCATAACATCACCAAATAAACAAGGATATTCTTTTTATACTTACAGACTTTTGACAGTGCTTGTTATGCAAAGAATTTAACTAGATCACAGTGAGACTAAACCCAAAAACTCATTACTTAATACTTACTCATTAGTTTGCTTTTAGTTTCAATTAAGTCATAGAGTACCTATACATAGTTTTTGTTTTTGAGCAGTACACTGAAAAAAATAAATCTGGGCAGGTGTAAATTTACCATAATTAAATGTGTAATATCAAGAATTAAAAATAGATTTGTATCTTTCCAAGAATACAAATTTGTTGCTTTGTTTAAATACAATACATTGTGCCTCTTCCTTAAAGAGATGTATGTATGTATTCCCAGGAAACCTTCTTACATATCCCCACACAGAGGTGGGTAGAGTAGCCAAAAATTGTTACTTTAGAATAATATTACTCAAGTAAAAGTAAAAAGTAGTCATCCAAAAATTACTCAAGTAAGAGTAAAAAGTACTTGGTGAAAAAACTACTCCAATACTGAGTAACTTCTGAGTAATTTAAAGATTTATTGGCTAATCATATAATTGAATATGCAAAAATATAAAATAACAATGTACTGTGTGTTCGGATATTACCAAACAATATTACATAAACAACTAAAAAAATAATAAATTTAATCTATGCAAAGTAACATAAATTACGGCTAATTCAGCCACAATAAACAGAACAATAATCTGTAATAACTTTTAGTTTAAACAAAAAGACGGAGACTACACAGTAAAACAAGAACAAGGCAGTCTGTGCATAGAGGTCCATAGGCTCAGTCTGTGTGTGTGTGTGTGTGTGTGTGTGTATGTATGTGCGTGTGTGTGTGTGTGTGTGTGTGTGTGTGTGTGTGTGTGTGTGTGTGTATGTATGTGCGTGTGTGTGTGTGTGTGTGTGTGTGTATGTGCGTGCGTGTGCGTGTGCGCGTGCGCGTGTGTGTCCGCGCATGGTTTGTGTGTGGTCATGTGACTGCCCAGCGCCGTTTGATTGGTGAAAGTCATGCGATAGAGCTTTTGGAAGGAAGTCTTCCGACAAAACAAACAGATTCTGCATTGGATAACAGATGAATAAAACTAAAAGTAGCGAGCGGAATGTCGATCAATGTAACGGAGTAAAAGTAGCGCTATTTCTTCACAAATATACTCAAGTAAAAGTAACAAGAACGTTGTATAAAAACTACTCTTACAGTTATCCAAAAAGTTACTTAAGTAAATGCAACGCAGTAAATGTAGCGCGTTACTACCGACCTCTGCCCCCACACAACAAAGGGTTTTTTTGGGGGTTTAATTTACTCTGTTAGGTTAATTGCAATATAGGGACGCCACATCTTTCATTCTGTTGGGCGAAAAGCAGCGGAGCGCCGTGCCACGCCACGGTCCACGGAGACTGAACTTGAAATAAAAAATAAAGTTGGAGAAGTTTGTTTTTCGGAATTTTAACAAAAACCATCGGGATTTCGTGTTATTTGAAGATAGCATTCACTAGTGGTGTGATTATAAGGTGAAGGTGATGTTAGGCTATAAAATGTGTTTTGCTACGTATTTTGGAGCTAGTCGTGGAGACTGCTAATCTGGCCGCGGCTAACCTCATACTGTTTGTTGCATCGGCCTCGATTTTGTGCACATATTACTGTATGCTCAATTTATTTGACTTTAGCCTTTTCAGCGCCACGCTATCCACGCTTGAAGGACTGCGCCACTCCGTTTTCGCCGTCACCGATCACGGTGTCAGCAGTCAGCAGGTAAAAATGAATAAGTGAATGCGTGAAGCTAGCGATGTAGTTGCTTATACGTTAAACATCATCTAGTTTTTGTATTGATTTAGAATTAAAGCGAAAACACTGGTGGTTTACCAGGTTTACTCATCGTTTACAAGGACTTAAAAAAAAAAGGTCTCTTGCTCTTCTTTGACTGAATGCAAATTTGCAAACACAATTATGAATGTTTGTATTTAGTTAACAAACTACAGGATTGTATACATTTTAATTCTGAAGATTGTACATGTGCACAACATTATGTCCGAATTCCCCTGACAGAATCCCATGATGGGCCCTTCAGACCAGGCGCTTACAAATGCTCTCCTTCAGGCATGGCTCTTAGACATGGCTCTGCCCTCCATAATATTGGAGAACTGCTTATATTCACATGCTACGTTTACCCTTATGGAAAACTCATATTGTAGATTAACCTGAATACCTTTATTCTTAGCTGCTATGCTTTATCCTGTAGATAGAATTTCAAAAAAGGCCCATGCTTGTGCCTACCTAAAGGGATTTATCTATGCCATGGAACTGATCTACCTACCCTAAGACACTAAAATATAGCGTTGATGTTTTTCAGAAGATCTTCTTTAGAACTGGAGGATGTAAAGTTTTGAAATAAACTTTTATATATATTATAGTTGACTCGTGTTCAGAGTACATTGTTGCCTAAAAGGCCGAAATGTACAATCCCATTTTTTCAACATCTGTATTAGAAGTATTCAAGAACTGTAGTGGAGTGCATCCACAATGTATTAGCAGAGTAAATACATATCCATCATAAATAATTTTGTATTTTTGTTGAAGAAATACTAGTTATTACAAAGTAAGAGTAAATGTAGCTTCAAATGACACTAGCAACAATCAAAAAATAAAAATAGATTCCACTGTGGAAAAAAAGTACTTAGGAAATTAAAAAAAAACCTAAGTAGATCCAACTTTAAGTCATAAGCTTAAAGCAAAAAAAAAAAAATTCTAAAGGTCAGTCTAAGTTCTTTTCTGAGATATTATGATAATTGATATTCTAAATGTTGCTTATCTGCACATTTTACAGCACTGAAGCTAAGGTTTCACATTTATGAGGCTCCAATGAGCTACTTCATCATTTTGTGTTGTAAGCGCTGCCAATCTATCACTCTGTTCTCATCTAGGCTTGACAAGACCAACTTACTCCTACCCCCACCCAAACCCCATCCATCCCCCAAACCCCTGAGGCTGCTATGCCACACCAGCATTCCCCCAGTGTCAGTGAAGGACAAACAGCACAGGTGAGAATCGTAATTAATTTTTAATGTTGACACTCTGCACTGTAAATCAGCCTAACTGACATGGAGTCAGTCTGTAAAATGTGTGAAAGGCAAGTGTAAAGTGTGAGTGTAGAAAGTTTGAAATGCTTTAGGACAGATTCACTTCTTGCATATTTGCTACTATTCTACACATTTTAAAACTAAAACTCACAGCTCAAAGACACAGCTAAAATTTGTGACAATATGTTAGTGTATTGACTTTATGTACATGTCTTGACTTTATTTACATCTTTCTTTTTAACCTGTTTTTTAAACCTGCATTTTGTTACATTTCAATTGCAAATGAATGACTCATTTTGCAAAGTCTATTAACAAATGTTGCACCCATCTCAAAGTCTTCTTGAATGACATGCTTAAAGTAATGACACGTGCCTAGTGGTCCTTCAAGATCAGTTGAATGTTAGCAGCCGGATATATTTTGCTAAGAAAATTAGAAATTAAATATCTCAGCGTTGACGTGATTGGTGAGCTTCTGTTCACTTCAAAGCACTCTCTCAGCACCACACAGTTGACACTGACGAATTTACACTTGGAAACCCTGAGGCAAACTGCAAAATGCCACTTCACAGGGAATTGCTGGCATGCCTTTTATTTCTCTGAATGCCAAATTTCTTCTCTTTTATCAGGAGGGAGGAGTGCAATGCACATTGTTCCTTTCATTTTTTTCTTACCCTTCTTTACTCCCTTGATGTTCTTTGACAAGTTTCTACATGCAAATGCATGTGGGATTATTTAAGGAAGATTCCTTGATACCAAGCAGTCATTATTTTTGGGTGTTTTATTGCCTTTTAAATGCACTAATAAAACTGAGTATTACAGCAAGTCCCCTACTTGAACTAATATTTCCGGAAATCTTAAAACTAAAATGTAATAATAAATAATACATATTTTAATTGTAATAAATAGTAGACAAAATAGATAATAAAAAATAGATTAAAAAATAATCAATTTAATGTTTGAGATTTTGACAGAAGATTGCAGCTGTTTTATCTTAGCTAGATATGTATTTATAGTTCTTTTGTTGTCTAAATTACAAACCAACCAAACAAATAAAGAAGAAATAAAACAAACTAGCTAAATAAATAAATATTTAGTAATTTACATGCTCCAAAAAAGATTGGGTGAATAAACACTAAGAAAATAGTATTAGTTAGATTCTTTTATGATTTTTTTTTGTATTTTATTTTTGCACTGTAAAATAAAAAGCAATGCTTAAAAGTAAGAAAAAAGTAGTGACTGAAAACAAATTTGGAATAAAATATTAACTTCAAACATGGGGTGTGTCTGTTGGGCGGATTGTTTGCTCGGTTGAGTAGAACAGGAGTTAAAGTGGCCTGCTATAACAAGACCACAGCAGTTCAGGTTGATTTAATTAAGCTTAAGTTCCTGAAGAGCATCCACTAAGCTGGGATGGCAGGTCCAGCCCTGCAGTCAGGAGGCCAGAGCTCCACGGTCATGTTTGCAACGCCATGGCCTCTATCTTACATTCATTTCACTGTAAGGCAATCTTGTCCGTCCCTCTATTTTTTTTTCTTTCATTGTCTCTCCCATTTAACCCTTCCACAATTTGGTTAATCAGATTTACAGATATCAGCCTCCTAAAGCCCTCAAACTAGCCACGACAAACTGGAGAATCTTAATGGAATTTAAGTAGGTCAAATATCTTTCTAAGCTTAGGTCTGGGGTTAGGGGAAAGCTTAAAATACTTGTAACAATTTAACATCGAATGAGCTCACCCCATAAAACATGAAACATTTAAACAAACTCCTCACAAATTTGACATCTCAGCTGTACACACTGCAGTCAAGGAGATTTATTAAGGCTCTGACCTTTGTGTGTAGATTTTCCACTGTACAAGCAAAAAAACTGGAGAATGCTAAATGCCTCATCCAATCAGAGACTTTATTACTTACTACCAGTGTAATATCCATTAGCCTATGTTAAATGCTTTAACATAGAACACTTGTGCTCCGGTCCTCACCAGGACTCCGGCTGGGATTAAGCAGTTCAGATAATGAATGAATGAATGTGTTTAAACAATCTACCTTTTACTCCATACATTGCACAGTTGACAGATTATTGATCCCACATGCTGTAGTCAGTCACTGAGTCACTAACTAGAAGTTGGTGTGTTGGAGAATTTGTACGGCATTGGCTCTTAAACTTTCCTCCTGTCCATTTTTAAGTCTTGATTTAATTACACGCGTGAGAGTTTTGACAGAGCTCTGAGAGGAGATGCTTTTAGTAGTGACAGGTAATTGGGGCATGATTATCTGGGCTGTCGGTCTGTGCTGAGGCACTGTGGAGTGCTGCTCATTAACACGGCAAGTTAATAAGGCTTTCTTTAAGTACTGCTCTTGGAGCTGCCCGGACAGGTTCTGTTAGGACACCACTGTCTTTTCTGGGGTGTGTTTATGTGTGTGTTAAGAATGAATGCCCATACAGGTTATTATCAAAACTGCGTCCAGTGCACATCACTCTTGTGGATATCTGGCTATGTAAATAAATATATGCACGTTGGGCCAAACTTTTATTTCTTAGCCCCTAAGCCTACAGAGATACAGAGCAATGGTTTTCTGCAGGCTTGGTGGCTGATAGGATAGCAAATGAATGAAAGTGATGCACAACAACAAATTAGTGGCTTGAAGACTTGTCATTAGTAACTCTCATTACCATACAGGCAAATAAACAAAAAACTCCCTACATACAACACAAAGAGCTCCCGAAGCCTGAACGTATTAGGATGCCTTTAGGCATTGTATATTATACTGAACTTAAATACACCCTGACACTGAATGACAAATTGTCACGTAACTTCTACCGAACTGTTGTATATTTACATGCAACAAGATGCCAAGTTAGTTTAACAAGTGTGACTTATTATCTGTTTTTCCTTTTGAAAATACATTTAAAAATGGGAAAGACTTATGACTGGTATTTTTTTTTGTGATCATTTTTTAAATAATACAACAATTCCCTTTTTCTATAATACAGGAAAACTATTGGCAATCTAGCAAGCTTTAAATTGTGATGTATCTATTTTATTAGATGTAAGATATGAATTCCTTTCTGTGTGGTTTTTTGATAAAACCTTGTTTTCTCTGCAGTCTAAATGAAGCTGAAAGCTCTGACCACCTCTAACTCTACTGCAGCACATGCTCTGTGTGTGGGTGTGTGTGTGGGTGTGTGTGTGTGGCCCTTTTTGAAGTGTTGCATAGCCTCAGAACCCAATGTATAATTACAGTGTGCCATTTGCAGAGATTCACCATGCATCACAATCTGAAATGAGGACAGTTTTATATAGAATTTTTTTTAGGTGAAAAGAAAAGTGTGATTGTTTTATTTATTTATTTATTCTTAACATTTATAAATATTGGCTTTAAGTCAAATAATAATATTCAAATAATAATGACCTACAAATTAAAGTGTTACACAGTCTGTAAAGCCACAGACATTAATTAATGTTTAATATTGTTTTGCCCTTCCATCTTATTAATTAATGATCATTTAAAGACGTTGACAAAAATATAAACTGTTATTGCATTTTAATATGGATCTAAAATGTGTTTCAGTACAGGGCAATAAAATGATCCCAGGTAAGCAGTGTAATTGCATGTCTTAAAAACAAGCCATGTATAAATATTTTTAAGACAGACATTGGAACCATCTGATTAAATTAGTAAATATTATAATGTTGCACAGTCGACTTCTCTCAAATAAAAAAAGAAACATTGCTGGCACTTCATACTTAAATTGCCTAAGAGAATTTGCATATATCAAAAGACACACATAGGGTGTGTAATAAATAACTTTTGTTCTTTGGAAAATGTTAGTTAAGCAGCTATTCTTGAGAAGGTTTGTCACAGATGACACAGAGCTTTAACTTTTCTTAGGAAACATTCTTCCAGATAAAACCACTTGTGTACTGGAAAGCTAATTTCAGTTTAGTTTTGCATAGTATTTATTTGTGGTACAACTAGGAGGGAGTGATTTGTGAGAATTGTTAGTTTCCACCTATAAATTGACACTTATGCTGCATTTTGCCAGATTTGAGATGTTGATTCTCATTGACAACAATTACATTAAAGATAGTAAAATGGCCCTGTGGTGTGTTGTTGCACACCCAGAGTTTGTCCCCACCTTGCGCCTGTTAGTTCCCAGGATAGGCTCCGGTCATCCCCGGGACCATGGTTGAGATTAAGCGGATTGGAAAATGAATGCATGAAAGATAGGTAAATGGGCCGGCACGTTGTCCAGTGGTCAGAACTGTGCCTAACAACAAGATGGCTCTGGGTTCGTTTCCTGGGTCGGCCATAGGGTCTTTCTGTGTGGAGTATATGTGCTCTCACGGTGTGAACATGAGTGTGTTTGTGTGTGGTTGGTTTCTGCCTTTTGCTTCAGTCCCCATGACCCAGATAGGAACTATTCGGATAGTAAAAAGAATGGAAGCAGTGGAATTGATTGGAGGGTCGTCTCTTTAACTGAGATGCCCATGAGCAAGGTACCATCCGTAAGGATTGTCTACCTCAGCTTCCCACTGCTTCTTCATGGATGTTTCAAATTCAGAGATCACATTTTGTTCAGGTCATTGTGTGCTGTTCTGTGGTGTGGTTCACAGACAAATAATGAGTCATTTACATAAAACTGGTCTTGGTGAGTGCTGCATGTATTTCCAGGTATACTGAGTTCTTTTCTTTTCAGATGACTTAGATATGTTGGAGCAGGAAATACTGGAACCTTGATGTCAACAAAAATTTACAGGCTAAATACCTAGAATCTCTTATCTGGGTGCATTTGTTTTTTATGCATGGGTTTGTGCATTGCATTAAAATTTGCTTAAAGTAACAGCTTGATATTAACTTACGATTATGAGCTATGACATGACTCATCTTGCTTAACTCTAAACTCTTGCATGGTGAGGATATTCCTGAGCAAAATTCAAGATTTCTTTATAAGTCACATCCATTGTTAAACAAGTATAATGTGGCAAAATATAAATCTGGTTCTAACTTGAGCAGTCAGCAACTTGAGGATGGAGACTGAGCAGAAACTCGCTTGTGGAAAAAAAAAAATTACAAATGAAGTGACTGATATATTAATTGTTATTAATAATGCTGACAGTCTGGGCGGGGCTCTTTTTCTCTCCTCCTCTCTCCTCATGTATTCTGTATTTCCTTATTTCCTATGCTACCTCTCGACTGACCTGTCCCCCAAAGTGTGATGTTTGTGTGTATATGGTCGGAGAGGTCCAATTTCGCTGCATGTAACAGTGTATGTGACAAATAAAGGCTCAATTCAATTCACTTTAATACAATCCCTCCAGGCTGAGCTGCAGGCTTGACTCTAAGCTGTCTCCCCTCACTCTAAACTGTCTCTTGGCCCCTGAAGACCTCTGTTTTTTGCAGAGCAAAAAAAAAGTGCATTATGTGTTTCTGATAAATCAGCTCGACTAATCATGCCTTTCCAGAGTGATTCATGACTTTGCTGACAGGTCAAATTGCCGGTGTGGATCCTTGGCATGGAATGAGTCGAAATTGAGCCGACCTCGTCCTGAGGCGGTGTGGGTGGGGGTGTTGGTGGGGAAAGATGGGAGTGCTGTTGCGGGGTTAGAGGAGGAGAGCATGGAACCAAAATACTAAGACTGCATCCTGCTCTCCATTCAGATTTATGTGTTTTCTCCTGAACTAGGAGTGAAAGAAGCAGTGCAGAACTCCTTTATTCTATTTCATAATTTCACTCTTTCTCATTCGACTGGTTAACTTGCTGTGACTTTCACAAACTACGAATGAAATGATGCTTGTCAGGTGACTTAATGCACAGGCTAATCTCAGACTTTTCCTTTAGAGGTAAGAACAACATGAGTAAGTTCTAATGGAAGTGTACAACCATGCAATTTCAAGGCCTAGAAGGCAATTTTAACAGTCTGAGAAAAGTAGATTTTATGGTACTCACATCCTTTGCCATAAAATAAATGACAGTTCTTATAGCTGACAGCTTTGCCACGAATTTAAACACAGAAACGTATATACATTTTGACAACGTCTAACAATAAAAGTCTCCAAACATCCTATATTAAAAACTCATTCAGCCAGTCAGTATGCACATGCTCAGGAAGGTCTGAACAAATATGAACCCTTCTGATTAAAATTATTTGGTTTGAATTGCACAATGCATTAGACAATTATTAATATTTCTTCTGCAAAAGTTACAGGAAAGGCAACATAATGTAAAGTTTATCATGCATTATGAGAGAAGGATGCAACAATTTGCCAGTACATCCTTCTATAGAGATTAGAAAAGCTGGGTATATGGCTAACAACTTACAGTATATGGCTATTAGCATAAGGTGATTATTGTTTATAGAGCATTTAACTGCACAAATGTAAGTGTGGTTTTAAGTGTGGCTAATCTGTATTTTTTCCAAGAAGAGAAAGAGCATGAAGTAGATGGTGGGAAATCAAAAATGAAATTACACCATTTAGCATGTGCCATGCTGAGCGTAGTCAATATGTTCGCATTTAGTGGTGCTAAAACTGTAAGATGTGGTGAAAAAATTTGCTACATCTTCCCACAGAACCAAGTGAACATACAAATTAACACTATAATGGTTGTGTGTGCTTACGCCTTGTCCCACATGCACCGTAACACATGTGGCACTAGGCTAGAAAAGGAGAACACATTCGGCTTACGTCTCCATTTCCAAGCCTCGCTTTCTATTTCCAGCCTGCCTCTAATGTCAGAGGAAACCTTTAAGATAGACTTTCACGGCTAACTTCCTTGGCACGACGGCTTGTTTACATGTGCTAAATGGATGTGAAAATTGTCGTGTGTGCCGCCTATACATTTGAAAGCCATTAGGGGCGATGCTTATGACGGAGTGGCTTTACAACCTCGTAAGCCCTCGCCTGCATGGGTTTGCAAATTACCCAGCATGTGTAAATCAGTGTTAAGATTGTTGGTGAAAAAAATATGAGCGCCCTTGTGGTGAGAGTGGCAAGCCTGAGAGAACTTAATGTTGTTTGACCACAAGGGTTGGGTGAAAGAATCCGGCTCTGGGAATGGGAAAGGGCCTCCATGCAGTCCAATAGGACCGTGTGAGAAACTACAGCAAATGGCAAAAAATTCTGTTCTCTATACTGTGTGTTGAACAATGCAAAAGATGAACTTGACTACAGGAAACACACTGCTGACCATATCTCAGGATCATTTTCATATTTGCCCTGGAGTATTCCGAGCAGCTAACAAATGATTTGTTCTGTGACCTGAACTAAAAGAACTGAACTACATGAAGTCATGGTGCTCGAGTAGGCTTTAGCCTGCTCGGGTTCTCCTCTTGAGAGGCAGCCCCTTTGTTAATCGGAGCATTTCCCGCCCACGTTTTTCTAATTACTGCTCATTCTCAGCCATGTCAGTTTCATATACAGAAAACATGGTTTCACTAAAGCCTCATTCTTTGCTGGCCCTGGCTTATGCGGACAACAGCTCATAGTACAGTGCAGCCTCCAGGGCCTTCTGTGGTCTGCCTTCCCACAAAGTAACATAGACCCTCGGTGACAAATAACAGGGCCTTACTCCCCCGAAAGCAGTGGCCAGTGCGTCCGGATGGGGCGTGCGGACCGTGTCTTGATGGGGAACGTCGCAGAGATCATGGCTGAGGCGGACTGGCAGGTCTGCTGGATGCGCCATGCCACCATAGCTGTTTTCGCATGGGAGAGCCACAGCTCAGGGTTAGACTTCAAAAGGCTTGACGCTGTCGCACCAAGGCAAAAAAAACGTTGAGAGTAACTGCTTGAGACTAGAGTATATCATTTTAATGTCATTATCCCTATGTTATTCACACAGCTTGGTGTGGTTACAGGGTAGGGATCATTGTGAAGGCCGAGAGCAAGCTTTTCAGCTTTTCTTTTCCAATTACATTCATGTGTTGTATTCAGAATATGAGGCAATATATTTTAAATACAAAGTAGCTGAATAAACTTAATGGAATGACATAAGCATTAATTTCACACATTTCAGTATTGAGCAATAATTATTTATTTTGTATGAGTGAGTGATTATTATTAGTCATTGCGAACACACCACAACAGAGCACAGCACACAGTGCACCACACTGAAATGTGACCTCTGCATTTGACCCATTCAAACCAGTGGGTAGCTGACATTAGCAGCATCGGGGGAGCAGTGCTTGGGGACAGTACCTTGCTCATGAGTACCTCAGTGGTACCTTTACCGGTACAGTATTCGACCTGGGAGAATGCCCTAATGATTACCAACTGCCCCCTTTCTTTTGCTTTTTTTAAACGCTATATAGATTCTGTAGGGGTTCATTCTTTCAGTTTTTGGATTTAAAACCAGTGCTGATTAATGCTTGTTTTCCCCCAGCAAACTTGCTGTAAAGGTGTTTGTGATTACTGTTCAAAATGCATCTGCACTATCTCATGAGATTCAAGTCAACAAACAGATCTAATGGCCTACAGGCAATGTAGCCGACAGTAAGCCACTACAAACAACACGACTGGCTCTTTTTGTTTTAATCTGACTCGGTTATGGATTTGAGCGCGTAATCATAGATAATAAATAACATTAGAGGCCACAAAACAACTAACACATAAAAGCTTGCTGTGTGTTCCCTCTCTCATCCTTGCTCTCCCACTGCTTACATGGGCATTGAGCGAGAGAGAGAGAGAGAGAGAGAGATAAAACACATCTCCCCTGTTCCCATGACTGCCTTTTTCTATCAGCTAACCATTGCCGCCCTAACACAGTTCCGCATCAAAGCCATAAAAACCCTTTTTAGTTTCGACCCCCCAGGAGTTCCTCAAACTCACACATTACGTTGCATTTTACTGTGGCATTTGAGGAGAAAATACAATGAGATCTGCCAACATTTGGGATGGGAAGTCTGCAAAACAGCACAGAAATTCTCTACAAAAGGAAATGAATACAAGGAAATGGCTTTTATGCTATGACCATAGATAATGTGATGAGCGTCTTGTTGCTTGCATTCTCATCAAACTTACGCGTACAGAATATTGAGTAAAGTCTTTTAAAGTCTGCATTCCTTTAAATAACCCAAAATCATGTTTTTTAAGTATATAAAACATATATGCATTATGTGTATTATGTACATAATGTTTTTTAAATCAGTTTATAAAAAAAATTACCCACCTTTTTCAAACTCAGATGCACAAATACCCACTTTTCTTACCAATGATGGATGTCTCATTCTAGTCATTTCTTGATTGCTATCATATTTGGAGTGGTCTGTAAAGATTTAGAACAATGATGGAACACTAGTTTGGCAATCGTGGAAATTAAGATGAATTGCATAAACTACACAGTGTACTGGGAAAAACAGATTCTAATGAAGCAGTGATATAAGTAAATGTCAAAGTTCAGATAAATTAGTACATTAAAGTATACTGAATACTGTAAATGGAAATGTGAGAAATTGTAATATATTTACATTAATACTAAGTGTAAGGATATAAAGCTTACAAATTGCACAAAACATTTCATGCTGACTATAGATGTGGTTATTTGCTGTAGCGGTATATGTGTTGGCTCTATGTACGTATTTCATGATGCTCGTTCTCTTATATCACAGCTGTTGAACCACATTAAACATATTTAGTCCAAATGGTTCTCCCAGACAATTCACAATATGATAGACAGTCTGGACACTCATACGGATCTGCCATGACAAATACAGTTTGCAAGTTTTGGATTTCTTTTGAAACCATGACTCCATTTACAGTATATTGTAGCTTGGACCGTATTTCTATCATGTGGTATTGATGAATCCCAGTAAACTGAACAAAGGTTTTGTTTTCCAAGCCAGCTAAAAAGAAAGAAAAAATGAATGTTTTAAGCAAGTGTGTGCGCATGTGTGTATGACAGAAATGTAAACATTTTTCATTATTATTGCATCATATTTTTGCCTCACTTTTCCTCGAGGAAAGTTTCTTTCCTTTCCTTTCCTTTCCTTGTTAATGGTACTGGAGTCTTTGCTCAAACTGAAGATACAGTGTGGATTAATGGAGCCGTTGGCCATAATTCAACTCAATCTGCATTTATTTTTTTATTCCGTTATAATTTACAATGCAAGAATTACAGTGTTCATTGGCTAGAATAAATACTAAATATTCAGTAAGGCAAAGACAACTCGGAATCTGATTTTAGTTAAGACTCTTTTTAGAAATCTTATGTATCTTACCGTCTTATGTATCTTAAGCTTATGTAATTGCGCCACCTTGTGGTAAAAAATGCTTAAGCTTTTTTGCAGCAAGTGTTTCTAATTTTACAGGTAGGTAGAGGTATATGTGAAACCCACTTTCAGTTTTTCTCAGGTGCTTTGATGCTGCAGTCAACTCAAACTCCACATTTTGAAATCAGTGCGCACACAGGCCTAAACAGAAGCGCTCTGGTCAAAATGACATTTTGTTTGCAAAAGGCTCTAACAGTGCCTAAACATTTAAAACATGCAAACAAAAGCTAATTTTGCCTTCAGACAACACAACTTGCAGCCAAATGTATACACGCTTCCAATCAATCAATGTACAATGGACAACAAAATATAAAATACAGCAAGCCGTGTGAAACAGTGAACCTTTGCTTATATTTGTGCTTACCTACATGCCTTTGCCATTTGATGACTTTTTACATAAGGTTCCAAAAAGTGTCAAATTAACCATTTTAAAGAATTGGATCCAGAATCAGAAATACTTGGAAACAAATTTGATTGATTCCATACCATTCTTTTTATAAACTATGGATGTAACTGGAATACTGTAAATATTACAGAAAAGAAACCAAAATAAGTTTTTCTTGATTGCTTTGAACTGCTTAAAGAAACAGGGATCCACTTGGTCTTCATCACCACCATCTCAGCAGACCTGAAGTCACCTCTTGCAAATATGTTAGTTTTTCCTCAATTGCTTTGATGCTGCGGTCAACTCAACTCCACATATTCAAATCAAGTACAGTTTTCCTTAAGCGCTTAACTACTCTTTTCAAAACAATAGCCACATTCTTAAATCAGCCAGTGCAGCCTGCATAACACTAACAAATCTGGCAGAACTCCTCATCTTCCCTGCAAAACTGTCTGTGAATCAAAACACTAAATGGATATGGCAGAATGGTATAACTCAGGCAAACAGTAACATAGATCAGTCGAACAGGAGACACGTACAAGCAATCAGTGAACACTCTCAGACAAACACTCACTGCAGTAAAGTCTGTACACACACAGAGGGAGCAACAAAGTGCAAAAATGAGAAAACACGTCTTCTGTGCAGGTGGCTTTATTGGGTGTGTATGCAAACGCAAGGCGCTCTATGTAGTGAACTAATTTTATTTGAAATGTGTTTTATTTTGAAAATCAGTTTCAGGAAGTGACAGGAAGTCAGCCATTTTGTTTAGTTCCTAGCAGATCACATGTGGTGAAGTTTATCCACCGACATCTGCCTTTTGTTTCTGCCATCGACACCGCCGTCTGTAAGTGTTCATTTGTATTGAATTGTAGGATTATATTTTATGTATATTTTGCGGAAATATTTGCTGTAGATGAATACTTTCGTAGTTGTGTGCTAACACTAATGTCTGTGTATTGGAATTCAGGTTTGTGGTGCTAATAATACTAAGTTAGTTGTAGCTATGTCATTTGTATTTCAGTTTTACTCCATGAAGAAATACGTACTAATTAAAAGGAGTTAGACGCTACAACCTGACTTCACGCGTTATTCCAAGTGGAGTTAGGCTACTGCTGAATTGTGTAGGGTACACACACAAGGAGAGCAGGATACAAGGAATACAGTAAGCTTTTCAGAGGTATATGGACCAGCTGTTGGGATGGACGCAACAGGACCAGTCTCTGATATACTGAGTAATGCACAGAGTTACAGTAAACATACAGTGACTTTTTACCTGATATCTCAGTTGATAAACTGACTGAATGAATGTTCTGGAATGTTGTGTGGTCTGCAGTTATAGCAGCCGGTATCTGTCTATAAAGACATATGTAATGTAGAATACTGCAGTAAATGTATATCTGATAACTGCAAGAACTGTGGTCTATATTTAAATTACAGCAACTGAATGCTACATACTTATTTTATCTCCTGAATGTTCAAATAATTGATGCAACACAGGACCATGAATAATCACATGGTCAATGACAGTGGCTCTAACTTCATGGCTGACCTCTGTTCTTTGACCTTGCTCACTGTGTTCGTTTCCAGATCTATGTCCACGTCCTCTGCAGTCTTGTTTCGTTGTGTGTTAAAAATTACACCACGTTATTACTACTTTTATACTGTTAGCAACTTTTGCGTGGTTGAGAGTTAGATTTGAAGGAGGTAGTTAGCCAATTGTAAGTTGGGCCCAATTTCAGTAGTCATTTGGGATTAGGATTTAGCAGCTGCCACTATTTTGAAGTAAATTGCTTGATCAGACACTCCCATGTGGTTTTGGTGTTACCAAATGATCACTATTTTGCAAAATATCCTTTAGCAATGAAAAGTGATATGCAAGCAATGATAAGATCATCCTCTTTCTTTCTGTTGTGCAAGAAAGTTTGCTGATTTGCTTATATTTATTTGGAATTGACAATTTGGACTAATGACATGGTCACTCTAGTTAAGCACCCAAGAAAAACTAACACACAGGCCTAAACAGAAGCACTCTGGTCAAAATGACACAGTTGACTGCAGCATCAAAGCAGTTGAGAAAAACTGTAAAACAAATTTGTTCAAATAGCCACTATGGATATTCAATCTATATCTGTATAAAGGACTGTGTGTTCTCGTTCTTTACACGCGTCACATATCTAAAATAATAGGCTTGAACCCAGTCTTTTCTTTTGATGTCTTTATCTTTACTACAACTTCGACTTTTACAAGCAAAAGATGAATTCTTAGGACTACAAAGAGACTTTACGTGACAAAAGACTATAACGCTCCTGAGGTCGTGGCTTCAACTCATTTCTACTGTCTGTGTACGTTCTTACTTCTTTATATATATTTCAGGAACCAGTCAGATTACGGCACGTAAGGGAACTACGTATTATTTCTGTTGTTATGTACTAGTACATTTAACGTGTATACGTATTAATATAACTGTTGCGTTACACTGTATAGAAAGTTAATATGGAAAGTTCCAGAAATATTCTAATTAGCTTTATAGCTCTAATTTCTACTACAAATGGTTATGAAATATTAAATCCAAATATTCAGACATTTATGCAACACAAAATGGCTCTAACACAGGGTTAAGGACTGAGATCCAGGAGTCACATAGTGTTTCGTAGGACATATGGCTAAGGTCAATAATAATAATAATAATAATAATGCATTTTATTTGTAACGCACTCTACATTTAAAACAAATCTCAAAGTGCCACAGCATAAAAACAGATGGTCAGGGAGAGCATTCCATAGACGAGGGGCAGCAGCACAAAAGGCCTGATCACCGATGGTGCTGAGTTTAGTCCTGGTGGGAAGGAGGCAGTTGGAGTTTATAGAACGGAGGGATCGTGTTGAGGTTAAGGGTGTGAGTAGCAATTTCAGGTAGGAGGGAGCAGTTCCGTAGATGCACTGATGGGCAAGAAGGCAGATCTTGTATTCAATCCTTCCTGAAACTGGGAGCCAGTGCAGTGAGTAAAGAATGGGTGTCATATGATCATGTTTTTAAACCCTCATTAGGATCCTTGCAGCGCTGTTCTGGATATGCTGTAGCTTATGCAGACTTTTGCTGGGGATCCCTATGAGGAGTGCATTACAGTAGTCCAGTCTGGAGGAGACAAAAGCGTGAACCAGCTTTTCAGCATCTGATAGAGTGAGTGTGGAAGGCAGTTTAGCAATATTCCTAAGCTGGTAAAAGGAACTCTTGCAAAAGTATTTGATATGCACCTCAAATGTAAGATGAGGATCAAATCGTATACCAAGATTAGTAACTGATGAAGAAAGGGGAATGCAGTGTCCAGAAAGAGTGATGCTTGTTATTGAGGAAGACCGAGTCTGCTGTGGGGTGCCAATCAAAATTGTGAGATATGGTGTGTTGTAACCTATTGAGGAGTATGTTATGGTCAACTGTGTCAAATGCTGCAGACAGATCGAGAAGAACGAGTAGGGAGGGTAAACCAGCTTCGGCTGCCATCAGTAGATCATTCGTTACTCGAACCAGAGCTGTTTCTGTACTGTGGTTATAGCGGAAACCAGACTGAAATTTTTCAAACAGGTTATGTTTACGGTGATCCAGAAGATGAACGGCAACTACTTTTTCTACTACTTTGGAGAGAAATGGAGGATTGGAAATGGGCCTGTAATTAGAAAAACATCTGGTGCGAGAGTGGGCTTTTTGAGAATTGGTTTAATTATTGAAGTTTTTAAAGCAGGCGGTATGTAGCCATCCTTGAGGGAATGGTTTATTATACTTGTGATCAGAGGACTTATAACAGAGATGCTTGTTTTCACTAGGGCTGTGGGAATGGGGTCCAGAGCACAGGTGGTTTCATCTTCCTGATATCTTCAACCACTTGCTCTGAGACTTTAAAGCAGTTTAAAGACTTGGAAATCTTAAACTGTGAATAAGGTGTTAAGATGGGTTGAGTAGAAGAGCCAGGGAGGGCAGACCGAATTGAATCAATCATAAATCAGTCATGAAGTTATTACAAAGTTCTTCAGTCATGTCTGCTTGAGGACGGATTTGTGGTTTGAGATTGATAGTAGAAAACAGCTGCTTTGAATTTCCAGGACTATTTCTGTTGGCAGTGGAGTAAAACTGTGATTGTGCTTCTCTTAGGGCCTTTGAAAAAGCCTTCTGATGTTCGCAGTAGGTCACGTCATGAACAGTGAGACCTGAAATCTTGTACCACTGCTCAGGGGCACATCCAACTGTCTTCATTTTCCGTAGCTCAGGGGTAAACCGGGGAGCTGAGTGAGAAAAGGTGACTGTTCTGGTTTTAACAGGAGCATGAAGGTCTAGAATGCTGCTTAAAGTTCTATTGCAAAAATCCACCGCGTCATATGCATTTGATGAAAAGTTTGCATGAAGATGATGCTGTAGATCAAGTGTCATAGTTTTTGGGTTGATACATTTCCAATTTCTAAAACAGAGCTGGCGCTTGGGCCTGGCAAGAGCTGACGGAAATTCTAAGTCCATGACTACAGAGAAATTGGTAACGGGGGCAGAGTCAGCTTAGGTAGAGGCAGAATAAACAAATCCAAAATGCTGCGGTGGATAACGGCCAAACCACCACCATGACCAGTACTGTGAGCTTTCTGAAGGCAGCAGTAACCCGAGGGACAGCTCTCATTTAAAATGGAGAAAACTTCATGTTGATGCCAGATCTAGGAGACACCCAGGGTTTAGCACTGAGGTCCAGGGATCTCAGTGTTTTATACTGCATAGCATGAGGCAAGGCAAGTTTATTTATAGAGCACATTATCATACACATGGGTCATTCAATGTGCTTTACAGAAACAAGATAAAATTAGTAAAAAGTCAAATGTAAAGATAAAAAGAAAAAGTAATGAGAAAATGAATAAAGATAAAGTAGAAATAAAAGATGCTATAAAAATATTTTAAAAATCAGGCACAGTTAATTGAAAATATTGCAATAAGCTCAGCACTCAAGTGTGGGAAAAGCAACAGAGAAAAGCATGAAGGTCTAGGGGACACCTAGGGTTTAAGGCAGAGGTCCAGGAGTCTCCTAGTGTTTCATAGGACATAGTACTAAGGTCCAAGAGTCTCTTAGAGTTACATATTGTGAGCAAATAAAGACTATGAGACAACCAGAGTTTAGGATTGAGGTCCAGGACTCACAGTGTTTCGTAGGGCATATGGCTAAGGACTAAGGGACACCCAGGGTTTACCACTGAGGTCCAGGAGTCTCGTAGTGTTTCATAGGGCATAGCACCAAAGTCTAGGTGACACCCAGGGTTTATTCCTGAGGATCATGAGTTCCCTGGTGTTTCAGAGGACATAGGTCCAGGTGTCTCTTAGTGTTTCATAATGCCACTAAATCAATTCTAGGGGACATCCAGTCTGTAGGGCCGAGGTACAGGAGTCTCCTAGTGTATCAAATGGCATAGCACTAATGTCTAGGAGACACTAAGGGTTTAGCATTGAGGTCCAGGAACCTCCTAGTATTTTATACTGCATAGCATGAAGGTCTAGGGGACACCCAAGATTTAAGGCTGAGTTCCAGAAGTCTCCTAGTGTTTCATAGGTCATTGGGATAAGGTCCAGGAGTCTGCTAGTGTTTCATAATGTGAGAAAATGAAGTCTTGGAGAGACACTCAGGTTAAGGTCGTGGAGTCACCCAGAGATTTAGGACTGAGGTTCAGGAGTCTCCAAGTGTTTCATAAACGATAGAACTAAAGTCCAAGAGTCTGCTAGTGTTTCATAGCACGAGCAAATAAAGTCTAGGAGACACTCAGGTTAAAGTCGAGGAGTCTCCTAGTGTTTGATATGGCAAATCTCTAAGGTCTAGGGCAGCGTTTCTCAATCCAAGTCCTCGCAACCCACTGCTCTGCACATATTCAGTATTTCCTGCACTGTCGCATGCTGGTCCTATGCTGCTAATTAGCTAATCAGTAGCATCAGCTGTGCTGTGGGACGGGAAATTTGAAACTACAGAGCGGTGGTCTGTGGGGACTGGGATTGAGAAAAGCTGGTCTAGGGGACACTCTGGGTTTAGGGCTTAGATTCAAGAGTCTCCTTGTGTTTCATAGAACATAGGGCTGAAGTCCAGGAGTGTTCTTGTGTTCCGTAGCACTAAGGTCTAGGGGACACACAGGGTTTAACACTGTTGTCCAGGAGTCTTCTAGTGTTTCATAGGACATTGGGTTAAGGTCCAAGAGTCTCCTAGTAATTCATAGTGTGAGCAAATAAAGTCTAGGAGACACCCAGCACTCAGGACTGAGGTTCAGGTGTCTCCTAGTGTTTCATACAGGATATCACTAAGGTCTTGGTGACACACAGGGTTTATCAATGAGGTTCAGGAGTGTCCTAATGTTTCATAGGGCATAGGATTAAGGTCTAGGGGACACCACACTTTTATTGTTGAGGTCCAGGAGTCTCCTAGTGTTTCCTACAACATAGCACTAAAGTCTAGGGGGCACCCAGTGTTTTTGGCTGAGGTCCAGGACTCTTCATGATGTTTTATAGAGTATTGGGTAGAGATCTAAGGGACACCCAGTGTCTAGGGCTGAGGTCCAGGAATCTCCTAATGTTTCTTAAGTCATAGTACTAAGGTCCAGGAGTCTCCTAGTGTTTCTTAAGACATAGGTCTAAGGTCCAGGAGTCTGCTAGTGTTTCACAGGACATAGAACTAAATTCAAAGAGTCTCTTAGTGTTTCATAGTGTGAGCAAATAAAGTCTAGTAGACACCCTGGGTTTTAGGTCACTCCCAAGGTCCAGGTGTCTCATAGTGTTTCATAAAGCATAGCACTAAGGTCTTGGTGACACCCAGGGTTTATTGCAGGGGTCCAGGAGTATCCAAGTGTATCACAGGACATAGCACTAAGATCTAGGGGACATCTAGGGTTTAAAGATGAGGTAAAGAAGTCAGCTAGTAAATCATTGGATATTGGGTTGAGGTCTAATGGACACCCAGTGTCTAGGGCTGAGGTCCAGGGGTCTCTAAGTGTTTGATAAGGCAGATCACTAAGGTATAGGCAGCACCCAGTGTCTAGCACAATGTTCCACGAGTCTCTTAGTGTTTCATAGGACATAGGACTAAGGTCCAAGTTTCTCTTAGTGTTTCAGAGTGCCAGAAAATAAAGTCTAAGAGACAGCCAGGGTTTAGCACTGTGGTCCAGGACTCTCATAGTATTTTATACTGTACAGCATAGCTCGAAGATCTAGAGGACACCCAGGGTTTAAAGCTAAGGTCCAGAACTCTCCAAGTGTTTCATAAGTCATTGGTTTAAGGTCCCGCTGACTCATAGTGATTAATAAAACATAGCACTAAGGCCTAGGTGACACACAGTGTATATTCCTGAGGTCCAGGAGTCTCCAAGTATATCATATGACATCACAAAGGTCTAGGGAACACCCAGGGTTTAAAGCTGAGGTCCAGGAGTCACCTAGTGTTTTATTGGGTTGAGGTCTAGGGGACACCCAGTGTCTAGAGCTGAGGTCCAGAAGTCACCTAGTGTTTCATATGGTATACAGCTATGGTCTAAGGTACACTCCAAATTTAGCACTGAGATTAGTTGCAGCATTCTCCTTGTGTTTCATAGGGCATATTGCTGGGGGCCCTGAGCCTTCTGGTGTTTCGAGGGGCATAGCACTAAAGTGAAAATGACACGCTGTTTAGAGTACCTGAGTCTCCTTGTGTTTCCTATGGCATATGGCTAATGTCTAGAGGACGGTCTGGGATTTAGGGCTGAAGTCTATGAGTCTCCGAGTATTTAATAGGGCATAGGGCTAAGGCCCAGAAGTCTTAGTGTTTTTTAAGGCATAAAGCTGAGGTCCACGAGTCTCTTAGAGTTTCATAGGGCATAGGGCTAATGTCCAGGTTTCTCCTAGTGTTTCACAGGGCATAGTGCTGAGGTTCATGAGTCTCCTTGTGTTTAATAGCACACAGGGCTGTGGTCTAGGGGCCATCCAGGGTTTAGAGCTAAGGTCTAAAAGTCTCCTGGTGTTTCAGTGGGCATAGGACTAAGGTTTACTGAGGTCCTGGTGTCTCCTAGTTTTACCAAGTGCAAAACTCTAAGGTCTAAGGGACACACAGGGTTTATGGCTGAGGTCCAGGGGTTACGAGGTGTTTCATAGGACGTAGGCCTAAGGTCCAGAAGTCTCTTAGTGTTTTTACGGCATAGGGCTGAGGTCCAGGGGTCTTTGTGTTTCACAGGGCATAGGGGTGAAGTCGAGGAGTGTACTAGTGTTTATTAAGGCATATCACTAAAGACTAGTGGACACACAAGGCTTAGAGCTGAGGTACAGGTGTCTCCTAGTGTTTTATAGGACATAGGGCTATGGTCTAGAGTATACCCAGGGTTTAGGGCTGAGTTCCATGGGGTGCTTACTGATTCATAAGGTAGATGGCCAAGGTCCAGGTCTCCTATCTCTAAGGTCTAGGGGACACCCATGCTTAAGGGCTGAGGTCCATGGGATTCCGAATGTTTCATACAGCATAGTATTAAGGTCTAGGGGACACCCAGGGTTTTGGGCTGAGGTTCATGGGGCTCCTAGTGTTTCATAGATCATAGGGCTATGGTCCAGGGTTCCAAAAAATGTTTCATAGGGCATAGCACTAAGGTCTAAGGCACACCCAAAGTATAGGGCTAAGGTCCATGGGACACCTAGTGTTTTATGGAGCATAGGGCTTAGTTAGTCCAGTTTTTCCCTACTATTCCACACAGCATAGCATTAATGTCTAAAGGACACCCAGGGTTTAGGGGTCAGATCAGTGATGCTCCTAGTATTTCAGCAAGCATAGGGCTAAGGCCCAGGGCTCCACTAATGTTTCACAAATCATAGCCCTAAGGTCTAAGTGATACCCAGTGTTAAGTGCTGAGGTCCAGGAGACTTCTAGTGTTTAAAAAAAACATAGCAGAGGTTCACTGGGCTACTAGTGTTTCATAGAGCACAGGGCTGTGGTCCATGGGTCTTCTAATGTTTCCTAAAGCATAGCACTTGGGTACAGGGGACACTAGGCTTGGGCGGTAATACGGTAATATGGTATACCGCGGGATCTAAAAATAGCAACGGTATCAGTTTCAATACCGTTATACCGTCATAAAAACAATGCATTTATATAGGAGACAAGGATTAAATATTAAATATAATTTATTTAACGCCTAAAAATGCGTATGCGTGGTTGTCATCACGTGACAGCGTGGAGGAGAAAGAGAGAGGTGGGGAAAGATGGCGAGTCGCGCACCAAGTGACGTGGTCTCGAAAAAGAACACAACTGCAGTTTGACAGTATTTCGGGTTTCGACCGAACGAGAAGGGAGAGGCGGTAAATACGGACGAGGCAATTTGCAAATTGTGCAACAAAAAGGTGACCGCGAGAGATGGAAATAAGTTTTTGTTTACAGGGATCCCAACCTGCAAAAACTCATTTCCGGGAGGTCCGCCAAAAAAAATAATAAAAACGTCCGGGGCGGGGGGGGGGGACTGGCGCGAGGGGATCGCAGTGATCCACACATACGCACGTTCTCTCACTCTCTCACTCCGCCAGGTGCGCGATTTATTTACAGTTCTTCCAAATGCGCGATGCGCTCGCTACTGTCTCGCGTGCAGGTTCTTGTTTGCTTGCTCCAGTTTCCGGGATATTTTATTCAATTTGCGGGCATCAGGGAGACGCTATCAATATGCGGGAGACTCCCGGAACTTCCGGGAGACTTGGGATCCCTGTGTTTAGGACTATTGCTTTGCAATACTTTTTATAATATGGATGATGTTTATGTTAATTCAACTCTGGTTGACTGTTGTGGGTCTTTTTGCACTTTTTTATAAGCTGCTCTTCTTTGTTATTAAAAGTTGTTCAGGCGGTGTGATTTAATTTAATTGATTTGTGTGCGCGTCTCTGCGCGAAAACTGTTCTGGATGTTTATGTTTATGTTAATTTAATTCTGTTTGACTGTTGTATTTGCACTTTTTTATAAACTGCTATTTGTTGCTAACAAAAGTTGTTAATATTGTTCTGCATGTTATTTTGTTACTGTTTCAGTATTAGTGTTTGGTATTCAGTTTCTGAACGGTTTAGGCACAAGCCAACAGTTTGGTGACGCTGTCTGAGCCTTACGTCACAATTTCTTTTCACAATTATTTACGGTAATACCGTATACCGAGGTAAAATAGGGAGGAGGTTTGACGGTATCAAAATTTGGATACCGCCCAAGCCTAGGGGACACCCAGGGTTTAGGGCTGAGGACTAGGTGGCTGTAGTGTTTCATAGGACATAGGGCTTAGGTCCATGGGACACCTAGTGTTTTACTGAGCATAAGGGTAAGGTCAAAGGGAGACCTAAGATTTAGGATTTAAGAATAGGGATATGGGATAATGAAATGTGATAATTTTTAGGTGCGGTGGTCAATTTGAATGTTCCTGTGGATGAGGTTGAGAATGAATGGTTAAATATAGGGAATAAAGTATATGGGGAAATATGGGAACAGAGTTTTGTTGGGATTATAATTATATTAAGGTTAATAAAACTAGGGCTAATCAGATTGGGGGGAAATGGCAATGAAGATGTGACTAGGGTTCGACTTGTTAAAGATTATGGCTGGGGTGAAGGACTAAAGTACTTATAAATGTGACCAGATCTGCCGTAATGAGTCGGAAGTCGGCGTTCTATTTATTTAGATACGGGCCGATTATGTTGACAAACATCACAAATATCAATTTTTCTTTTTTGGTCTTATATGAAAGAAAAGGTCTTCAAAATTAATCTGGTCTCCAAAAAAGAAAAATCGCTATTTTTGTGATGTTTTTCAACATAATCGGCCTGTATCTAAATAAATAGAATGCCAACTTCCGACTCATTACGGCAGATCGGGTCACAAATAAGGTTAGGGACGGTATGAAAATTCGAATTAGGGTCAGGAAAATTTAGGGTTGGAGAACTATGGTGAAGCCTTTTAGGGGTGGTGATGGGAGTAGGGTTAGGGGGACTAGGGGTAAGTTTAGGGTTAGGTGTTGGGAAAGGTGTGGTGACCTAGGGATGAAGATTAGAGTTAAGTTGAGGAGTAGGGATAAAGGGCTAAGGGTTAAGTTTGGGTTGGGTGTTGGGGGGCTAGTGAACTAGGGTTTAACTATAGGGTTAGGTTAAGGAGTAGGGACAAGGGGCTAAGGGTTAAGTCTAAGGTTGTGTGTTTGGACAATGGTAGTGAGCTAAGGATTAATATTATGGTTATGTTAAGGAATAGAGGTAAAAGGCTAAGGGTTGGGTATTGTGTTGGTGTAATGATGGGGTAGTGAGCTGGGGGTTAAGATTGGGTAAGGTTGAGGAGTAGGTGGAATATCCCTTAAGTAACTAGGATGTTTTTGCGAAATAGGATTCAGAAAATGATCATATATACTGAGCTGAGTTATATGATTCGCTCTTACAGTCAGACACTATTGGACGGCCCTGGGGGACCTCATGCGGAACTGTCCATGTACCAGGGTCCTTATGGATCTTGGGCAAGAGGTAGAACCGGCGTGGGCGAGGAGGATTGGCCCCTATAAGGTGAGATTTCTGTTTGTTAGTAATAAAACCTTTGTCCTTTAGTCCCTGAAAATTTTGAATTAGACGATTCTGGGTTTCCATCTGTAGAGAATGGGGAAGTTTGATATAATGCTTCTCATTTTTTAATTGTCTGTGAGCCTCTAACAGATGTTGTTCACGGTCCATTATTACAAAGGCTGATCCCTTGTACACAGGTTTAATAACAATGTCTCTCTTTCGTTTTAATTGCAATAATGCTTGTATTTGTTCCTTGCCTAAATTGTTCTTCCCACCAGAATTAGAGCCCAAACGAGAAGCCGAAATGTAGTTCTTAGAGACCAGTTGAACAATTGGAGCAGAAATATTGGCTTTATCTGGTACCCAGGTTGATTTACTAGTAAATGGTAAATATTTCATATTAGATTTATAATCAAAGTAATCTAAAAGTTTTAGACATCTGTTAAAATCAGGGATGTCCCCCTTGAGGTTCGAGGAAGTCTCTGTCCACAGTGAGGGAACAAATGCCATTCCCTTTTTCAAATCTCTATCTGTGTGTAAGTGAAAAGGTTTTGGATAAATAAATAACGTTACTCTGCAAATTTATTGTTGAGTTCAATGACTTTTCTATCCTTGTAAGTTTAACTGGTCCATCCAGTGTTCTAAAATTTGTGTAGCCGTATTTGGCCGATCGCCAAAGTTCCTGCAATTGTTTTTTGGAGGTTTGTTGGAATAATTGTTCTTTATTATTAATCCCTAGTGATAAAATTATCTTTTGTGTCTGTGTATTAGGAGACATTTTTTGCAAGACTTTGGCAATGTGGAGGAAGTTAGCTCCCGGAAAGCTGTCAATCTGGAGCGAAGGATATCTATATGGTGGAATCCGAGCCAAATTAGAATCTCCAATAATCATGACCGGTCGTCGGGCCAAAATATCCCAGTCGAGTATTTTACGGTTGGTACGAGCATGTTTAATAGGAAAAAATAATTTTCCACTAGGTGTAGGAGGTTGAGGACTCATTCTAAAAGAGGCTTCAGATTGAGTGTAAGTCAGAATTGATTCCCTCATAACATTCTTCATCACATCCTCCTTAGATTCAACTTTATTTATTTGAATATTACGTGGAGAATTAGGAAAATCTGATGTCATTTCCATGGAATCTTGTGAGGCTGGAAGAATTGAATCGAAACTTTTAAATACACTTTTAAATATAGTTTTTAAATAAATAAAGTTTTTAATCTCAGATTCTGGTGTCTCTAATGGAGCAGGATGAAGTTGGGGTGTAACTTCCACTGTCCTGGCTTTGCAAAAATTGTCTCCATGTCTAGGATTAAGGTCTGTCAAAGGTGGATCATTGATAGGCGTTTCCTGTGCTCTACCCACTGTGCCCTACCCCCGCTGGACTGTATTCTCTAGGCTTGGATCCTGTACCTAGAGAGAAGACATCGACATAACATTAGATGATTCAGGTAAGTGTTCCACAACTAATGTTGATGAACTCTGCTCGCATTTGGTTCAAATTATATGCCTCGCCCCTTGTATCGTTTCTTCCCTGAGCTCCTGTCTAAAGCGGTTCCTGCCCCATCTACAGGCTTGTTCCCAGTCCGGTTCACTAAAAACAGAAATGTTCGTTACAATTTCCTCAATAAGCTTTGTGTAATAATCTAATAAAATTTGCATGTTATATAGGGTTATACTGTATAGGGTAAGGTTATGATTAGGGTTAGGAACAAGGGGTAGGGTTAAAGTAAGAAAAGGTTGAGGTTAAAATTAAAGAGAAAGGGTAAGGTTAAGATTAGGGTTAGGAATGAGGGATAGGATTAAAGTAAGACAGGGTTAGAGTTGGGTTAAGAACAAAATGTAAGATTAAGGTTAGGTTTATGAGTATGTTTATGGAATACGGCATGTGATGATTTTTAGGTGCACTGGCCAATTGGAGATCTGTTATGGATGAAATGAGACTCTAACAGAAAGGGGGTGAAAGTAAAACTATAAGATAAATCCAGGGGTTAGGGTTAAAAGTTGACACAGGGTTAACTGGAACTTCCTCTTCACAATGCTGTTCAGCCTATGAGAGAGGTCCAAAAGTGGTTATTAGCGGGACAACATTCTTCGAGTCGGGACGCACGGCCCTTCCTCCACTCCTGAGTTGTACTAAAGCGTCTGATTTGATAGACCGTAAAATCTCCTTGAATAGCCTCTTCCCCATAAAGCTTTGAACAAAACCCGAACTGCCTCCTCAAAATGCTCTTGGGAGGAGCAGATACGATAGAAATGTGTAATTTGTGATTTGATGATGCCTGCAAAAGTATGTTTTGGGTGGTAACTTGACTTGTGTAAAAGACGGTGCGCATCTGTAATAAAAAAAAAACTTTGGTATGCATTACTGTAGTTCCTTTTAGTGTATTAGTAAAGAAAACAGTAGTGTCTAAAAAAATCAGTCGTTTGTACATGTGTATTAATTTAGATTAATTGTGTCATGATGGTCATTAGCTATTCTACCAAATTCATGGAGAGATACCAAACCATGCGTCCAGACTCCGAAAATGTCGTCTAAATACCTAAAGTACAGTTAGGGTTTAAAAGTAAGCTTGTGCCAAAGAGCTTGCTCCCAGTAGGCCATATAGATGTTCGCATAGGCTGGTGCAAACTTTTTCCCCATAGCTGTACCCGAAATCTGCCAAAAAAAGGCTTGATCAAATTCAAAATCATTACATTTTCAATTGATCTCCAAGAGGTCCAGAAGAGCGCCGTCCGGTCGAGAGGAACTCCAGAATATCTCACTTGAGGTTCACAGGTGGATTGGTCCAAGGCGTGGGAACAAAAGTCATTCCCCTCCTTAACACATCTATTTGCGGTTGGGTAAATTGATAACAATACTCTGTAAATCCAGTTTAGAGTGCAATTACTTTTCTACTCTTCTAAGTTTAATTGGTCCATCCAGTGAACAAGAATTTGTTTAGCAGTGTTAGGAGTCCAATGGATCAAATCCTTCGGTTCCACCTGGAACCTCAAGGGGGACAACTCTGACAAGAAGTGGGTTTGAGAACAGATAAAATTATTTAACTGTTTGAGATTCTGCTGTTGTTTCAGGGGAAGAGCATTGGAAAAATGAATAGCTGCCGTAAACACTCTAGCCCTAGGGAAAGCTGTTGCTGCTGATCGCCAAAGTTCATGTAATTGTTTTTTAGATGTCTGTTGAAACAATTGCTCTTTATTGTTAATGCCTAACGACAAAATAACTTTTTGTGTCTGAGCGCTAGGAGACATTTTCTGCAGGACCTTCGCAATGTGGAGGAAGAAACATTTACGGGGATCAGGAACAGAGGTCTGAGGTAGTGGTAAGGGGTCAGGAGTTAGGGGTTAGGGTAGGAAAGGGGTCTAGGGTTATGGTCGGGGGGTAATAATAGGGTTGAGGATCTAGGATGGGGGTCTGGGGTTAGGTTTACGGTTGGGGTTAGGGTTATGGTAAGGGTCAGGAATAGGGTTGAAGGTCAAAAAAAAGATCAGGATTTTTAATTTTTTTTAAAAATTTTCCTTCTCATTCTTGTTTATTGAGGTCCAAGATTTACTAACTATAATATTGGATATTAAAACCATATGGGACTAATGACTGGACTTGATATATCCAATACGACTCTTCTCTGAGCTGTTGTCCACGTCTTGTTTTGCTGCAGTCCCATAATTTTAAAATCCCTTACGTCCCTATTGATAAAATGTTCTACTAAAGGTGTATCCTTGTTTTTCTTCTTAATTGTATCCAAATGTTGTTTTAATCTCTCCCTCAGACCGTTTCTAGTTTCCCCTATATAGTGCTTGCCACAGTGTGCGCAGTGAACTAAATAAATGACATTTTCTGTATCTAAGGTGATATTTTGTCTCGGAGTGTAGGAACCACTTGGGTTTACCAAATTCGGTATAATTTGAAAGTGGTCCAGCAGAGGCTCCTGAGCTGGGGCTGACCTCAGTGTCGCTCGCACCAGGTAATCTCCAAGAGTTCTGTTTCGCTTGTAGGCTGAAATCACTTTATCATCATCATCATTTGCAATGGAGTATGGGTTTGACTTACCTTTTGAACATTCTGTTTAATTCTCTTATTTGCAATTTTAGAATGTGAATTATATGTGGTAAAAAGAGGTAGACATTTCTTGGGGTCCGGACTCCAGGTCGTCCTATTCTGTTGTAAGTACTTTAATGTATTTGATTTTATTGTTCTCAAAAAACGCTTGCTGTAATGACGTTCACAAAGTGCCTTGAAAAGAATAGTGGTGGCATTATTGAAATCTTTTTCTAAAGTGCAAATGAGGTGAAACCTGATGATCTGAGATTTAATAATCCCCCCAAACGTATGTTTGGGGTGATAACTACTTTTATGTAGCGAACAATGCGTATCCGTATCCCCAAAAGATATCGTCCAAAAATCTAAAGTAGAGAAGTGGTTTAGGCGTTAATGTTGAAAAGAGTGTCTCCTCCCAGAATGCCATGTACACATTTGCATACGCAGGTGCAAACTTTTTCCCCATTGCAGTCCCATGAATCTGTAAAAAATATTTATCATCAAATTTAAAGTCATTTCTGGTCAAATTAATATCCAACAGGGTAAGTAAAGCATCATCCGGTCGTTGAGGGTCTGGGTATTTATCAAACCATTTCTTTACCACCTGTAGGCCCAATTCTGTATCGATATTCGTGTACAAAGATTCAATATCGGCCGTAAATAAGAAACAATCCGGAGGCAGATTAATACCTGTAATTTTATCAATGAAATCATATGTATCCTTTAAATGTGACGGATGAAATTGAGATATAGCATTTTTTTTAAAAAGTCAATATATTGCGCGGAACAATATGACTCACTATTTACATCTGATATTATCGGGCGGCCCTGGGGAATCTCGTATGGGACGATCCAGGATTCAGGTGATTTATGAATTTTCGGCAACAGGTATAATTGTCGGGGTGGAGGTGGGTTAAATCCAGTTAAATATTTTTTTTTGTTTATCCGTGATAAATCCCTGTTTTTGTAAACAATCAAATGTTTCTATCTGTAATTTTTGAGTTTCTTTCTGAAGTGAATGTGAAAGTTAATTGTAATGTTGTTTATTTTCCAGTTGTCGATATGCTTCAGTCAAATATTGCTGTCGATCCATTATTGCTGTTGCCGTACCCTTGTCTGCCGGTTTTATGATTATATCTTTATTCTTTTTTATTCTTTTAGTGCTATAATTTGTTCTCTGGGTAAATAATTTTTTTCTTTTCTAATTCCATTACGTTCTATTGTGGTGAGGGTTTTCCAATTGTCTCTAATCAATGATTTAACTGGTGTAGCAATTTTTGACATATTAGGGGTCCAATTTGAATTTTCACAAAACTGATTACTTGTGGATGATGGTCAAAATAATCTAAAAGAATAAGTGTCCTATTGAAATCCTGGACTTCCCTCCTCAATTTCACAGGGTCTCTATTTAACGGTGTGGGCACAAAAGTCAGCCCCCTCTCCAGGAGATCCCCCTGTGGACCTGTTAATATAAAAGTTGTAGACAAATTAATCACATTTTTCAAATGTTGATGTTCGTACTCCGACCTTCTTTCAGTTAAAAGTTTAACTGGTTGAGCCAATGATTAAGAATCATCACTTCCGTATTTGTGGTCCAGTGAATATTGTCTTTAGGATCCACCTTAAAATATAATGGGAAAATCTCGGTTAACAATTGTTGGGCCTGCTGGTCGATCAAGTTGTTAATCTGCATTAGAGTCTTTTGCTGTGCAGGAAGTAAAAGATCAGAGAAATTAATTCTCACTGTATAGATGGCTCCACAACTCCTGTAACTGTTTTTTGGCTGTCTGTGCAAACTGCTGATCTTTATTGTTAATATCCAATGAGAGAATGACTTTTTGTGTATCCAGAGTAGGAGTAAGCTTTTGTAAAATTTTTGCTATATGTAGAAAATTAGCACCAGGGAAACTATCAATTTGTATGTTTGGATTATGAAAATTTGGAATCCTAGATAGATTCGAGTCATGATTAATATGGGTTATTTTGGTGTTAGGAACCAATCTTGAATTTTTTTATTAGTTTGTTTGTGTCTTGTTGAAAAGAACGTCAACCTGTCGTCATTTTTTGGTGTGTCCTGATATAGTCGGTATTTATCTTTTCGAGCTGTCAATGATAATCTGTTCCGTATTGTATCCTGTCCAGGATTATCTTTGATTTGACTGTCTTTTTTGAGATATTGCAGTTAAATTTATTGTTTGAGTTGTATGAGTTAAATTGATTTTTTGAGGGGCCTCGGATTTAGAGTTGGATAGGATACAGTCCTTATCGTCCTCATTCATCATCGCCACCTCCTTTAAAATATCTTTATTGATAATTTGTTTGTTACATGATGTTTGTTGTTTCAGGTGCCTTATTTGATCTTGTGACGCCAAATCCAGGTCATCTTCTAAATTTAAAACACACCCATTATTTTTGTGTCCAATTGAAGTTATTTGTTGTTCCTTAATTGTTGCACCTTTACTTACCGGGTCTGCATGAATTTGTACTTCAGCTGTACTAGTTTTAGGTCTACCCACAGTCTGTTCTTGTTGTTTTGGACTTTTTGTTTTGTTATTGGATTTTTTGGGAGTTGTGGAGGTCGGTTCTGAATCTGAAACAGAGAGAGGCGGAAAGTCAAGATCAAATTCTGGGGTATTGCGTTGTGCCAATATACTTTCTGGTTTCACATGATTTAAAATTGTTTGTCTTACCAGTTCAAGTATGTTGTCTCTTAATTTGTTCTTAAACCTATTTTGGCCCCACCTGCAGGCCTTGTCTTGTATTTAAATGTTGCTCCACTTCCAAATTCTGCAACACAGCAAATCTATTTTGTAAAACCGCCATGATGAAAGAACTCACTCACTCAGAATAGGGGGAAAAACATTTTTCTAGGAAAATGTTCTACTATAAACACAATTTCAGGGAAGTTGAATCGTGGCAAACTTAGCTCTCTTGTCTCCCAGTTGTGTTCACAGTCCTTGTAGGCCCAAGGTCTTGTGTTTGTAGAGAGTTAGGGTTGTGAAAAAATAGGGTTTCGGAAAGTGGGGACGGGTTAGGAGTAGGGTCCGGGCTAAGGGTCAACGGTTAGGGTTCGGTGCCAGGGAGAGGGTGATGAGCTAGCGAACAAAAATAAAGCAACAGCTGGACAGGTAAGAAGAAGTGGGGGTAAGGGCCTGTGCGGGTGGTCAAGTGTTCCGAGTGAGCAGCTAGATGAATGACGTGGGGCTTAGTCATAGGATAGGTGAAGAAGTAGGGGTGAGAGGTTAACGTTAAGGTTAGGATTAGAAAATTGTTTTAAAAAGAACAGGTAATAAAACCTTTTATGTTGTATTCCTTTTTTCCTTCCTAACTCTAATAATTCTCTCTAATAATTTCCTTTCAGATAAGGATTATTAATTGTTTTTTTATTATATATATATATGTATATATGTATGTGTGTATATA
>JAVGVS010000581.1:0-203029 GCA_032718565.1 Distichodus sexfasciatus | reverse complement strand
CTCCAGCTCCTTCTTCAGCAGGGAGATGACTTTGTGCTCCAGCTCCTGATTAGGAACAAAGCAGAAATATTATAAAAACATTTGAATGATCATTTAAAATTCTAAACAAGATGTCCACACATATACAGTAACACACACCTTGAATATGGACTCCAAATGATTTCTGTGCTCCATCTCTGATTTCTTCTTTTGAAAACTGTAGAAAATGTAAAGAACACTGGGCCTCATTCACCAACCATTCTTATCAAATTTCTCCTCAACATATTACGTCTTGTCAAAAAGATGTTCAATAGCAGTGCATTGCTCTGATTTATAAATATAAACATTAAAATTCAACTCACCTCTGCAGTGTGATTATAATTTCACTCACGAACAAAATTCCACATTTATTTATTCATTTTCCAAACTGCCCAATAACTTTTAATGAGGGTCACAGGGTACAGAGCCTATTCAAGAACTGAGCCTGTCAAGACTGTCTTTACCTCAGATCAGCAGAACTGTCTCTTTCTCTGAAAGTATTTGGAACATCCATTGACTCATCACTCTTCATGGACACACAGCTGGGTTCAGGTGAATATGATCTCTTATTCAGACTTATGCAGAAATAATAAGCATCACATAAACATCCATTTAATGTGATATTTTATGTTCTATATATTAAGATTGCACATATTAGATAAACTGTAATAAAGTGTTAAAGACTGTGCTTGACTACATTTTAAGTGTGTAAAATGATTTTTGATGTTCTCTCACCTTTCTGTTTTCCTTTTGTGTTGTTCTCCAGAGAGACTCATTTTGGAGGTCATGTCTCACCCTGCAGTTTGTACAGTCTCACTTCACAATAACACTCTTCCCTCAAATATCACTCTGCATCACCAGTTTGTCCACCTTCAGAAAACAAGGTGCCTCATGTGAGATGAGATTTGCACTCAAACATAATTTTACACTGAACTGTTTCTACATCGGTGCAGATTCACATCATGAATAAACTCCAGCTCATATTCACATCATCACTGTACTTTTCATTTGAAGAACTTGATGTTGAAATGAATAAGAAGTGTGTAAAACTCAAGCGTGTTAAATACCTGAAGGCCTCTGGTCACTCTGGAGCTAAATCAGAAGTCCAGTAACGGACTCGGTCAGTCTCTCACACCAGTACAATATCCATGTAGACAGTCGCTTCTCATCCAGTTCGGGATGTTACAAGTTTAGTGGAATGTGTAAATAAGAGTTTAAAAGCTGTAATGTGTTGCTGCATCACCGAGCTGCTGAGGGAAGTTTCACTTTCACTTTAACTGGTTTGAACTGGATTTGTTTCCTGATTCTGATGAAGACGTGACCAGTTAAAAGTGAAGGAGGGAAAAGAGTGAGAAACATGTAAAATTGTAGAGCTGTACAGCAGTAGGTGCAGATCTTACATGTGTAGCACACTTGAATAATGACTCAGGTGCGCTTTATGTTTTATTCTTTTGTTGTTTTTACTGCGAACATACACAGATATAACAGAACAGTGTTGTTCAAGACAATCAGTCCACTTTGGCACAAAATATAATTACACAAGATAACACATCACTGTTACACCAGTACTCCAACATGACATTTCACCAGTATATGCACGGTGTTTAAGCATAGACTACTCAAATGTGCAGCCACAGGGTCTCAGTACTAATGGCCAGGGGGTAGTTTAGCTGCTAGGCTAGCGCGGCTAACAGCAACTTCGACTCAGACTTATTAAGGGGTAAACGGCCAACTTTTCCCCTTCACACCTGACCCTCTGTCTTATGCCACATCCATTCACTTAATCCTATGCCTCCTTACCTGCGAACATACACAGACATAACAAACAAGCACGTCTCTGTCTTGCATCTCGTCTCAGCGCTATATTACAGTGTTTGGGCGCTGACTTTACACTGCGGACAGAGGCGCTCACTAAAGGCTACACTTCATTTTGTGGCGAAAATTTGGTAACAACACCTTCTTAACTTCTGTCTGAAAAGTACACTCCTGTTGCCTGTGTGCAGGATACTGGGACACAGATGTGTGAAATAAACCAAAAACATAAAGTAAAATATGCCAAAGAAACAATACAACAAATATAACATGAACTATACTGTTAAACATGTTACAACAAAACAAATTATGTAGCGGGGTGCCTCTTTTCAGTCACTATCCTCACACATGGAGGTGAAAATAAATGAGTGACTAGTAGTGAAAGGTGGAGTGTGTTGTGTCTGAGCAACAATTGTCTCTTTATTGATCTCATATTTCTGCATTATTGGGTCTTTCATATGTTCATATTCCCTCATATTGTGGGGATCCATATGCTGTTTGAGTTTGAAGCTTAATAATTGTCACTAAAATGCAATGTCCATTCATTTGTGGTTCATATTTATGCTCTTGCTGAAGCCAGAGTTAAACTGAACTTTATAATCATCTCAACCATACAAGAGTATTCAGAGAGACGACATGATGAAGCTCAGGGTCCACAGTTACACAAAGTGCAAATAATAAAAAATAAGTCATTGTGAACTTCTGTTTCTAAATGAGGGACAAAGAACAAAGATCAACATTTAACGCTGTTACATAATGTTCAACATCATCTTTTTATGAGTGCAGAGTGGAAACATGATGACAAATTGATCTAAACATTTCATGTTGTTTTTACACAATATGCAGTCAGTCAACAAAATTCTAAAATACATTAGTTATACCCAAAACCAAAACTATGGATCACTTTTGTCTAATTGACAAATGTTTACACACAGCATACCAGAACAGAAAACTCAATATCCTAAACATTCGAAACAGTATAAAAACCTCTTTACATCAGCTGAAAAACAATAGTAAAACAGCTGATAACAGCCCAAACATATGAATAAATGCTGTTTTTGTAATGCTAGTTATTGAAAGTGAGTGATTATTTGTCATTGTGATCACACCACAGCACAACACAACCAAATGTAACCTCTGCATTTAACCCACCTATAAAGGAGCAGCGGGCAGCTAACCGGTGCGCGGGCAGCAGTGCTTGGGGACAGTATCTTGCTCATGAGCACCTCAGTGGTAATTTTACCGGCCCTGGATTTGAACCTGTGACCTTCTGATCACAGGGCGAACACCCGTGTTGAGAGGAAAGTTAACAATTTGGCCAGTTGTGTGATGTAGCTGTGCTGCTGTGTTTAGATAAAGTAAGTATAGTATAAGTAGTATATATAGTATATAAGTATATCTTAAGTATAAGTAGGTAAGCACTTGTTAGCAAGTGTAAAAACTGTCATTTCTATTTGAAGATGCATATTTTTCTATTATATCTCTAGTCTTAGATTTAGGTTGTTGTCATTTTTCTTTATTTTAATGTTTGTGTGTGTGTTTTTAAGCTGCATGAATGAATGAATGAATCAGGGCTAATTTCACTAGGTGTTGTAATTGTGTGTAGGATAAAATGTGTGGTGAATGTGAATGTAAAACAGCTCGGCGCTGCAGCAGTGTGTAGATAAAGAGATGAGATGATGAGTTGTCCCAGCAAACAGGGAACGTCCCCCGCTCTTTTATAGGACATTTGCAACGTTCACTAAATGTAGCATTCACAACATTCTCTGCAAGACGTTACCAAAATGATTCCCTTATGTTTCACAAGTGTACAGAGAGACGAGACGACTTGGCTCCAGCTTCCACAGTGCAAAAAGACAAAGTAAGGCACATAGAGTGAGCAAAAAATATATAATAGACTATAAAATATAAAACATTAGAACTCTACAGGTAGAGGTACAAAAGAGACTGTGCAATATAGTTACATGCAGAATTTAAAACTACACTTTTGGTGCTGGAGTTAAGTTTTTGCATTGAATGTGCATATGATTAGCATCAGTTGAATATGAAGTTCTAAACACAGGTAGTTCTATTAAATGAAGTGACAGCAGTAGAGAAAACTACAACTGGTAATATGTACAGTAAGGTTCAACACCATGAACTAAATATACAACATTCTGGTTAGTTTAACACTTTTTGTTTCTGCATAATTCCATGTGCTCTTTCATCATTTTGATTTTTTCAATATGAATCTGCAATGTAGAAAATAATAAAAACAAAGAAAAAAAGACATTGAATATGATGTGTCCAAACTTTTGACTGGTAGTATATATTAAAAGTATATACATTTTCTTAGTTTTCAGTGAAATACAATGATAAAAATGAGTCCGAATAGGAAATATAGCAAATGAGCAGGACATGTATTGTCGGAGGTTAAAATGATCATTTTAATAGAAGTGATGAATGTGTTCTTCAAACTTTTTTGAGCCTGTAAACCAGAGGTCGCTAACCAGAAGCTGGCTCATACAGATCCCGACCTACAGCCAAAACAGAAGGTTATGGTTTAAAACCTGACGGAGCGCTTCTGTTTTAACCAGTTTTTGTAGTCTTTTCACTAGTGGTTTAGTGGATGAGGAAACACACAGACCAATAGCATGCGAGTTCAGCCATCCCACATGACGGCACTAAGCCAATCACATCTGTGCATTTGAGGAGGTACACACTGCGACTCTACAGTGCAGACAGATGAGAGAGTTAGAGGCAAGACAAACACGTGAAGAGACAGTAGAGAGATGGAGGGAGAGATGAAGGGAGTGATGGAGGGAGAGATGGAGGGAGGGATGGAGGGAGAGATGGAGGGAGGGATGGATGGAGAGATGGAGGTAGGGTGAACATCTCCCGGTCGGAGGTGAACATCTGTGTTATTGTTGTGAGTTCACCTGTCAGTCATGCAGACACAATGCAGATTCCTCAAACAGTAGTTACTCTCCAAATAAACTCCATAGTCCTCCTCTTCATCCTCCTCTTACTCAATGTCCTCTACCTCTTCTTCTTTCATCTTCCTCCTACTCTTTTTGTTCCCCCTTCTCCTCCACCAGCACCCCCACCCTCTTCCTCTACTTCTCCACTCTTCACTCTTTCTCTTGTCCTCCTTCTTCTTCTTCTCCTCCTCCTCCTCCCCTAATCCTCTCCTTTGTCCTCCTCCTCCCCCTTATGGTTCCTCCTCCCCTTCTCCTCCTCTTCATCTCACTCCACTTTTCCTCTTCTTGTTCCTTCTCCTACACCTTACCTCCTCCTCCTCCTCGACTTATCATCCCCTACTTGTTACTTTCCTCCTCCTCCTCTTTCTCCAAGCCCTCCACTTCTCTTCCTCCTCTCCTCTTCTTTTACTTATCCTCCCCTTCTTTCTCATCCTCTTAACTCTGCTCCTCTTTCTCCTCGTCCTCCTCTCTTGCTCCTCCTCCTTTCATCTTCCTCATACTCATTGTGTTTCTCCTGTTCCACCTCTCCTCCTCCTCATTCTCCTCTTCTTTCCCTCCCCTTCTTCCCCTTGTCCTGTCCCCTTGTTAAATTGCCACGAATCCTCCTGCCAAAATGAACGTCGGTCATTGGCAACACTGGAAGTTAAGGTTAGAGTCGGGGTTAGATAGTGACCTGACAAAGACAGCAACCCCTGACTGTGTGTGTGTGTGTGTATACGGTTCAATCTCAGCACCTGCAGGGAGTATCCAGCCTGTACATCTTCATTAGACGTAAGTAAAAGTCCACTCTCTTGGTGATGGACGCTCCAGTCAGAATGGAGCATTCAGTGATTTGTGTCCACTAATGCAGTATTAACAGGGTTTTTATTGGCGATAAGTGCATCGTAGAGCCAATCCGTCGACCTCATATGATTTGGGATGGACTCGAGAGCCAGCTGCGGGATCTGTCAGTGTTGTTAGCTCTCGCTTGCTCAAGTGACAAGAAAAGAAAATGAAAAATGCTCAGTTTACTTTCCCAGACATGCTTCAGATCCAGGCTGAGACTGAAGTTCTGAAAGGACTAAATTATAATAAATGTGCAGTAAATAAAATTTCACATCTGTTCCTCAAACCCGTCAAGCGAGACTTAATCAGCAACTGTGATCCAACTAAGTTGCAGGTCTTTGTCTTCTTTTGAAGATAGGTGGTTGGAATTGTGCAGCACTTAAAGTTCTGAAAGGATAAGAAGTGACACGCTGCTTGATCACTGCTGATAAATAAAGAGGTGCAGCTCAATTCTTGTTCTTGACGCAAGCATTAAGGACTTGAACCTGATGTGAGAAGCCACATGGAGCCAGTGCAGTTTCCGTAGAAGAGGTGTGGTGTGGAGAATTTAGGTTTGTAGGCAAGTCTCTCAGCTACATTCTGGATCGGTTGATGTGGTATAATTGCCTTCATTGAAAGTCCAGCCAGTAGAATTGCATTAGTCCAACTTAGAGATGACCAGGGACTGGACGAGTAACTGAGTAGCATTGGTGGTGAGGAACGGATGTATCCTTCTGATGTTGTAAAGAAGATATTTATGGATTCAGGAAAGGTTAACAATGACTACGACGGTGTATTAGGGGCATTGCATATTAAAAAAATAATAAAACGGGGTTGGGGAGGGGGCAATTTGTGAGTTTTTTCTCGTATATTTACCACTTTAAACTCACAGAACATCCGAGTTTTTCTTCTCGTAAATTTACTACTTACATCTCAGAGGATTTCAGAGTTTTCTTTCTCGCAAATTTATGACTTTACAATGTCAGAGAATCTCCGAGTTTTTTCTCATAAATTTATGTCTTTAATCTCGAAAATTTGGACTTTATTGTCGCAAGTGTATGACTTTACAATGTCAGAGAATATCCGAGTTTTTTCACGCAAATATATGACAATCTCAGAATTTCTGACTTTCTTCTCGTAATTTTACCTCCCTCCCCATTCCCGTTTTATTATTATTTTTTAATATACAATGGCCCTAATACGCCATCATAAATGACAGTTCATCGTCCAGAGTGACATCAAGATTTCTTGTCGTCTTTGAGGGGATGATGACCAAGTTCTCAAAAGAAACGGTGAGGTTGTGACTTGGTGATGGATTCCTTTTGATGTGTTGGTGGCCTAGTGGTAGGACACTTGCCTTTAGCCCAAGAGGTTGCAGGTTCGAATCTGGCATTAGCAGCATTGGGTCCCAGAGCAAGACCCTTAACCCTAAGTTGCTCTCAGGGGAACTGTCCCCGAAATTAGGAAATGTAAATCGCTCTGGATAAGAGCGTCTGCTAAATGCTGTAAATGTAAATGATTTACAAGAACTCAGTCTTACTGGGATTCAACTTGACATCATCCAGGCCAGGCAGTCTGAGATGCGGATTAAAACCTGGTGGTCATCAGGTGGAAAAGAGAGAACAATTCGAGTGTCATCAGCATAAACTTTCCAAAGAAAACAGTGTATAAAGAAAAGAGAAGGAGTCCCAAGACCGAACCCTGTGGAACGCCAATGGCCATTTTTCATGACACGTGAAATGTTCCACTTCTCCCTTTATTTCTTCACTTCTCCTCTACTTCTACCTCATCCATATTTCATTCTCCTTCTACTCCTCCAGCACCTCATCCTTTCATCCTCCTCACATCTCTTTCTCTTCCTCCGGCTCTCCTCCCCCTTCCTCATCCTCTCTTCCTTGTGTTCCTCCTTATACACTCTTCCACCTAACCCTCTTTCTCCTCCTACACTTATCTTTTTTCTGCTCCACTTCTGCTCCTCCTCCCTGCCTCTTCCTCACCCTTTTGTGAGTATCCTAAACACTAGACCAGAGAAGATTTTTCTTAAATGCACAAACAGAGACATGAAGAATGAAGGTTCCAAACAGAAAAGAAAACTCTATTCAGGATATTTTAGGAACAGTAACAACGTAAAAGCTTTGAACCTTGTTTTACAGTGAAGTGTGTGTGTGTTTATTTGCATGTAAACAGCAGCAGTAATGCAAAAAACACTGCCAATTTGATGACAGCAAACAGCAGCTTTAAATTCATCTACTGTACAAATGCTCTGAGAGAAATGAGCATGACAATACAGTAAACAAATTAATTACAAATCTTACATACCTTCACAGTGACATACTGTATTTTGTAATTACATGACTGTACTGTAAATATCAAATACAGTAAGCTTGCTGTAGAAATCTCTGCTGCCGGTACTTTACAGGTCGAGCACCACGTCCTGCGAGACACGGCCAAACCCTCACCACAATTTGTCCAAACGTAATAAATGTGGCTGGCTCTGTCTCACGGGTGGCTGCTTTCCATTAGGGCTTCAAAGTGCGTATAAAGCCTGATGAATGCGGCTCGCTAAAGCAACGTGTCTTTAATTATTACGAGTTGACTCGCGGCAGCCCGAACGCAGATCCATTAGTGGCCTGAGACATTCAAACACGTCCGTCTTGCATCACGGCCGGAGAATTCTCCGGAATGGTGGAGGCCGAAGTGGGATTCCGGTGTGAGACGCAGGAGCAGAGAAGTTCCTTTAATCATCGAGCATGGCGGCACAAACCCGGCCTGGCAGTGACTGATTGGGGGAAAAAAGGGGGAACGTTTTAATGCAATCAGTTAGTTTTTTTGATCATGGAGTGGCGCAAGTTTTTCCTTCACGAGACCTTTCCTTCACGAGACGAAATATATCCCACATGCAGCGGGCAAAGTGTAATTATATATTATTCTTTCCTACACTTTCAGTCACTAAATTATGGTGGCTGAGAGAGATCACTGCAGTTCATTATAAAAACACACGTCCAATGGAAACAAAACACGCTGCAAAGCAAGAAAACAGTAATTAAGCTGATAATACACACGCAAACACACTGCAATTACACAGACGCAAATACACAAAACACATGCCACTTCACGAACGCTGCAAACAGATACAACACAACACAAGTGCTTTCAGGAAATATTTTTGTGAGCTCACATGCTTTCCCTTACAACAACAAAATGTTTGTGGCAGGTTTGTGGCAAACTTGTTAATTTGTTGAATATGTTGCCAAATAAAATGCCTGATTTTGCAGCTTTTCCAAAAAATTGTGATGAAACATGCTGTCTTTTGAGGTATTTTACTGCAATAAAGTTGTGGGAGCAAGTCAAAGTTGTGGAAAAAATTGTGTTTTGTTTTCCTTTAAAATGATACTTTAACAATGAATTAAAATCACCATTATTTTTATTAACAATTAATCATTTAGTTATTTTTGAAAGTAAATGTGAGGTGTTTTATCACACATTTCCTGCATCTTCTAAATGTAACAAGGAAGTGAGTTCGCTGACGTATGACTCAACGTTTTGCGGTAATTGGTTTAAATTGCATAGTAGTTGTCACGGCCGCGCGATCGCCGGAGTTCTGACCTGGTGGTATTTGTTCTGACCTCTGGGTTACTCTTTCGGTGTCCAGCCTTGTGTCTGTCTCTCCTCCTGTTTCCCCGGTTAGCCTAGCTTCCCCGTTAGCTCACTTCCGGGTTCTGGTTGTTTTCACTGCGTGCTCACGCGAGTAGTTCACTCCCCACCTAGAGCGCACCTCACTTCCGCATTGTTGTCTTCACTGCGTGTGCCCTTCCTAGTAGGTTAGGATCTGTTTAGGACACCCCGCGTTCATCACTGTTTTCAGGTGGCGCTCGTTACTTTCGTTATTGGGGAATTGGGACTCACTCGTTCAGCTTTGTTTTGCGCCGTATTTAAACCCGCCGAGCCAGCCACAATACGGTTCGTTCTCCCTCATATCTCGCATTTGTTTCGTTCCTGGCTCGTTGTGTTATTTAAATCACGTCTCGCTTTTTGCTCTCGGTTTTTTCGGTGTGGCTTGACGTTAGGCTTTTTGTTTTTTCCAGCTCTGCTTTTTCTCCGTTCTCGTTTGGACTCCCCGTTTTGGATCTTCCGTTTGGACTTTCAGTTTGGATTATTTCAGCCCCGTTTTTCTCCGCTGGTTTTTCAACTGTCCTGTTTTTGTTTCTCCGCAGGCTCATGTTCCCCAGTGAGGTCCTCTGTTTCGCCTCGTGGGTCTTCTCCTGGTTTCCCCACGGAGGCTCTCCCGTTTTGGCCACGGCCACGCTCACTGGGGGCACGGGCTCCACCTGAGAGAGGATTTTGGACTTCCGTTTTTTACTTTCGGTTTCGTGGACTTGGTGTTTTTTCTCCGTTTTTTGCCCTGCCTGCTTTTGTCCCTGTGTTTGTATATTTTTCAATAAACTGTTTTCTTGTATTCCGTTGCGTCCTCGCCTGCGTCAAGCTGCTACCATGACGGTAGTAATGAATTTGCTTGGATTGGCTGGATTTGCGTTAATAGTTGCAATCGCAACATCATGAAATCCTGGGGGGTCTGACTAGTGGCAAACTTTCCGCAATGTTCTGGCAGCAATGACAAATTGCCACTAGTGGTAAATGTATTTGCCAGTGATTTCCAAAGCCATTTGCCAGTAATGGTAAACTTGTAGTGAATTTTTGGTAATTTGCCAGTAGTGACAAACAAGAACTAGTCTGCCACTACAACACGGACAGGTTATTAATCTGGAAATCACTCCTAGCAGTAACTGTTTTATGGTTATGCTTGTGGGATGATTGTAAGCAACCTACAATAAAACACTGCATCATTATTTGGAACAAGATAGATAGACAGACAGATGGACAGATAGATAGATAGACCGATGGACCAATAGATGGATGGATGGATGGATGGAAGTGCCAAAGAATATAACCGTAGAATCAACTGTTTGCCCTAAGTTTTCCACAAAGTTTGCCATAAACCTAATTTGTGACCCTCCGGCAAAACCAGTCACTTGTCGCAATGGAGGTTTCTGAGAAAAACGTGCATTTATGTTGCGTGGGGTACAATTTTGAAACAGTGGAAGGTCTATACTGTCTAGTGTGGTCTAGCATGAAGATATTTCTCCGGAATCCATCTTCGTCTCCCGAGTTCATTTAACCTAACGCAGGTAGGCTATCCGTGTGGCTGTGAATGCAGCGTAGGCTACCGTAAATGCAAACGTAGCCGCGACCGCACCAAGCATCTGTGAGTACTACAGCGATAGTCAACTTCAAAGGCAGATTTCTCAGTTTCTCACTTGCCATGACAGGAGAAACCAGACTCCTTTGAATGTTGATATCTCAGTCCTATGTCATCCGATTCATTCGATATAGGCATCGTTTTGAAGGTTGATTTACGCCTTTTCATGAAAACATAATAACTTGAAATAATAACTTGAAAATTTTGCGACAAGCGACTGGTTTTGCCGTGGAGGGTCACATTTGCATATGAAATTATGACCTTGCTGATGACTTTGCCGCAGAGGTGAATTGTGACTGCTTGCCAGAGCCCTACATTTTTTGTAAGGGTTTGGAGAACACGACTTTCTGCACATTTAACAATGTATGATTAAACCATGACAATTGTTTGTCTTAAATATCAATTTCCACTCACTAGTTTCCACCATTTAGCAGCATATAATCAAAAAGCATGTGACCTCCCGACAAAACGTCTCCTGGAAACACGTCACACATTCAGTTCTACTTGCTATATTTACTTCTACCCATTTAACAAGCGCCCAGGGAGCAGTGCTTGTGGACGGTACCTTGCTCATGAGTACTTCAGTGGTAACTTTACCGGCCCTGGATTTGAACCTGTGACCTTCTGATCATGGAGCAAACACCCTACCATTACGCCACCAACTGAAAGTTCAGTCATTATAGTACAGTCCAGTTCAACGGGTAGAGAAAGTTCTGGGTGCAGCAGGGTCCAGGCAGCTCTCCTCTGGTAGCACATGTGGTCAGGAACCTTTATTGTTGCTAGGACAATCTGGACATCATTATTTTTATAAATGAAAGGAACTTGGGGTAGTTGGTAGCGTAACAGTTAGGAAGTTGGCCTCGTGGTCAGAGGGTCAATGGTTCAAGTCCCGGACTCATGAGCAAGGTACTGTCCCCAAGCACTCATCTCTGGGCACTGGACATCCTTTTTTACAGAAGGGTCAAATGCAGAGTTCACAGATTTATTTGGAACCAGCTGGACCTCTTTCGGACTCTATGGACTTGAACTGAATGCAAATTTAATATTGAACTAATTTTAGTTTAATCTTGCAGAATGGATCTTAGCAAGTGGCCATAGCAATGACTCGGGATTAATTAACGAGTCATCTTGAACTAATGTTTACTTGTGTATTAAATGTTCATGCCCTCAGTCACCCAGAGGAGGATGGGGTCCAGTTCCAAGTCTTGGTTTCATCTCAAGGTTTCTTCCTACTTCTTCTTTCACTTTTGGCTTTTCCCTTCAGGGGTCACCACGGCAAATCATCTGTTTCCATCTAGTCCTATCTTCTGCATCCTCTACCCTCACACCAAATAACTTCATGTCCTCTTTCACTGCATCCATAAATCTCCTTTTTGGTCTTCCTCTCAGCCTCCTGCCTGGTGGCTCCAACCTCAGCATCCTTCTACCTATGTACTCACTGTCTCTCCTCTGGACATGTCCAAACCATCTCAGTCTGGCCTCTCTGACTTTATCACCAAAACATCTTACATGAGCTGTCCCTCTGATTAACTAATTCCTGATCCTATCCATCCTTGTCACTCCCAAAGAGAACCTCAACATCTTGAGCTCTGCAACCTCCAGTTCTGCCTCCTGTCTTTTCCTCATTGGCACTGTCTCCAAACCATACAACATGGCTGGTCTCACTACTGTCTTGTACACCTTTCCTTTCATTCTTGCTGAAACCCTTTTATCACACATCACACCTGACACTTTTCTCCACCCATTCCAACCTGCTTGCACACGCTTCTTCACATCTTTTCCACTCTCTCCATTGCTTTGGACCGTAGACCCTAAGTACTTAAAGTCCTCTATTTTCTTTACTTCTACTCCCTGTAACTTCACTGTTCCACTTGTGCCCCTCTCATTTACACACATGTATTCTGTCTTGCTGCGACTAATCTTCATTCCTCTCTTCTCCAGCACATATCTCCACCTCTCTAGCCTTTCCTCTACCTGCGCCCTGCTCTCACTGCAGATCACAATGTCATCTGCAAACATCATAGTCCATGAAGACTCCTGTCTAACATCATCTGTCAGTCTGTCCATCACCAAAGCAAACAAGAAGGGGCTTAGAGCCAATTCTTGATGCAGTCCCACCTCCACCTTGAACTCCTCTGTCACTCCTATAGCACATCTCACTGCTGTCTCACAGCTCTCATACATGTCCTGCACCACTCTAACATACTTCTCTGCCACTCCAGACCTCCTCACACAATACCACAGCTCCTCTCTTGGCACAATGTCATATGCTTTCTCTAAATCTACAAAGACACAATGCAGCTCGCTCTGACCTTCTCTGTACTTCTCCATCAGCATCCTTAAAGCAAAAATAGTATCTGTAGTACTCTTTCTTGGCATGAAACCGTACTGCTGCTCACAAATGCTCACTTCTGACCTAAGCCTAGCTTCCACCACTCTTTCCCAAAGCTTCATTGTATGACTCATTAGCTTTATTCCTCTGTAGTTGCCACAATTCTGTACATCAAGGTTTCTTCCTACTAGAGGGAGTTTTTCTTGCCACTGTCGCCTCAGGCTTGCTTGTTTGGACCGGTTATATATAAAGCTCTTTGTGATAATGACTGTTGTTGAATTGAATTGAATTTGCCAAGTAGGTTAAGAAACGTATAATAAATTGTTGATGGTGACAATAGATATTAATATACAGTAGATAAATGAAACAGACAATATATAAATACAAATGAGAGACCAATATGAAATGTATAGTATATAATACAAATTGTACAACATAATATACAAAAACAAAATCAACAATAAAAATGAGGGACTTTTAACTTTTCCTGGAGTTGCTTTACTTCATTCATTCATTCATTCATTCATTCATTATCTGAACCTTTTAATCCCAACCAGGGTCGCGGGGGAACCGGAGCCTATCCCAGGAACTACGCTTTGCACACACACTCACACTATCACACTCTCATTCACACCTTACAGGGACCAATTTAGAGTCACCAATTAACCTACAGTATATTGCATGCTTTTGGACTGTGGGAGGAAACTGGAGAACCCGGAGGAAACCCACGCGATCCCGTGCTGCCCGTTGTTTTACTTTGAAATGTTAATATTGTATGTATATGCAACTGGAAATATATGAGGTCATAATTAGATTTATTTGTGCAGTATGTGGATGTGTGTTTATGCCAAACACTAATTGCACAGAGCCTGCGCTTGTAGCATTCGGACCTTCATCAATTCATCAGTTTGTGAGAAATGATAGAGCTGTGCTTATTATGCATACATAGACAAAAATGGGGGCTTCTAATAGTGGAATGCTCATGTGTGGTTGCCCATGGCTGTGAATCTGTCAAATCCAAAATAAAAATGCACATATTTGAGTGTGTTTATTTTTGCACTGACTTCATTTCTGAGATGATTAAAGTGTAATTACCGCCTTCATTAACGAGTCCCAGATTTACGCTTTGGTCAGAGGGCCAAATTATACAGCTAATGTACTATTATTATTATTATTACACGGTTAACTTTGTTTAAAGATTGTGCCCTAATAAATCTCAACTGTGAACAATGTGTAATTACTAACATTTATTTAAAATGTAATTATGAAACCAGGGTCAAGTGTTTATGTAATGAAAATGTTTCTTGCAGAGTCTCTTTTGTCAAGTCAAGCAGCATAACATTCACGCCATTTAGCAGACACTCTTATCCAGAGCGACTTTCAGGAAGAGTTTCCCTGCAGCAGCTTGGCGTTAAGGGTCTTGCTCAGGGACCCAGTGATAGTAGTGCTGGAGGTAGGATTCAAACCCACAACCTCTCGATCTAAAGGTGAGTTCCCCTAATCACTAGATCACCACCACCTCATGTAATGGTGGAGAGTTGGTCCAGTGGTCAGCAGACCACCGGTTCAAGTTCCGGACCAGTAAAAGTACCACTGAGGCACTCATGAGCAAGGTACTGCCCCCAAGTAGTGCCAAAAAATCCCCTCTGCTCCTCGGTGGATGGGTCAAATGCAGAGGTCATGTCTGGTTGTGTGCTGTGCTGTGTTCACAATGAGAATCACTCACTTAAATTGACTTAAACACTGATATAAAGAAGCTAGGCTTTGTTTGTAATTTTAACTATATATATGTTATATTTTTATTGCTTTATATCAATTTTCACCGTTCTCTTTCACTTAATTTATCTGTTAAACTTTTGCTCATGTCAAGTCAAGTCAGTTTGCACATTACTTTCTTGTGAGCATAAAAATGCAGAGGGTTATGTTTGGTTATGGTGAACTCACTTAAAAAAAATCAATAAAAAGTGAAATCTTAACTTCACTGGGATCCAAGGAAGAGAAGACGGCACAGGTGAGATGTGCTTCCTTTTTGTGCCCGTTAAAAATCTGGCTGCTGCATTCTGAACCAGCTGCATACGAGAGAGTGCCGAAGGTGTGTTTCAAGATACAAGATCTTTTTTTGGTGAGAAATGACCATAGCTTGGCAATGTCTCAACTGTTAAAAAATTATTATAGATTATAGAGGATATTTGTTTTTAAGAAGTTAGGGGATCAAAAAGGATTCGGGGCAAATTTACTGTGTATGTGACAAATAAAAATTAGGAATTTCTTCATATTGTTCTCAGTAAAAAAAAAGTTTGTCCTCCACTTTATTACAGCATTGAGCTTTGAGTCCTGCTGGACGCTGTATGGCCTGCAGGTGGAGACGTTGGCCACAAGAAGAGGACAAATATACCATGTGAAAAATAATGGAACTGAATGGGTAAAGGGAAGCTAAAAGCTGCTACTCAAGAATCAAATTCACTTCTGACTGTATGAGTGAAAATATTCAAAACTGCAAAAGTACTTGTTAAAAAGTGAAATACAAGATTTAGATGATGAGATGATATACTGTGACCACTGCATTTGAATTTGACCTATTTTGACCCGTGAAGGAGCAGTGGGCAGCTTTTTGGCAGCACCCGGGAGCAGTGCATGGGGACAGTACCTTGCTCATGAGCATCTCGGTGGTACCTTTACTGGAACCTAACTGCCACAATTATAATAAATCTTAGAGCTGAGTACAGTATATCTTAATATATGTGCAATAAATGGTGTGCAACATTTGTCTTCTTCTTCTCTCTCTTTCGACTTTTCCCTTCAGGGGTCGCCACAGCGAATCTAGTCCTATCTTCTGCATCCTCTACCCTTACACCAACTAACTTCATGTCCTTTCACCACATCCATAAATCTCCTTTTTGGTCTTCCTCTCAGCCTCCTGCCTGGTGGCTCCAACCTCAGCATCCTTCTACCTATGTAGTCACTGTCTCTCCTCTGGACATGTCCAAACCATCTCAGTCTGGCCTCTCTGACTTTATCTCCAAAACATCTAACATGAGCTGAATGATAGAAAATTCATCATGCAGATATGTTTTATACATTTGGATCTTTTGTTTACACATATCCACAGAATGCAGCATCTTCATGTTATGTTGCATGTAAATAACTTCTCTAGGCAACACAGAGTCACGCCGACACAGGCCTGCTTGCCACAGAGCGGAGCATAGAACAACTCACTTCTTTGTTTCCTCTTAGACAGCTCTCTAGAGTGCACCTCATATCAGTCACTTGGTGCCACCTACTGGTTATTACTGGCATTGTACAACATGCAGTTTAATATGACTTTTAACAACATACATAACACTTCACTATGGAGGGTGTTTTTAAAACTATGGGTCTGAGGAGTCTTAATCTCCGTATACGTGAAAACAGAAGGCCAAAAGTATAAAAAATAGCCCATAGGCTAAATAAAATAACTTTAAATATACTGTAATGAAATACGCGGGGAGCAGACTCAAATGCGAGTGGATCAATATCACTATGGAGGGCCGTTGAAGGTCCGCATCAGGATCACGCGCTCATCTTTTACATAATGCAAAATAATGAAAATTTGAGCTTTATCGATAAAAGTACAATAATTCACATGCATATTTCTACAATGATTAGCATCTTAAAGTGTGTTTTCTTCATTTTATACCATTTATTATGTCCCTCAGACATCTGTGAGTGATTAAATTGTTACTGATCAAAAATTGTACTCAACAGGCTGTTTAATAAAATAGGTTATGAACGCATTACTTTCTTGCGAACATGTTACTTTTTTGTGAGTACGTTACTTCCTTATCAACGAGTTACTTTCTCGCGAACATGTTACTTTTCTGTGAGTACGTTACTTCCTTATGAACGCGTTACTTTCTCGCGAACATGTTACTTTTTTGTGAGTACATTACTTCCTTATCAACGTGTTACTTTCTCGCGAACATGTTACTTTTTTGTGAGTACCTTACTTTCTTATGAACGTGTTGTTTTCTCACGAACATGTTACTTTTTTGTGAGTACCTTACTTCCTTATGAACGCGTTACTTTCCCGTAAACATGTTACTTTCTCATGATCACATTACTATCTCGTTAGTATGTTACTTTTTTGTGAGCATGTTACTTCCTTGTGAGCACATTACTTTCTTATGATCACGTTATTTTCTCATAAACATAAATTTTTACTTGTCCTTTTAGGAGCTCTGTATTTCATTTGTACGTGACAAATACAACGTTGAATCTCAAACTATGGTTCTTATTGCTGTCTTCACAACAGTATGAATCAGTCATTTTTGCCCACCACATGTGCTCTATGCTTTCCCTCTCCGCTCTGCTCTCTCTACCCCAGTCCCTGTTTGAAATCTCCGATCCACTCTGCACGTCCCCTTCTTCCCAATCCTGCGACTCTCTGCCTTCTCACAAACGGCTCTGACGCAAAGACAGAAAACAGAAGTTGTGTTTTTATTGGGCAGGATCTTACAGGGCAGGAGGAAGATGAATGATTGGAGCGTTGGTGTTTATTTGTGCAGGACTCTGATTCTGCAGAACGGGGAAGTTTTCTTCTTCCTTTTCTCCTGTGTGCAAAACTCTGACATCAAGCAGCCACACAATCAGCGTTAAAACAGGATTAGGGATTATGAATGAGAAGAGAGCTGGAGAGAGAGAGAGTGAGAGAGAAGGGAAGTTAGCCTTAATTAACCTGGATATGCAGCTCTTTTTCTATTTACAGTCTTACGTCATCGCTCCATTTCCTGAAGAGCCCGGGCCATGGAAGCCATCAAGCCTTTATTGTTTGGATTTTACAATTTGGTCTCGAGATTAATCAGCACATATCAGACGTGATGAATACCGACTATCAAAGACTGGCCTTTTATGGGCCGTAATGATGTTGAATTGGGAGAGCTGGGCAAATTTATTTCTCACTAGGCAAAGCCAGTCCAAAACCTCGGCATAAAAGAATGATTTGGCGGTACGAGGGAACCTAAAAATAGAGGAAAAGGTAATGAGTCTGTCTCATCCCACCATCCACCCAGAGAGTGTGATGTGTTTAATATGCAAATTGTGTCAAAATAACGTGTTCATTTCAACCAGTTAATCACAGAAAATATAGTGTGTTAAAAAACAACTACATTTTTGTGCATGATGGCGTTCTATATGAGAGTTGCGAGCGCTAACGTGTGTGTTTACATCGTGAATAATGTCATTAATGTCTTTTTACACTATTATGTCAGTTTTTGTGCACAGATTTACTCCAAAATAATTACTCGTACAGGAGAATGAACATAATATTGGTAAGTTGAAAGTCTTGTGATTCTGACGGTATGTGTGTGGTTTCTGTAAGTTAAAGGGATTCTGAGTTATTAAAACACTAATTAATAAACAATGCAAAATGTCTGCGTCGCTCTCAAAGAGTTTTAATAGTAATATTCTCGGAGTTGTGGTCTCGGCTGGTCTCCAAATAAAATCCAGAGTCCTCTTTGTCCGAGTCCATGACATGACCGAGTACAAATACGACCGGGTCTGAGACAAGTACCCCAACACTAAGTAACTGTAGTGCAGGAGGTAGAATTCGAACCCACAACCTCTTGGTCCAGGGCATAGTAATCTAACCACTGCACTGCTACCACCCCAGATCATAAAGACGTGCACTTTTCCAATATGAAACATATCAGTTCAGCGTAGGGCAGTTGGTAGCGTAGCGGTTAGGGAGTGGGCCCTTTGATCGGAAGGTCGCCAGTTCAAGTCCCGAACAGAAGAGGTACCACTGGGGTACTCATGAGCAAGGTACCATCCTAAAGCACTGTGCTGCTCGTCAGGTGCCCACTGCTCTGGCATGGATGACTTAAACGCAGAAGTCACATGTGGTTGTGGTGCACTGTGCTGTGTTCACAATGACGAGTAATCGCTCTATTCAATATTTACAGTAAAAACCTTGTCAGTGAACAAAAGTAAAAAGACCAAAATAACTTCATTAATAGTAATCGAGGTAAAATATCAATTAATCGTGATATCGATTTGAGGTTGTATTGCCCAGCCCTATCAGTTCTACACAGCCACTCAGAAAAACCCACACAAACCTAATAACAACGCTGTAATAAAAGGGAATAAAACTTTTCAAAACGGCAAACATTAGTTAAACGTTCACCAAACACACGATTACACAGCTCTTAGGTCTCATTATAGAAGAGCACGTGCTCATTAACTACGCTGATGGAGACATGCGAAAACAAACCAAGGGTGAACACTTTCATGAAGCACATGGCCGGCGGCTTTGGGAAATGAGCGTTGCTGTCTAGTTCTGGAGGAGTTGTTGGAGAGCGCTGCAGGTTGAAGTGCGGGTCACACAGAGCACCGGACGGAAGTTACAACCCTGATAAATCAAGCAGAAAACCAGATTTAAGCAGGAGACGGGAACACGGAGTACGCGGGCGTGAGAGAGGGGTTTTAAAGGTGCAGTGCAGTGTCTACTACACCACGGAGTTTACTTAGTGTTACTCAGGGTTAGGGATAAGGGGTCAGGAACAGAATGTTATTATTTTTGATTCCAAAATTCTTCAAAATGTCCAGTTTTCTAAATTTGTTTTTACAATCTTGCTACTCTGCTACACAAAGTTTCAACAACATTTGTACATTTCAAAAAGGCTTTTGAACACATTTCTACAAGGTTGGTACAATGTTTCAGCAACATTTATACAAAGTTACTATAAACTTTGTAGCTTCACCGAGGTTTATGCAGTGTTTCCACAACATTTCTACAAGGGTTATACAAAGTTTCTACAAGGTTTATGCAACATTTCTACATGGTTTCTACAAGGTTTATGCAACATTTGAAAACGAAATTTGTATAAAAGTTCATTTTATAAATACTCTTAATTTTGAAATTACTTGATATAGTCATCATCTATGTTACTCTGGTAAAATGTTGGTTTGCTGTTAGGTCCATTTAAAAGTGTTATGATTGTTTTAGTGTAATAAGTACTCTATGTGATATCTCGTGAGTGTGTATTTCGGAGAAGCGAGTCTGCCCTTTCATGCTGCTTCTTGTAAAATTTGTTCTACATTAATCCAGCGCTAACCTGATTATGCAGCGGAATCCGTTAGCTCTACTGTAAAAACTCAAGTGGTGCTCGTTTGAACTCGACACCCAGCAGAAACCTGAGAGACGCAGTAAAACATTAAAGGCGTTTTGATGTGATATTGAGCCGGTCAGCAGGGGGTCGATGTGGAGCGCGACGATGAGGATGATGATGATGATGATGAAGGGTGGGGATTCTGTCTCCTCCAGCAGCAGACTCAAAGACTAGTGTGGAGTTGAACACAGCATAAGTCTCCTGCAGACCACAAGGGGGCACATCATCTAAAGACCTGGTGGATGCTGATAGTTCAGACTGTGGTGTAACAACAACTTATTCCGCGTTACTTGTCAAAAACCTGACTGCAACCCTCATCATCATCTTCATGCTGATAGTTTAAATGATCAGCTATTTTAATATAGTTTCTAACATGATGCTAGTTACAAACAAATTGCTCATGAGTACCTCAGTGGTACCTTTATCGGGATTAGAACTGGCGACCTTCAGATCAAGGGATTGAGCCAATACACTACCAACTGCTCCCATATAAGCATCTAATTAGTATCTTTGATCAAGGCTTGTACATTTTAACAAAGTTAGTACAACACAGTGGTTCTACTAAGTTTGTCCAGCATTTCTTCAAGGCTTGTACATAAGGTTTTTACATGTCAACAAGATTTCTACAATGTTTTTGTGCAACATTTATATAACATTTTCACAATGTTTTTAAATGACTGTATGTTCCAACCATTTCTACAAGATTTGTACATGGTTTCAGTAACTTTTGTACAGTGTTTCAAAAAGGTTTGTACGTCGTTTCCTAACATATATACACTACTAGTCAAACGTTTGGACACACCTTCCCTTTCAATGTTTTTTTTTTTTATTTCTTCATGATTATTCACATTGTAGATTCTCACTGAAGGCATCAAAACTATGAATGAACTGTGTAAGGGCTATTTGACCCAGAAGGAGAGTGATGGAGTGCTGCGCCACATGGCCTGGCCTCCACGGTCACCTGACCAAACCCAGTCGAGATGGTTTGGGATGAGATGGACCGCAGAGTAAAGGCAAAAGGGCCAACAAGTGCTCAGCATCTGTGGGAACTCCTTCACGACTGTTGGAAGACCATTTCAGGTGACTACCTCATGAAGCTCATCGAGAGAATGCCAAGAGTGTGCAAAGCAGTGATCAAAGAAAAGGGTGGTTATCTTCAAGAATCTAAGATATAAAACATGTTGTGGGTTATTTCACACTTTTTGTTTACTACATAATTCCATATGTGTTCATTCATAGTGCCTTCAGTGAGAATCTACAATGGAAATAGTCATGATAATAAAGAATAAAACACTGAATGGGAAGGTGTGTCCAAACTTTTGACTGGTAGTGTATGTTCCATAGGATGTTTCTACGGAGTTTTGTCTGCTTCAACAAGGTTTGGATCTTTTGTCAAAAGGTACATTTCTATGAGGTTTGTACAATATTTCTAATTGTTTGTATGTTGAAACAAGGTTTCTACATTTTAGCCAGACATGCTAAAATGTTTATACAATGTTTTTAAAAGATTGCAAGGTTTATAGAGTGTTTCAATAACATTTTAACGAAGTTAGTACAACGTTGCTACAATGTTTTGAACATTTCTACAAGGTTTCTACATTGTTTCACTAACATTTGTACATTGTTTCTGAAAGGTTTGTACAACGTTTCTAAAAGTTTGAGGGTTCCAAACAATTTTTTGCAACGTTTCTTAAAGTTTTTTACAATGTTTCTTTGCGCCGTGGTGAAGATCTGGGTTTCTGATTCGGCAGGTTGCACTGGGGCCTACAGGGCTTCACAATTCAACGGTGTCATGCAACAAACACTCACAGGCATCCCAAACCTTCCCCAAAATACACTCGCACAATAACACACACACACAGCGTCTGCTCAAGGCTGCACTTTAAGTCATTACACACATTTAGAAAGGAAATGCCATGGCACCGAGCCACAGCGAGACCAAACACAAAAGTATGACATCATTGAAACCGCAACGACCTCAAACAGCTCCCTAATTAGCATGCGTTCCGTTCTGGCCGTTCAGAATAATAATGCGTTCTCTCTCCAGCGGCGGGCAAATTGGGCTCCGAGCAGCAGCTAGCGGATGCCAAGCTAAATAACGCTCAGCAGAATGACAGATGCAACGCGGCCGTTAAACACCACCGAGCTGGCGAGACCAGGCCTGGAGAGACAGAGCAATGCCGGACAGACAGAGCAGAGCTGGACATAAGTAGGGGAGAGATGGACCTGGCAACACACACACTGTAAATAACAGGGATGTAAATAATACATTGCATATTGATACAGTATTATATTGATTTAATGTACTTTGGACATTTTGAATGGCAGATATTTTGAAAATGATAACATTTAAAAAACGTTGATCAAACCTTGTTGAAACATTGCCTCATACAGAGAGAATCAAAATGAGTATATAATATAAGTATATAATAAAAAAATAAATAAACTATAGCAAATAAAAGGAAAAAATTAGAATAAAAAGAAATCTAAACCAGAGAAACTAAAAGGAAATATAATATAAAAAATCTATATATATATATACAACCCAAGAAAATTGTAAATAAAAAATGTATTTATTTATAACTATATTCTTTCGATGTACTTTATTTACAACTATTTTATTAATTATATATTTATTATATATTATTAATTTTATTTATTACACATTGCTGACATCCTGACCTCTTCTGACCTGCTTGGGGATGGTACCTGCCCATTAATACCTCAGCGGTACCTTTTACTGGCCCTTAGATGGGACTTGAACCCACAATCCGTGGCTTAGGAGGCCAAAACTTTATCTACTATCCTCCCCTCTGGCAGGTAATAAAGTGGTAGTTGGTAGTGTCACGGTTAGGGAGTTGGCCCCGTGATCGGAAGGTCGCCGGTCAAGTCCTGGGACCAGTAAAGGTACCAATGAGGTGCTCGTGAACAAGGTACCATCCCCAAGCACTGCTGCCAAAGCGACCGAATGATAGGTCAAATTCAGTGGTCAGATGTGGTTGTAGTGCACTGTGTGTCATGACGTGGTTTGTTCACAATGACAACTAATCACTGAATTTAATTCACTTAAAGGGTCTGAGGCAGCGCTGGAGCACTGGACAAGACCAACCGGAGCCAGTCCAGTACGGGGTCACTACTGTGGCTCACACTGCACCTGTACACACTCCTCAAACAAGCAACTCACACTCCTGCAATGCTTTACAGCAATCGAAGCCATATAGGAGCTGGGCACGGAGTAAAAACACACACACATACATACACACACATTATTAGTTTATTTACATATGCATATTCTGTAGAAACTGGAGCCACATTGTCTCCTCTCTCTGAGATGATGATGAAATTTACTTTCACTTGTGTAAAATAATATACACACACATACATATACACACACACACACACAATAATAGCTCCTAACCCAACACTATGCATGCACGACAGCCATTGCATTTAAATTCTTAAAAACTAGGAAAATAATGAAACAATAAACAATAACTTGGTAAAACAAAGAACTTTTATTTAATTTTACAATATAGATATATATATTATTATATATGGCTATTATTATTATTATTATTATTATTATTATTATTATTATTATTATTGATTGTTTTATTTATTTTAAGGTGTCTTTTATTAAACCTTGTGTTATAAATAAACCAATAAATAACGATTTTTTCATTTGATTATATATATACATTTTAATTAATGTCATAAACTTTTATTTTGTGTGTTTGTATATACAGCTCTGAAAAAATAATGAGACCACATCACTTTATTTCTGATTCACTGTTATTACAATTTGTGGCTGTGTGTCTGTGTAAAATCAAAGTCAAAAGTCAAAGTCAAACTAAACTTTGTCATCTCTGCTATATGCTGTACAGGTAACAGAGAGAGACGAGACGACGTAGCTCCAGTTTTACAGAAAAAACAACAAAGAACAAGGAACAAAGAACAAATAAAGCACATAGAATTAACAATATATATAAATTAAATATAAAATATACACTTTAAAATAGAAGTAGAAAGAGAGACAAATAGGATGCAGTGTTCATCCTGCAATGATGGGGTTGGAGTTGTCTTTTACACTGAATGTATATAAGATCTGTCACAGTTTCATATGAAAAATTCTACACACAGAGTCCATTAATAAAACAGTGTCTCTTAAAAAAAGGCTGACTAATATTTAAGTCAATATAATTTCAGACAAAAATGTGCAAAATTTCAGACATTTATGGAGTAAATTATCTTATCTATTATCTTATTATCAAATGGGAGTAGATTCACAAACTTACATTTTGCAAAGCCTGTGAACAGAAAAGTGATGTGGTCTCTTATTTTTCCAGAGCTGTATGTGACTGTGAATGTGTGTGTGTGTGTGTCCTGTAGGTGGCAGTGTGTCTGCGTGGAAGGTGAAACACACACACACACACACACACACACACACACACACACGCACGACGGATTTTGGGTGCAAGTGGTTTTATGGCAAGGTGACTGCTCGTCTCTCACTGATAATAAGGGAGCCTGGAGCATCTGGTGGGTTTGTGGAAATTTGTCGGGTAAATACAGGCGAGTATTTTCACAGATTATGACTGAAAGTAAATATATAGCGTACACACATCGCGGCGTAAGCCCCCAGCAATATGTGTGAACACAAACTAGTCTTCATCTACATCTCAATTAGTCTGCTGAAGCCACTGTTTTAAATAACATCTTGCGATATATATACATATGTAATTATATCTGCAATAAATATAATAATTTACAATTGCGCTTTAAACGATTCGACACCTGCACTTTTTATTATAAATTTGAAAGATTTGAAGAATGTGAATTCTGTGTAGATTTATAAAAATAAAAATATTATTTGTTTATCGCTAACAAAAGAATAAATTTTTACAATGATGACTTTATTAGACAAATACGTTTTATCTATAATAATAATAATAATAATAATAATAATAATAATAATAATACACACACTTTTGGTTTCTATATCCAGAAAGAATAAAACAGAATGTACAGCAACCCACATCGCGTATTTAAATGGTTTCAGTTAGGACATATAAATAAACCATAACTACATAAACAGCATGGAGATTAAATGACACAGGAGTATCCACTTTACAAAGCAAATAATCACGGCCTCGTCTTATTAATATAGCTACAGCAATTGCATTTGTTTATTTTGATGGAAATTCTAATTTTTCATTTTATTTATATTTATTATTCTCTCCAATTATAATGCCACAAAACCCTTTCATATCTCTAAGTAAAATATCACGTTGCGCTTTGATTATTTGCAGCTGTCGAAGTATCACATCAATAGAATTGTAATATTGCGTTTATGATCTATTATTATTATTATTATTATTATTATTATTATTATTATTATTATTATTATTATTATTATCACGAAATATAAATACTAGAAATTGTAAATGTTACTATTTATATTATTTATTACAATAGTCTTTTACAAATATAAATGACTCCTGGCATAAGAACTAGAAATTGTAGGGTTGTAATTTTAACACATTAATTTAAATGTTTAACATAACATACTATTTATACAAATATAGATTTTTACTCTGCGCCCTTTTGAAGTATTTTTACACATTTTAAACAATTAATTTGAGACTGAAATATTTTTTTGATATCATATTAAATCCAGCTTGTGGGGCGCGCTGTAATTTATCCCGCCCGCGTGTGTGTGTGTGTGTGTGTGTTGTGCAGTGTGAGCTTGGTGTTGTGTGTCGTGTGTGAAAAGGCGTTGTGGTTTCGGGGCCGCGGCTCGGTCCCGCTCCCGGTGGTGACGCGCTGTGCCCGGTAACGGCGGCGTCTAACGTTACGGCGCGTCTGATTGGACACGGCTCACATTTCCAGCTCAGACGCGGAATAAAGCGCCGCGCCACAAACACACTTTATTCTTAACAGAAGCAACGTGTTCGCGTGTTTAAAAAACAAAACAGAAACTTTACAAAGAGGAAGGTGGTTTTTAAACATCGAAATTGCCTTTATAATTGTGTAGTCTGCACACAGCTGGTAATTTGATTATTTGCTAATTTAATTACCTGTTGGTTTGACAGCAGATGCATGTATTTGATGATGTTTGTACTTCACATCTGCCGCTAATGTCGAACTCACCGCTTTAGGCTGTTTATATTTAGTCTTTTGTTAACTGTTGGCATTTGGACTCATTTTAATTTCCAAAAGACTAGAAATTAAATAAAATGCTTTCCTCCGAATCCGGAATGACTTTCTTTTTAATGCTTTTTGTTGAGGCCGTTTATAGTAGCTCGGTGCGAAACAATATCACGTTTCTTCTGAATCTTTATTATTATTTATTTATTTTATTGCAATTATATCAATGCATTATATAAATTTAATAGTAAAATAATATAGTATTATATAATATAGTATGTATATGGTAATTACATTACGGTATTATAGTTAATGTAAAATATATATAGTATGTGCAGTTATATTGTAATTATAACTGGTATGTTATATTATATTATATTATATTATATTATATTATAATATATTATATTATATTATATTATATTATATTATATTATATTATATTATATTATATTATACCAGTCCAACAAATATGCATTGGCCGATGAAAGACCTGAAAGTCACCTGTCTCTCTGTCTATAAGGGGGACGTTTTTAATGATTTTTGCAGCAGATTTGCAGCGTGACAGGCTGCACAGGATCTTTCCTCACCGCCAAACAAATCCATCAAAACGATATTAAAGGCTTCGCTCCAGCTCCTCGTGTTTGTATAAGCTTGATTTTCACAACTGGAAAGTGATAGCGGAGAGCCGAGCGCGGATGTGAGAGGCAGCCAAAGAGGCATAAAACCCCCCCAAAAACTCTCACACACACACACACACGCAGAAGAAATATATAAGCTGTCCAATGTATTTATTTATTTATTATATTAATGAATGTCGTTTGGGATAAGGCGGTTCGGAAAATGAATGAATGAATAAATGAATGAATGCAGTAAAATCACCAGCATTAATTTGTACAAATTAGCAGTAAGTCCTGTAGGAATTAAATTCATCACTGTAAGGTGTCAAATTTGGGATCCTTCACTCTTAGATGTGCTGCTGAAAAGGCATTTTCAATTCCATAAAAACCTTTTGTTGTCTGAATAAATATTTATTTATTTATTTATTTGTTTATTATTATTATTATTATTATTATTATTATTATTATTATTATTATTATTATTATTATTATTAGAAAGTCAGAAAAATCAAAGATACGCAAGTCAAAACCACTGTATCATTAATATGTAGTTAGGAGACTTTATTTGCACATTTAACTACAACTAGTTTAATTTCATTCAGAAAGTAGCCAACTGTACATTAATATTATAAATACAAATGTGAATATAAAATGTAGCTAAACGTAAGTAGATTTTTAGAGTTTCTTCCTCGACAGCTGACTGTTAAATCACTGTTACTAATATGAATTAATTGTATTAAATGAGTAAATGTTTTGGAGGTATGTATACATCAGTCCCGCCCCCTAAATGTATGGTTCAGACCTGAATTTCAGGGCTATTGACTTAATCTCTGTGTGACCTGGCTAAGCCTTGTATGTTACTGCACACGCTGTCAGCCTCTTCATAAGGTGTACACTGGAAATTCTTGTTTCAAGAGACAAGTCATGACAGCTAGTTTTCAGGTACGTAGTTTTTTTCAGTAGTTTATCAGCAGGAAAGTTAATTTTGAAATGGAGTGGCTTTAAATGTAACTATTTGCAACAATGTGTATCTTTAAAAGTAAGCGACTGGTGGTGGTCTAGTGGTCAGCATACTTCATTTTGGACTAAGAGGTCATGGGTTGGAATCCTGCCTCCAGCACTACCACCATAGGGCCCCTGAGCAAGACCCTTAACCCCAAGTCACTCCAAGGGAAACTTTCTTTGAAATTGGGAAGTGGAAGTTTTTCTGGATAAGAATGTCGGCTAAATGTTATACACATAGACTAATGACTTTTAAAATGCTGGAGTTTAAAAGTTATTGTTTTGAGTCAAAGTCAAGTCAAAGTAAACTTTATTGTCATCTCTACATATATTAAAGCAGTATATAGTAGTGACAAGACGACGTGGCTCCAGTTTTTGCAAACCAAACAACAAAGAACATGGTACAAGGCACAAATATGAACTATAAAATATATAAATAGAATATAAAATATACACTTTAAACTAGAAGTACAATATAAAATGTAAACTTTAAACTAGAACGAGAGACAATAACAAGAAGAGAGACAAAGATAAAGCAAAAATATGTAAATATAGAAAAATTGTGTAAATATTATAGCAGCAGTCAAGAGAAGAGCATTGCAGTTTAGATCGGCCGGCATTAAATGTGTGCCGGATCAGCAACAGTGTGAAGTGAAAAGTGAAATAAGGCTGTAGTGCTTAAATTTGTAAAATGTTGTTGCTGTAAAAGTAACTAATTACATTTACAAAACTGTAGCTTTCTGAGTAACTACTTTTAAAATGTTGTTGCTGTAAAAGTAACTAACTAGATTTTAAATCTGATAAATTAAAGGAACCTAATTAACTTATTTTTAAAATGCTGTAGCTTTAAAAGTAACCTAGCACATTTAGTAAACTGTATCTTTCTGAGTAACTAACTACTTTCTTAACAGCCAGCTATAACAGTAAATAACTTTAAAATGCTGTAGTTACTACCCGACAAAAACACTACAAAAATACAGCAGGAAAATAAATTTGCTCTCTTTTAAAAACATGTATTTTTGACCAGGAAGTTTGTGATTGCGTACAATTGGCAAAAAGTTGCATCTGATTGGACTATACGTCTATTTAATCACAGTGCACTCTTGGCAGCTGGCAGATGGAGCCAGAGTGTAGAATCCACCTTGAGAAGAGGAAAGTAAGAGTCCGTGTCCATATTTATCACAATATATGACTCTGAAAAGCCAAACGGACAGAAATTACACATTCAAGTGCAACTTACAAAGCTGAACATCACATCACTCTCTACTTTCAAAACCTGATGGAACTCTGATTTATTGTTACATTGTTAAAAATAGATTTTTATATAACTTCTAACATCGTTTCGCTTTTTTAAAATTATGACTCTACAAATATTCAGTATTACGGGATGTTACAGCTTGTAGTGTAGTAAGTACTTCATTAAAACAGCAGCTTGTAGTGGAGCTTAACGTTAATCACTAGTGTGTGTTTATATTGCTTCTGAATTTTCCCTGCAACAACATCCACTCACACCCTCTTACGCCTCTCCATAAACATTGCTGTAAAATTGCCATCCAAACATTGATTTAAGTGTTGTGTTACATCCAATTCTCATTCCGCCATCAGAGACCCCACCAAAAAATCGTGACTCAGACGTCGAGAATTTTGCCGGCAAAGCAAAAGCAAGTGCAGTGAGGCTAAACGACGTTTCAAAGTAAGCATGAGGCAAGAAAAATACACAGTCTTCAAACCTAGGCCCAAACCTGTACTAACGGCGTAATTACTGTCTGGGAGAAAATGGCGCGAGCAGGTTTTATTCCCCTTACAGAGTTAGTTAGTTAGTTAGTTAGTTAGTTAGTTAGTTAGTTAGCAGCCTTCAGTTCAGTTCCGAACCACAGCGGCTCGATGCATGAACCATCTTGGACAAGTCTGGTAAGTCATTGTTGTGATGTGTTCGGGCCTTTGTGGTGCTGATGTAACAAACCATGGCAGTTGGTAGTGTAACCAAGTTAAGGAGCTAGACCCGTGATTGGAAGGTTGCTGGTTCAAGTCCCAGACTGGTTAAGGTACCGGACCACTGAGAAACTCATGAGCAAGGTACTGTCCCCCAGCACTGCTCTGTTGCACGTCAGCTGACCACTGCTCCTTCACGGATGAATCAAATGCAGAGCTCACACGGGGTTGTGGTGTAGAGAGTGCTGTGATCCACACTACCACTGCTGGGTCCCTGAGAAGGAGCCTTAACCCTCAAGTTGCTGCACAATGTGATTTCATTAGAGAGAAGACAGAAAATCGAGGGAAAGTGAGAGATATAGAAGAACAAGAAAGAGAAAGAGAGAGAGAGAGATTATGTGAAAGAAGAAAGAAAGACAGTGAGAAAAGAAAGGGTTAAACTGATGAGTGGAAGAGGCAGGAGAGCGAGAGTTAGAGGTAAAAAGAAAGACAGAGTGTCAAAAAGAATGAGTGAGAGCCAAAGAAAGAGAGAGGGAGAGAGAGAGAGCATGTGTGGTTGTGGGACAGAAGAGGGAATAGGGAAGGAGAGAGAAAAAGAGAAGCGAAAGAGAGTGAGAGAGACGAAAAAGGGGAAAAGGCGAGAGAGCAAGAGAGAGAATGAAGTCAGAGGGGAAGAAAGAAAAACAGAGAGAGAGTAAGTGAATCTGAGATAGAAAGACAGGAACGTCAAAGAGATAAACATAAAGAGAAAGGTAAAGAGAGAGGGAGAGGGAAAGAAAGAGAGAGAGAATGTGAGAAAGAAGGAAATAAAGAAATGGAGAGATGGTGGAAAAAGAGAGAGAGAGGGAAAGAAAGAGAGAAGACAGAGAAAGAGCAAGGGGTAGATAAAGAAAGAGAGATAGTGGAGAAAGAGAGGGAGAGAATGATATATGGAAAGAGAGAAAGACAGACAGAGAGAAAGGATAGTTTAAAGAGATAGAGAGGGAGAGAGAAGAGAAAGAGAAAGAGAAAGAGCGAGAGTGAAAACAAAAGTATGTAAGAGTGAGAAAGAAAGAAAGAAAGAAAGAAAGAAAGAAATACAGTCAAAGTGCCAAACATGAAGAGAAAGAAAGAGAGGGGGGAAAGAAACTGGAGAGAGAGAGAAAGAGAGAGAAAAAAGAGATTCTAAAAAGAGAGAATTGCAGATAGAGAGAAGAGAGGAAAAGAGAGAGAGAGTGAAAACAAAGAGCATGAAGGAGAGTGAGAAAGAAAAGAAAGACAAAAAGGAGAGTCAAGAGATAAACATGTAGAGAAAGATAAAGAAGGAGAGAGGAAGAGAGAAACTGTAGATAAAGAGAGAGTGCAGCTGAGTGAGTGAGCTGAAGGCAGAAAGTTGCACTGCACGCTCAGAATCTTGGCCCAGTACCATGGTCGGGCCCCTGATGGACGTGCAACAAGTGGGTTCAGCCAGGGGTGGAAGCCAGTTCGCTCTCACCTCGCCTCGCTCCTCTCTCCTCCCCCGTCCCCTCGCTCCCGCCAGATCAAAACAAGACGCGATGAAGCCGGCCTCGGCACTCAGCTGAGAAAACTCATAACTCTCGTTCCGGGCCCGCCAGCGCCCGGCGTTAACACTTTCATTCCTCACCCGAGGCTTCAAATAGCCGGCCGGCTCCACGGGGGAAACATAACTCACGCTAAAGGTTAGCGCCCAACGCCGGGCCACGCCCCGGCCTTCATATAGAAACGCCATTATTAGAGACGTCACTGTCTCCACCGGTGAGTAATGAGCCTCCTAGAAAAGCTCTCAGCGGATAGCTTGAGTTCGGCTGTGAGTGGCTGTGGAGCAACAGAGGCCCAAAAGACGTCCAAAACACGTCCCCTGCGTGGGGAAGGGGAGAAGACGGGCTCATTTATATCCATCAGACACTTACTTTAAAATAAGTCAGAAGTAATCAGTTGTAAGGGGTTGAAAAGTAAAGAGCAAGAGAATCTGGTTAAAACGGAGCTGCTAAAGGGAGAAGGGAGGGGAAAATTGAGTTTCGTGCTCACGAGAAAGTAACACAAGTTCACAAGAGAGTATTGCAAATTGTATTCCATACACACAAGAATATAACAAGTGCTCCCAAGAAATCACAAGAAAGTAATGAGTGCTCACGAGAAAGGATCAAATACTCATGAGAAAGTAAAATGTGCTCACGAGAACGTAAATTCACCATAAAGTATTGTGTGTCATTTATATAAAGATACTCACAAGAAAGTAACGTGCTCACGAGAAAGTAGATTCAAGATTCTTTATTTGTCACGTGCAAGTTATACAGGTACAACATGCAGTGAAATGTATCATACGAGGAAGTATCAGATACTCACGAGAAAGTAACATGTGCACATAATAAAGTAACATGCTCACGAGAAAGTATGAGATACGATAAAGTAACGTGCTTACGAGGACGTAAAACGCTCATGAGAAAGTATCAGATACTCAAGAGAAAGTAATGAGTTTGCGAGAAAGTAACATGCTCATGAGAAAGTAAAATAGTCACGAGAAAGTATCAGATACTCACGAGAAAGTAACGTGCTTACGAGAAAGTAACATACTCATGAGAAAGTATCAGATAATAACGAGAAAGTAACGTGCTTACAAGAAAGTAACATACTCACAAGAAAGTATCAGATACTCACGAGAAAGTAACATGCTTACAAGAAAGTAACATACTCACAAGAAAGTATCAGATACTCACGAGAAAGTAACGCTTAAGAGAAAGTAACATACAAGAAAGTAACGTACAGAAAGTAACATACTCACGAGAAAGTAACGTGCTTACAAGAAAGTAACATGTGCTTACGAGAAAATATCAGATACTCACGAGAAAGTAACGTGCTTAGGAGAAAGTAACATACTCATGAGAAAGTAACGTGCTTACGACGAAGTAACATATGCTTACGAGAAAGTAACATACTCATGAGAAAGTAACGTGCTTACGAGGAAGTAACATAGGCTTACGAGAAAGTAACATACTCACGAGAAAGTATCAGATACTCAAGTGAGAAAGTAGAAAAGATGAAAGCTGGTGACTATCAGAACAGCTAAACACAAGGAAAGTAAAAGCACAGTTCTCTTTAATGGAGACGCTCCCCTTATGGACAACATAGGGAATGATGCTTGTTCTAAACTGGAAGAAGAGAGGACAAAAAGGGTTGCTTTTAGAGAACTGACAAGAAATGTAACATTCAACGTCTCCTCAATGAACTGAAAGTTTTTAACCTTGAGCAGCGTTTCTGCAACACAAAACTGGAAGGCGCTAAAGGAATAAAATGAAAAAGAAGGATTAGAAGGAATATTGAAAAGAACAAGGGGAATGCTTGTTGGAAAGGAATAAAGTGAACAAGGACTAACGGAGGGAAAAATTATAAAGCAATTTGGATTTTCATCCTGAAGCCGGACTTGGAACGGAATGAAGGCAGTCGAACCTGTTTGACGTCCACTTAACGGATAGAGATCGGACACACATTTTGGAGCTTCTTTTCTTAGCCTGAGGGAATAACACACTCTCACACACACACACGCACACACACACAATTCCCATCATCTCCACACCAGCAGATGGAAGGAGGCCGAGCTGCACGAGCCCAACACCACCGGCACTGCACCGCCGAGTTCCAAAACCGTCCCGGGATCACCAGACAATTAAGATATCAAAGGCATCGGGCGACTCTCACTGACAGCTGCTCGGATGGTTCGTGACCTGCTTTCCTGTGTTCTTGTTACGCCTGAGCGACTATTTCTCAAGGCTGACACATTTCACCTTCTACAAGTGGTTGGAGCGACCAAATGGATCCTCACAAATGGGGAATGTGTGTCAGATAATCCACTCTTGTTAGGATCTCTGTCAGAGAAGGAGCAGAAAAGACTTACCACAGCTACTCCCCACTTCAACTTCTGAAAATACTGTGTGCTGCTCTGTAGATGAGTAACAAGCAGGTTGAGCTGCTGAATTAACATTTTCAGGAACAAGCTACAATTTAATTAAACAGAGTTGCGTTTCCCAAAAGCATTGTTGCTAACTAAATTAGCAACTAACATAGTGTACGTTAGCAACTAACATAGTGTACATTAGCAACTAACATTAGCAACTAACATAGTGTACATTAGCAACTAACATAGTGTATGTTAGCAACTAACATTAGCAACTAACACAGTGTGCAGCTAGCAACTAACATAGTGTGCATACATTAGCAACTAACATAGTGTACATTAGCAACTAACATTAGCAACTAACATAGTGTACATTAGCAACTAATATAGTGTATGTTAGCAACTAACATTACAACTAAAAATAGTGTACATTAGCAACTAACATTAAAGTAACCAACACAGTGTGCATTAGCAACTAACATAGTGTACATTAGCAACCAACATAATGTACATTAGCAACTAACATAGCGCACATTAAAGCAGCCAACATAGTACATAACAACTAATATAGTATGTTAGTAGCTAACATAGTGTGTTAATTATTGTGTATGTTAGCAACTAACACATAACTAACACAGTGTGCATTAGCAACTAATATAGTACATTAGCAACTAACATAATGTACATTAGCAACTAACATAGTGCACATTAGCAGCCAACATAGTGTACATTAACAACTAACATAGTACATTAGCAACTAACATAGTGCACATTGAAGCAACTAACATAGTGCACACATTAGCAGCTAACATAGTGTACATTAGCAACCAACATAGTGTACATTAGCAATCAACATAGTGCACATTAGCACAACATAATGTACATTAGCACCAACATATGCACAATAGCAGCCAACATAGTACACAGTTAACCAACATAGTGCATTAGCAACTAACATAGTGCACATTAGCAGCTAACATAGTATACATTAGTTAACCAACATAGTGTACATTAGCAACTAACATAGTGTACATTAGCAACTAACATAGTGTACATTAGCACCAATATAGTGTACATTACAGCCAACATAGTGCATTAGCAACTAACATAGTGTACATTAGCAACTAACATAATGTACATTAGCAACTAACATAGTGTACATTAGCAACTAACATAGTGTACATTAGCAGCTAACATAGTGCACATTAGCAACTAACATATACATTAGCAACTAACATAATGTACATTAGCAACTAACATAGTGCACATTAGCAGCTAACATAGTGCAGTTAATAACAACTAAATATATATATTAGCAATCAATATAGTGTACATTAGCAACTAACATAGTGCACATTAGCAGCTAACATAGTGTACATTAGCAACTAACATAGTGTACATTAGCAACTAACATAGTGCACATTAGCAGCTAACATAATGTACATTAGCAACTAACATAGTGCACATTAGCAGCTAACATAGTGTACATTAGCAACTAACATAGTGTACACATTAGCAACTAATATAGTGCACATTAGCAGCTGGGCTTACAGTGTACATTAGTTAACTGAATATATAGTGTACATTAGCAACTAAATATAGTGTACATTAGTAACTAACATAGTGTACATTAGCAACTAACATAGTGCACATTAGCAGCTAACATAGTGTACATTAGTTAACTAACATAGTGTATACATTAGCAACTAACATAATGTACATTAGCAAATTAACATAGTGCACATTATAAACTAACATAGTGCACATTAGCAGCTAACATAGTGCACATTAGCAGCTAACATAGTGCACATTAGCAACCATAGATACCCGATCCATCTATTTGAGTCATTTTCAGACTGATGTCCCATCCACATATCCCATTGGTGCATCTCTATTATTCACAGCTATTACATTTCAGTTTAACATGTAGTCGTATTCCGTAATGAAATATCATTTCAAAAGTAGTATGTGATGATTAATTAATCAACCTAAAAACAGAGTATGTGTAACTCAGTCTTTATTTCAGAAGGTATTTTACCAGAATTGGAGCCATGAAACAGTAGAGACAGTTCACATATCAAACAAATCCACAATTGGGTTCAAAAACAGAGAACAATCCAGAAACGTGAAACAATACTCAGCACACGGGTAAACAGAACATTAAAACGTTCAGTATGCAGTTCAGAACATCACAATACTTCACGAAGAAGCAACATGAACACTCATTCAATCATTATCCGAACCGCTTAATCCCAACTGGGGTCACGGAGGGGTCCGGAGCCTATCCCGGGAACTCATGGACGCAAGACGGGGACCAAATTTAGAGTCGCCAATAGGAGTGGGAGGAAACCAGAGCGCCAGGAGGAAACCCACGCAAACACAGGGAGCACATGCAAACTCCACACAGAAAGACCCCATCGCCGACACGGGCTCAACCCAAGACCTTCTCGCCAGGGTCAGCAGCCGCTAACCATCAAAGCACCAGCGTCGCTAAATCTGGTAGCATCATCAATGCTGTGCAAATAAGGAAGACAGGTTAAAGCTCTGGTGGATCTGACTAGTAATTAGAGGTTGTTGTGAGGATCTGGAGCGAGAATCCGGACTGGGCAGCTCATCTGCAGGTGGGAGACTCCTGTCTGGAAATCAGGTTTAAAAGTCAAGCCAATAATTACTTAATATAGTTCTTCTACAGTATTTGTGCTTAAAACGTGGTTCCAACTCTAAAATGTGTGGTCTATAGTGGCGTGTGTTGCTTGTATACACATTTTTGTTACGTGCACTCGTTCGCAAGTGCGGCCCATTTTTTTGTCCCTTTTTTCCCCATAGACTAACATGAACCTCAGGTTTCGTACTTTACTCCGAGGCCGCCGTTCTTCACAAAGCCACCAAATTCAACGTGATTCAAGGGTCCATGAGCCTCTTCGCATATCTGTAACCGTCGTGACCCGCACTTGTCTTTTTCACCCTTTTATTCTTTTGTTTATTTTTCCGATAGGAACCCATTCATTTTCTCCCAGTAAGAAGACATGGGCTTTGGGACTGGAAAACTTCCCTCGGCCTGTTTTCACACGACGGTCAACGCGGTTCTTATTCCACCTCAGACCACCTCACTGAACACACATCTCAATCTGTTTCCACCCGCACTCGTCTTTTACTTACTCAAATCATCCCTCCTTCTTTCACCATTCACTGTTAAGTCACTTTTACTTGGCCAGTTTTCACAAAATCTGAGCATCTCACTGGTGTTTTCTTGTGGAGATGCATCTCTAGTTAGTATTCCAATCATATTCAGAGATCATATGGACATGAGCTTCTCGGAATGTTCAGGAGCAGCAGTTTAAGACAATGTAAATATGACAGCTTTTGAGAACGTATATGTGAGGATTTCAGCTAGTGAATGAGGCCCAGTGTTTGTGGGGACGTGAGCACCATTTTTAATTTGTGGTAATTTCTTCTTTTTTTCCGTGAGGCAGTGTCCCAGGGGTCTTTTTTTACATTTGTGATTGACTTTTCAGCACACTTGCGGAGGATCTTGATAAGCCTGTGAAAGCCGAACTCTCAGACAGAGGCTCGCTGTGAGATAAAGAGGCTCATTGTCCTGCTCGGAACGCCGGTGCCCCAAATCCCTCTGGAAACGCAGACTGGACGAGGGAAAAAAAAGAGAACCGGAGCGGACCTTAATAGTGCAAATCCAAAAGCCAGCACAACAAACCTGTTATTCTCTCGCTCTTTTCACAGAGAACAACACACACAGCGCTAAAGAAGTCGGGCCAGCTTTGGCGGTCGCGCCGTTATTCAGCAGAACTGAGCGCTCACTCGTTCGCCCGAGAGGACGAGGAGGTGAGGTCGGAACTCGTTTCGTGGCCGAGTCGGAGTCGTACGGGGGGAAATTCCAGGTTCGGGAGGCGGCTCCGACTCTGGTTTCCCGAAGGTGGTGTTGTGACATTTTGGCATGCTTTATCATAAGAGTAGCATACAGGTAGTGCAGATTCATAGCTATAATAAGTATGATTTGTTCTGATAAGCACATTTACACTGACAGAATTAAGCTAGAGCTGCATTTCCACAAGAAAACGCCAATGTGATGCTCAAGTTTTGTAGCTGTGACATAAAAACTGTCCAAGTAGAAAGACTTTGACTTGAAAGATTAAACTGCATGGTAGTAAATGTGTCTCAATCATATTGTTATGATCATTTATGCTGTCTGCCATATTTCACTGTCCAAATATTACATGCTCCTACTCTGTTTGCTACATGTTACATTGTTCACTGCTGTGCAGTTGCACTCCCCTTAGCAAAAAGTAGTATACTTGAAGTTAATTATATTAAGTATGATTGAGTATAAGTATAGAAAGTATACGTATTAAGTATACATATGTACCATGAACCTTGTAGTGTACTCGAAAGTATAATAATTTAATGCATCTTCGGACTAAATTGGAACATTTTTAAGTTTATAAAAGTATACTTTAAGTGTACTTTCTAAGGTCATTTTAAGATTACAAAAGTTTACTTTTATACTTTAGTAAACTTTTCTTTATACTTATCAGTATAAGTCAAGTATACTTCACTATACTATTCTGAAGTATATAAAATATTGTATATAAAAAGTAAACTTCAAGTTTACTGCCTCAGTTTTAGTATATAATAAGTATACTCGTAGTACACTTGAATAAACTACTTTTTGCTAAGGGTCGGCACTTTAAACAGTCTTTTCACCTGTTATCTGTCTTCAGAGTTAAATATGTATACTCAGGTATAAAACTTCTTTTTTATTCTTTTTTTATTCATATATACATGTAGATACACCTGTACCTGGCACATGAGTCTTTAATTTAATTATACCCCTTGCCTTATGCACATAGGTAGCTCTATTGTATATTGTATATAAGAAAAAGTTATTTATTTTTTTATCTTTATTCCCTTAGCTCCCTTTCAAGTTTGTATTGTAACTCTATTTTATTCTAACATTTTAATTTTGCCTAAATTGCACAGTAAGGAGCGGATCAGGATACATTTCACTGCATGTTGTACCTATATAATTTGCATGTGACAAATAAAGAATCTTGAATCTTGAATGGTGAAAGAAGGAGGGATGATTTGAGCAGGTAAAAGACGAGTGCGGGTGGAAACAGGTTGAGGTGTGTGGTCAGTGAGGTGGTCTGAGGTGGAATAAGAACCGTGTTGACCATCGTGTGAAAAGAGAGGGAAGCTTTCCAGTCTCAAATCATGTGTTCTTAATGAGAGAAAACCAATGGGTTCCTATGGGGAATAATAAACGACAGGAGAAAAGGGTGAAAAAGACGAGTGCGGATCATGATGGTTATAGATATATGAAGAGGTTCATGGAGTTTCATGACTTTGGAGTTTTTGTGAAGAATGGTGGCCGTGCAGTAAAGCGTCGAAATTTGAGCTCCATGTTAGTCTATGAGGGAAAAAACAGATGAAAATATCAACAGAACTCGCGAATGAGTGCACATATCAAATGTATATACAAGCAACACACACCGCTAAAGACCACACGTTTTAGAGTTTCTAGCTCAAAAGTTGCAGGAGGAGCAGCGATCAGAAAAAGTGGAATTAAAATGGGATAACGATGTTAGTGCGTACCGCAGTCTCATAATAACTATAGTTTTACACAGTGGCATGACGTTCGGATTTGTCTTATTTTGGACGTGTCAAGTCTCTCCCTGGAGTTTCTATCGCTTCTATCATTGGCGATTAAATTAGCAGATTTCTACATCAATACATTGTTCCACTTGCCTTCAAATCAAGCTCAAGATTTTTGGAATTCTGTTCAATGCACAAACAAGTGAGGATTATTTGTCATAATGAACACAGCACAGCACACAGTGCACCACAATCAAACGAGTACCTCAATGGTACCTTTACTGGTCCGGGACTTGAACCAACGACCCTCTGATCACAGATCCAACTCACCTGATGGTTAAACTACCAACTGCCCCTTATTCTTGGATTAGGATCCATTGTTTTGACAGAATGAAACAAATTTCGGAAAACATTTTGGAATTCTGTCTGTAGGTTCTCAGTGGTGCAGGACATGGTCATCTTGAGCTTGATTGGAAGGAAACTGGCCTTATTTTATCATTATTAAAGTTCTCTGAAGAAGAACATTCAGATGTTAAAGAACCTTAAAAAAATTCAGTTGCCTTCAAATAAAACTCTCAAGATTTTTGGAATATTGTTCTGTTTGGAAATCACACACAAGTGAGTGATTATTTGTCATTGTAAACACAGCACATCACAGTCAAATATGACGTCTGCATTTGACTCATCCATGCAACAGCAGGTTGCAGCACCTGGAGAGCAGTGCTTGAGGACGGTACCTTGCTTACGAGTACCTCAGTGATACCTTTACTGGCCTGACACTTGACATGACAACCCTCTGATCCCAGACCAGCTCCCTAGCCGTTATACAACCAACTGCCCAAAAGCCTCTTTTGAGGTGCTTGAAGTTCCCTGAAGAAGATGACGCTCAGGTGAGAGGTGAAACGTCTTTAAGAACCTTAATAGAAGTCCAATCAAGCCCTCAAGATTTCCGAATTCTGTTTGACGCATGCTGTTATGTCAGAACAGTGTGTGTGTGTGTGTGTATGTGTGTGCGTGTCTGTGTTGATGGTGGACAGGTGGTGAACATCACGGCTCTTTGTCTGCAGGCATCTGTCCATGTTTAACAGCAGCACCACCACCACCAGCTGGAGGGGGATTTGGGGGATATTTGGGGAGGGGGGAAAGTCCAGCACCTGGATAAGACATAGAGTGCAGGTCGCTGCTCGTTTTTCCTCCCTCACTCGTTCCCTTGCTCCCTCTCTCTCTCATCCTCAACAGCTGCAGGATGAGAGCTTGAGAGCTGCAGAGCATCTGGACTCCTTCTGTGAGGGTTGGGTTTAGAGGGGAGAGGGACGAGGGGAAAGGTTTTAGAGAAAGGTTTATAGCAACCACCCGGGTCTGGAGCTGCAATATTTTTAAATTCTCTTTAGCGTGTTCTCTTACGGGAGGTATTGGGGGGTGCGATCAAGACCCAGTTTTTGGGGAAAACATTCTGTATATTCTGATGTTACTATAAAACTCTGATAATACAAGTCATTGTGCAGGAAGATTGTAATGTAAGAGGATTTCGGACAGCCCTAATGTGGAGCGTAGCATTTCTTAACCTCTTCAGCGTTATTAGAAGCAGCAACTTGTAGATTGATTTTCATCAGTGACTGGTTGGTTGGTGTTGTGTGTCATGCTCCTGTTTGACGTGTGTTGGTAAATGTAAGTCTAGCTTGTTGAACATCTTTTAATTTACGAACTTCTTGTTTAAGTGTTTGGTCTACGGATGCAAGCTAACTTCTAGAAGTTGAATTATTCACCATCATCTCTCAGAGGCTGCTTCAGTCAACGTTAGTTAGTCAGATAAGATAGAGAGATGGTTCTCCTGTTAAATCAGGCGCTCATGTTGCTGAGATAAAATCCATCATCATTTTACCAGCAGATCAACTTCCTGTGTTTTCTTTCTCATTACTTCATGAATAAATTGAACTCTAACGTGTTGAGGGTTGAGCTGTTAAGTGATGTGGCAGTCGTATGTGTAAGTGCCGTAGCTGCTCATCTCTGAGAAAAACTCAGCCTCGGAAACAGAATGAGTAGACTGGAAAAAGAGGAAGAAAGAGGGAGAAATAGAAAGAAAAAGAGAAAAGAAGAGGGAAAGATAGAGAGGGAGAAAGTGAGAAATGGATAGAGTGTTGGAGAGAGAACAAAAAAGATGAAAAACAGAAAGAGTAAAAGAGAGAGGAGAAATGGAGAAGGACAGAGAAAGATAGCAAGTGAACAGAGGAGAAAATGGGGGGGGCTAAAGAGAGGACAGGAGAGAGAGATTGAGAGAAGGAGAGAAAGAGAGAGAGAGAGAGAGAGAGAGAGGGATAGAGAAAAAAAGGAGGCAAAGAGTGAGACAGAGAAGGACAGAGAGAAGTGAAAAAGTGAACTGAAAGAGAGAGAGAGAAAGAGAGAGGGAGAGAGAGAACCCTAAAGAGAGAGAGGAAACGAGAGAAAAGAGTGAGAGAAAGAGAAGGACAGAGAGAAGTGAAGAAGTGAACTGAAAGAGAGAGAAAGGGAAAAAAGACGAGGACGAAAGAGGGGGATAGAACAAGAAATGAGAGAAGAAAAGAGGTAGACAAAGTAGACAGATAGAGGGAGAAAGATGGAGAGATAAGAGAGCTAAGTAGAGAAAGAGAGAAAAAGAAAGGAAGGGAGAGACGGAGAGGCAGAGAGAGAGTGAGAGAGAGGACATGAAAGAGTGCAAGAGGGAGAGGTATAAAGACAGGAAACAGAATGGGAGAAAAGAAGAGAAAGAGGGAGATAGAAGAGAGAGAGGGAGAGTGAGATGGAGAGGGTTAATAGAGAGTGTTAAAGTTCAAAAGCATTTAGAAAGAGAGAGAGAGAGAGAGAGAGAGAGAGAGAGGAAAAGAGAGAGAAAAGGCGAGGAGAGAAAAGGACAAAGAGAGAAGAGAGAGAGATGGAGGGACAACCAGGGGGATAAGAGAGAGGACAAGAAAAAAAACAGTGGGAGAGAGAGAGAGCGAAAAGAGGAGAGAAAGACAGGAGAGAAATGAAGAGAGAAACAGAATGGGAGAAAAGAGAGAGCTCGAGAAAGAGAGAACGAGAGAAAGAGAGAGAGGGTGTGAATTGGACAGAGAGCGTTAAAGTGAGATGGAGAAGGAGAGAGAGAGGGAGTGAGACATATAGAGAAAAGAGAGAAAAGGAGAGAGAGAGTGATGGAGAGAGTGTATAGTGGTGAGCAGTGCCAGTATGAGCGTTAGCGTTAGTGTTCTGTGTTGTGCAGTGCCAGCTGCCCGCTGTACCCGCTTCAGCGCTGGATCAGGTGTTGTTTTGAGCGTGGTGACGGAAACTCAACCTGGTCCTTTAAGGTTCTCCAGCTCGCTCCCCAGTGGCCCAGATTAGGACTGACCCATGTAAACCCAGATGCTAATCTGACAAAGGTGCTGCTGGGATAGTGGTTAGACTCGCTCGCTGGTGCCATGCAAAAATGTAGGACACTAGTAAAGCTTAATCATTTAAAACTAGTTCAGAACCATGTGTTGGTCTAGTGGTCAGGATACGCACCTCTGGACCAAGATGCTGTGGGTTTGAATCCTACCTCTGGCACGAGCAGCACTGGGATCCTGAGCAAGAGCCTTAACCCAAAATTGTTGCCTGGAGTAATTAGGACAATGGAAGTGGCTCTGAATGGGAACGTCTGCTAAATTATTCATTCATTATCCAAAGCGCTTAATCCCAAGCAGGATCGCGGGGCGACCGGAGCCTACCCCGAGAACTATGGGCTCAAGGTGGGGCACAACCTTCCGATCACAGGGCGAACACCCCAACCGCTATGCTACCAACTGCCCAATCAGCCATACATTTTGATAAATACGGACACATTCTTAATTTGATCTTTCCAAGGTGGACTCTATCCTCTGACTCCATCTGGCAGCCGCCAAGAGCCCATAGCGATACAATGGGGCATGGTAGCCAATCAGATGCCACTTCTGCCAATTTTATACCAATCACAAACTAGATGAAAATATATCTTTGTAAAGAGAAAAATGTGACCCTCCACGGCAAAACCAGTCGCTTGTCGCAAATTTTCAAAATTGAGTCATTATGTTTTCATGAAAGGGCATAAATCAAGCTTCAAAACGATACCTATATGGAATGAATGGGACGACATATGACTGAGATATCAACATTCAAAGGAGTCGGGTTTCTCCTGTCACGCCAAGTGAGAAACGGAGAAATCTGCCTTTGAAGTTGACTATCGCCGTAGCACTCACAGACGCTTGGTGCGGTCGCGGCTACGTTTGCATTTACGGTAGCCTACGCTGCATTCACAGCCACACGGATAGCCTACCTGCGTTAGGTTAACTGAACTCGGGAGACGAAGATGGAGAAATATCTTCACGCTAGTCAACCAGTGGATTTACCGTAAATATTGGAGTAGAACAGTCAAAACAGAAACTTTTAACATTCTGCTGGAATTGAATTCCTCACCTCACCTTAGGATGGAAAGGGTAAGTTTTTCAGCAAAGTTTATTGACAACAGTACAGTATAGACCTTCCACTGTTTCAAAATGCTAAAAGCAAAAAAATCCAAAATTTTACCCCACGCAAGATAAACGGTCATTTTTCTCAGAAACCACTGTTGCGACAAGCGACTGGTTTTGCCGTGCAGAGTCACAAACATATAAGTGCCAGATTGCTACGGGGGCAGTTAGCAGTGTGATCGGAGGGTTGGGAGTGATAAAGATTGTTTCTACATCTTTCTTTGATCATAGTCGAGGTTGCTGTTACATTATGAGCTGCTGAATTAATGTCAAACTAGCGTCGGGAACTGGCTAAACCCAAGAAAAGTAATAGCACAGTTCTCCTTAAGGGAGACGCCCCCTTGTGGACAAAATAGGGAATGACAACCTTAATGAAGATGCCCTCTTGTGGACATAAAAAAGGGGACAACAGCCTTTAATGGAGACGCCCCTTTGTGGACAAAATAGGGAACGACAACCTTAATGGAGACGCCCCCTTGTGAACAAAATAGGGAATGACAACCTTAATGGAGACGCCCCCATGTGAACAAAATAGGGAACGACAACCTTAATGGAGTCACCCCCTTGTGAACAAAATAGGGAATGACAAACTTAATGGAGCCTCCCCCTTGTGAACAAAATAGGGAACGACAACCTTAATGGAGCCGCCCCCTTGTGAACAAAATAGGGAATGACAAACTTAATGGAGCCGCCCCCTTGTGAACAAAATAGGGAACGACAACCTTAATGGAGCCACCCCCTTGTGAACAAAATATGGAATGACAAACTTAATGGAGACGCCCCCTTGTGAACAAAATAGGGAATGACAAACTTAATGGAGCCGCCCCCTTGTGGACAAAATAGGGAACGACAACCTTAATGGAGATGCCCCCTTGTGGACAAAATAGGGAACAACAACCTTAATGGAGATGCCCCCTTGTGGACAAAATAGGGAACGACAACCTTAATGGAGACGCCCCCTTGTGGACAAAATAGGGAACAACAGCCTTAATGGAGCTGCCCCCTTGTGGACAAAATAGGGAATGAGAGCCGACAGCCTTAATGAGATGCGCCCTTGTGGACAAAGAGGAACAATAGCCTTAATGGAGACGCCCCCAGTGGACAAAATAGGGAAGGAGAGCCTTAATTAAGATGCCCCCTTGAGGACAAAATAGGGAACAACAGACTTAATGGAGATGCTCCCTTGTGGAACGACAGCTCAATGACAAATAATCACTCACTGTTATTGGATCAATATAATATCGTGATGAAACTTATATTGATTTCCTCTCTTAGTCTCAGCGTCCCCAAAAAACACCCCTGGTCCGGTTGAGATGTTGTTTTCAGGTCGGTGTGTCATCTCGAGGTTGGTGCTGCTCCAGTATTAATGTTATTAATGACAAGTCGGCTCCTCAGCCGCACTCTGCTGGATAATTGATCAGGTAATGACAGCAGCAGCAGCAGCGGCTCGGGTTCAGTCTGGAACACCTCCTCGTAAAACACGCAAACTCCAACACCGTGGCTTCACCACCCGACTCCACAATAATTCATGAACAAGGTCAACGTCTCGCACCGCAAAGAAGTCTTGAGTTCGCTCATTTCCCGGAATGAGGTGGAAAGTTCTGAGAAACAACGTGGCACGACATTACAGCTAAATTGTTAGGAGTGTAAATCAAGCTTCATCAGGATATGATGTTAAATCAATAATCAAAACACTCTCTACCTCTAAAACCTAGATTTTCATGCTACTTTTGACATAATATTAAACACTTTTATTAATTTGCTGTAAGGGTATCCTGCAGTACAAATATAGATTATTACTCAATGTTCTGAATTCTGTGATCAACGATTCAACGTCTACCGATATCGGAAAGTCTGCTATGATACGATTTTTATTCAGTTCAATTCATTTCACCAGCGATCGATAAGAGACAATATCATATGCTGATTTAACACCATCACTTCCATATATTTCAAATCACTAAAAGCAAGCAAAATATAAATTGACGTTTTTATTTCTGACATCAAATTGACAAATAAATAAAAAATAATCTTCCCTTTTAACAAGTGAGTGTGATTATTTGCCGTTGTGAACACACCACACATTTACATTTACATCACTTAGCAGACACTCTTATCCAGGGGTGCGTTTCCCAAAAGCATACAGAGTGTACATTAGCAACTATCATTGTGTTGTTAACGTGAAAGACATCCGTGAAGGACAGTGGGCAGCTTTTTTGGCAGCGCTCGGGCAGCAGTGCTTGGCGATGGTACCTTGCTCATGAGTACCTCAGTGTTTCCTTTACTGGCCTGGGACTTGAACCAGCAACTTTCTGATCATGAGGCCAACTCCCTGACTTTTACCAACGGCCAAAATAAACATCACGTTACATCACAATATGTATAATGTCTGACTGATTTTTTCATGCTTAGTGATTGCGATCCTTGAATGATGATGTATCCATGTAGATCGATGTATTGTCACACCCTTAAGATATTAAGCTGGCCTAAAGTAGTAGGGGTTTCATCCCAATATGATATTATCTTGATTCAGTGGACAACAATTTAACATCTGCTAATATTACAAAGTCTGCGATGATACAATTTTAAATTGAATTTTAAATCAATGGATCAGAGCATATTAATGTATCATTACATCCCTAAAAATCGGCTAAAGTGATGGAAACTTCAGGGAGAGATGTAGCACTTCCAAATAACAACTGTGGAAACAGTTCCGGACAATTCTACATCTAATTCGGGGCCTGGTGTGTGTTCTCCTTCAACACGGCCCGGTGTTTACCGCAGCGTCGCTCATGCGTGCACAGAAAATGGAAATGTGTTTCCCCCCTTTTTTAGGGGGTGGGATGTGGAATAAAGTCATTAAAGTTCCTTCTTTTCCTCTGAATTCCGAATTCCTCAGAACTTTTCCGGCCCCGGGCCCTCGCTCATCGCCAGGCAACTTGACCCGGCGACCTGGCGGGGCGTTTAATTTATTGATCTTCATTTTATTTCGAATGCGCCGGGGCCTCGCGCGCCTTTAAATTAATCCCCTTTAATTTCCATCCCACCCAGGTATGAATGAGGCCTCTGTTGGGTCGGGACGGTGCTCGGCCACCCGGCTTTATGAGAATCTGCAGTGAATTAGAAAATCTGTGTCGGCGGAGGAGCCGGGCAGCGCGGATATGCCCTGTCATTCCACCTGTAAAAGAAAATGCCCTTTTGTCCATTATCTGGACGGCTTACCTGACACGAGTTAACCCGGGGGTCAATGACATCTGTGGAGCGTTGCGGGAGTCAGTGGCTCGAGGAGGACGAGGCCTGAGAGGGGGCTTTGTTTCGGGGCTTTCGTCCGTCCATCACGCTCAATGCACAAGTAACTCTGAGAAAAATATCAGCTTAGCGCTAAAGCGGACATTTACGGAAGTTGGTTAAAAATATAATAATAATAATGATCAGCATCTTTTTCATTCCTTAAAAATGGTGTGATTACTGCAAAAACAGAAAACGTGCGACATTGGGAATGTGCTGCAAATATGGAAAATGCATGCAACTTAAAAAACATGCTGCAAATACGGAAAACACACGTAACTTGTAAAACATGTTAGAGTTGAACTAGCTGCTAAGGTATGAGCTGCTGAATTAATGTGAGCTCACGTCAAGGAGGAGCTAAACACAATAAAAGTAATAGCATGTTTCTCCTTGTGGTCATACTTGGAAATGACAGCTTTAATGTAGATGCCCTATTCTGGCCAGAATATGGACTACAATTTTTTTTAGAAATCTGAATATGAAAAGCAGGGAAGAAAAAGGGTTGCAGTTAGAAGCAAAAAAAATCATGCATCTACTCCAAAATAAGTTATTATTTGTGTCTCTTCATCACAAACTGTGGAAGGAGTTAAAGGCAAAAAAGTAGGAAGAAGGCAAAGAAAACAGACGTGCAGTTCTTGAAGAAATTGTGTGATTGCTATGTGCTCCAGAATTGATAATGGCTGTTTCTAGATGTTGCTTTGATTAACGTTCAGCTAGTGCTTAAATTATGAGCTGCTGAATTAATGTTAAACTAAATGCAACCGTAATAGCATAGTTCCCGTTAATGAAAATCCCCACAAGGGGGCGACTCCATTAGGTCTGTCAGTCCCTAAGGGAGCATTTTCATTAATTTCGTCCCCGTTGTGGACAAAAAATAGGCGACGACAGCCTTAATGGAGACGCCCCCTTGTGGACAAAAAATAGGCGACGACAGCCTTAATGGAGACGCCCCTTGTGGACAAAAAATAGGGGACGGCAGCCTTAATGGAGACGCCCCTTGTGGACAAAAAATAGAAGACGGCAGCATTAATGGAGACGCCCTCTTGTGGACAAAAAATAGGGGATGACAGCCTTAATGGAGACGCCCTCTTGTGGACAAAATATAGGGAACGACAGCCTTAATGTAGACGCTCCCTTGTGGACAGAAAATAGAAGACGGCAGCCTTAATGGAGACGCCCTCTTGTGGAAAAAAATAGGGGATGACAGCCTTAATGGAGACGCCCCCTTGTGGACAAAAAATAGAGGACGGCAGCCTTAATGGAGACGCCCTCTTGTGGACAAAAATTAGGGGATGACTGCCTTAATGGAGACGCCCCCTTGTGGACAAAAAATAGGGGACGACAGCTTTAATGGAGACACCCTGTTTTGGACGTCATAGAGATCGACAGCCTTAATGGAGACGCCCCTTGTGGACAAAAAATAGGGAACGACTGCCTTAAAGGAGACATCTTTTTGTGTTATTTTGAGTAAAAGAGGGTTGGAGCTGGACTACTAATAGCAGTTATTTCCGCATTGAACTGAACATTTTCAGCCATGAACAGTGTTGCTACAACAAAATCTGAAAAAGGAGTTAACAGAAAAAATTCATCATAATATCAATAAGATGAAGAAAAAATGAAGAGCAATCACAAAAAGTTACATTTCTAAAGCACCTTTCACAAATGCTCAAGAGGGAGAGGAATTAAATGTACAATATATTACAAAATACAATATATAGTATTTTGAAGTGTTTGAATATACAAGTATTCAGTTGCATATTAAAGAAAGAGACAGAAATAATCACAAACGGATACACACACTCAGCAAACACAGCCTGAGCTGAATTATTAGTATACCTTGATAAAATTAGCAATATGATCTATGTTTAGACTGGAGGACACTTATGATTTTAATAATAACCTGCAACAATAATCTCACTATTCTCCTCAAATGGAGTTTCTGTTACAAATTAATTTAAGTCACAGTCTGTAGCTCTGTCTCTGCCGTAACAACTCTCCCATTGATAAAGATTTGTGAATGAGAGGTCGTGGGAATGTCTGCTTTAAGTGTGTGTGTGTGTTATTTTTGGGACAAATGTCTCTACTCTACACCTGCAGATTAGGGGACGGAGCTACCTTTAGGGAGGACAAATGGGCTCCCTGTTTGGGTTTTATCTTTTATCTTTTGTATTAAAAGGAATGTTAGAAAAACTAAAGTAGTAGAAGCAAAGTGGAGTGAAGTAAATGTGTGTGTGTGTAAATCTCACTGTTTTAAAAATTAAAAATAGGGCGCGGATATTAAAAAAAGGAATTAAAAAACATCACTAGGCTTTTGTTATATTTTGTGGGAAAATCAAACAATTAGCGTATTTAATACATTTGTTTAAATACAACAATTTATTGAGCACATTTATAACTATTAAAAGACTTGTTAATTATTATTATTATTATTGTTGTTATTTTAGCAATCAAACTGAAGGAAACTTTACTTATTAACAATATAAACAAACTAATAGTTAACTACAAATAAACAAATAAAAATTGACAAAAACTAACAAGACCTTTCACAACAAAAACAGAATTAGACAAAAACGTCAAAATAACACGTAGAAAAAGAGCAATTTGAAACTTGAATTTTTCCACTTTATTGTAATGGTAGTGGAACTGAAAGGGATATTCTGGTGTGTGTAACATCACTGGCTTTGTTCCATTTTCTCATTATATCAAAAGTAAACAAGTTAAATCCCCGAGCAGCAGTAAAGTGTGTTTTTGTCCCGCGGCTGTGTGTTTGGTTAAAGCTCCTGCTGCGTGCCGCTGATTTGAATAGCAATAGAGCTGCATGTAAATACACTCACGTATGAACACACAACACAGAGGCACAGGTGCTCTATTCATGCCCTACAGTGTGTGTGTGTGTGTGTGTGTGTTTGTGTAAATAGACAGGTTGTAATGAATGATGTCTTTACTTTTAATGGACATTAATCTGTGGAGCCCATACAATCATATTAAATGATTTTTCAATCCTACAGCGGGTAGGAAAATCCATCACCTCTTCAAAATTGTCCCATGTCCAATTGTCGTTTTACTTATATTATTTTTCTTGTTTTACTTACTGAGAGGAACCCGTAACATGTGAGCAAAAAGAAAAAAGCTACAAGTCACAAAAATAACTGGCGCAAAAGAACCGACGGGGGCAGTTCATAGTCCTGGACCGGTCAAGGTACCGCTGAGGTACTCGTGAGCAAGCACTGCTCCCATGAGCTAATTAACATGCACGCATAAGATAATTAACGTGTTCCAAAGGAACATTTGATTTCTTTCCCATTAGAAAACTTCCTCACGTGAGCTTATTCACTTCTTCCCCATTAGATTATTAGTGTGCACACAAGATAATTAAATTGTCTTATGAAATAAACTAACATTCACACGCATGATAATTAACTTGTTTCCATGAGACAGTCAACATGCACACAAGTGAAGGTGAGTGATTATTTGTCATTGTGAACACATCACAGCACAGCACACAGTGCACAACTATATGTGACGTCTGCATATAATCCATCCGTGAAGGAGCAGTGGGCAGCTGACATGGGCAGGGCATGGTACGTTGCTCAGGAGTACTTCAGTGGTAACTTTACCGGTCCGGGATTTGAACCGGCGACCTTCTGATCACAGGGCAAACATCCTACCGTTACACCACCAACTGCCCCAAGGATAATTAACATGTGCACACAAAATAATGGCCTTGTTTCTATGAGTGAATTAACTTGTTATCATGAGATAATTAACATGTGCACAAAAGATAAACAACAATATGAAAAATCATCTTGTGGCACTTGACTCTAATCAGTAAAATCTGGTGCATTTTGTTCCTTGTCCTGAGCAGGCGAGGCAGGCAGTGGGGACGTGCAGCTGAGGTGAAGAGATTTGACTAATTTCAGCAGATATTTACAAGTCGTTGATGCGTTTCTCAACAGTGCCACCCATCCGAGACGGACAGCTTGGTGTTCACTCAGCTGTGCACGGTGCACACACAGACACACAGAAAAAACAAGACGCCAGCCGTAAAACCTGATTTCAGATCAGCACTGAGCTCTCACTGCCACAAATAAAACGGATCGCGAATCTTGAGCACTGGAATCAACGGCAACTGGACTTCCTTTCACAAATCTGAAAGACACTCAGCTCTCATCCTAAATCCTTATTCCGTTCTAAAAGTCTGATAGGGAGTTCCAGGTAGTTATCTACTCGTGCTGCTGTCACCTTTAAAGTCGCTGTTGACTCGCCCTGCTGTCCAACAGGTTGTTAGGGTCACACTGGGCAAGATCCATTCACATTTACTTTCCACATTCATAGCATTTTAGCCTCCATTTCCTAATTATAGGGACAGTCTCCCCGCAGAAATTTTGGCTTAAGGGTCTTGCTCTTTGGAAAGTTGGTGGCATAACGGTAGGGTGTTCGCCCCATGATCAGAAGGTCGCAGGTTCGGATCCAGGGCCGGTAAAGTTACCACTGAGGCGCTCATGAGCAAGGTACCATCCCCAAGAACTGCTCCCCAGGCGCTTGTTAGCTGCCCACTGCTCCTTCATGGATGAGTTAAATACAGAGCTCACATTTGGTTGTGGTGTTCACAATGACAAATAATCACTCACTTTCACTTGCTCAGGCACCAAGTGGAGGTAGTGCTGGAGGTAGGATTTGAGCCCATGACCTCTTGGTTGACAGGTAAGCATCCTAACCTCTAGACCACCACCATCCAGGTGTGAGCCATTGGTGAAACGAGTTGTCGGAGAGGTTTAGAAGAATTTTCTCCAAGCATAACATCCCAGTGCACTTCAGAGCTCTTCAGACTGCACTTGAATTTTGAGTCTTGAAGACAGAGGCTGGTTCATCCTAAGAACAGAACTCACAAGCACAAGCTGTACAGTGTAGTGAGGAATGCTCAGACCAAGCAACCACTCTGCACACAAGACAACCGGCTGGTCAGGACAAGACTGGACTGGGCTTCGTGAATTCTTAAAGACATTTCCTCTCTCATCAGAAGGCACATGGTGGCATAACAGTTAGGGAGTTGGCCGCATGACCGGTAAAGATTTCACTGAGGTACGCATGAGCGTACCTCGGACGGGTACCGTCCCCAGGCACTGCTACCCGAGTGCTGCCAAAACACTGCCCACTGCTCCTTCATGAATGGATCAAATGCAGAGGTCACATTTCATTTTGGCGCACTGTGCTGTGCTGTGTTCACAATGACACAAAATCACTCACTGAAGTTCAAGAATTTTGAAAAGATGTCCTTCGATTCAAGTCCTCATGATTACCACGTCCTGGATGACCTTCACAGAACCTTCACAAACGTTCAGGCTGATGGACACAGTGGGGTTAAAGGAAGGATAGGAAATGATGGCATTTTGGTTTTGCCCAGACGTTGGCACTCGATGCCAACCCGGGTGCCAACCTGACCTGTGCCAAGCTCCGGCCTCGCGAGCCTTTTCTAGGAAAGCTGCGTTCTCACGGCATCCGTTAACCGGCCCAGACTCGCCAAGCGGATCAGCTGTTCCTCAACCAGAATAGCACACAACTTGAGATTCACTTTTAGCAGCCTGGGGTGAGGGTGTGTGTGTCGAGTGTGTGTGGTGTGGGTGGTGTGTGTTGAGGGCTTTTGTGAGAAGAGGGATGAAATCCCCTGCAAACAGCCACCTGCACCGTACATTGTCTTTGTTAATAACTGATTTTATATTTATATATTAAATCTGAATTTTTTTAATGTTTTTAAATGTTTAGTAGAATTTTACTTAAAATCTTCAAAAAGTCTTCTTTTCTAGAAAGTCTTTCCAACACAGTTTTCGCATTGTTTCTTCCACGTTTTACAAGGTTCGTAGAATGTTTATATAAGGTTTGTACAACGTTGTAGAACATTACAAGATTTGGTTCACGAAACATTCAAAATTTCCAGTTTTCTAGGCATTTGGGATACTTTTTTGAGAACAATGTGGTCACAGTCTACTTACAATGTTTCTGCAATATTTCTTGCAACAGAAATTCACCCAATGTTTCTACAACATTTATTAAGCGTTCATACAATGTTTCTACAAAGTTGGTACAATTTTCAGAATGTTTTACAGTTTTTAAAAATTTTCCCATTCTGGAAACTTTTTGGTAAAATTCCAATAAACATTTTCTACAGTCCTGCATTGTTCTACAACATTTCTACAAGGTTTATACAATGTTTTTAGAACGTTGTGAATTTTCAGAATATTTTCAAAATATTCAAAATGTCAAATTTTGAAGGCATTCTGAAAACATTTTGGATAACATTCCAACAACATTTCTAAAATCTAATATTTCTGCAACATTTCCTTGAGGTTTCTACAATGTTTTTAGAGTCCAGAATTGTTCAAATGTCATCTTTTCAAGGCACTTTAGGAACTTCTGTGTTAGCATTTCAACAACTGTTTTACACAAATATCTACAATGTTTGTAGTTTTAGCAGTTTATAAACATTGTTATAATGTTTCTGAAAATTTTTGTACAGTATTTCTGTCAGGTTGATGCAACATTTTTGGAACATTATACAATGTTAAATTTTAGACATTCTGGGAACATTTTCATAACAAGTCTACAATCCTCTAAAATTCCAGCAATGTTGTGTTTTAACCAGAATAATCACAGCTTGAATTGTGTAGTGTCTTCATAATTGTGCGTTATCAACTTGATTAACATGTTTGGTTGCTTTGTGGTGCGTTTTGTATTTTAAATGATATCAGGTGCTCTCTCTAATCACCAGCATGTTCTCTATCAGTCTCTTCCTACTGCAGCTCTTAACATCTCCATACGAAACCCCGTCACAAGCCATCCAAATCCGACACTCGCTGGGGAACGCTGCAACACCGTTAAAGGTGCCACGTGGAAGAGCTTTCAGCAGTCAGTGAACAGCGATCTGCACCTTTAAGCCAAAACAGACGAGGCTGACGTGAGAGCGATGACGATGTTACTGACCACAAAGGAAAACTGCAAGAACTGCTACATATGGCAGAATGTAAACATGCGATTGTGTGTAAAGCAGCAACCATCACTTTCTTTCTGCAACTCTTTGCCATATATCACGATTATTTCAATAGTAGTGCGAACGGAGACACGTTAACTAAACTGCAGCATGCTAAACGTTTACAATAATGCCAATTTAGCTGCAATTTAGCCGTATTTTTCAAACTGTAAATGTTTAGACTAAACATAGAGGTCTGCACAAACACCCACACACACACACACACACACACACACTCATTTCTGTCTTTCCATGATGCCTAGAGCTGTATGAGTAAGAGGAGACCTTTGTTCTCTGTGTGTATGTGTGTGAGGGAGGTTAGGTAAGATCAAGGCTTTAGTGTTTTCTGAATATGTAAATACTCAAATCTTTATAAAAATGTCTTTCACCACATGCAGAGTAACTGCTGCTCCTTGTTCTCCAACAATCAAAAAGTTCTTCCAAAGCTGTGGGAATCTCCACTGCGTAATTTGTGGTAGTGGGGGAATGCGTCTGCGCTCTCCCCTGTCATTTTGAGGGGCAGTTGGTAGTGTAACGATTAGAGAGTGGGCCCGTTATTGGACAGGGTCGCCGGTTCAAGTCCCTGACCGGTAAAGGTACTCATGAGCATGGTAACTGCTCCCCGGACGTCTGCAGCCCACGTCTTCACAGAGGGGTCAAATGGAGAGGTGACGTTTGGTAGTGGTGCAATACCATGGATCTATTTTGGCCTGAGATGTCTTTTGAATCATGAATACCATACTCACTTACTTTACACACATAGTTGGAAGGTGAACGCTCACTGGAGAAGCACATCATGGTTGGAAGCTGCGAAGGAATCAGACGAAGAGGAAATCCTGCAAGATGACGGCTCGACGCGATCACAACAACAGACAGAACCCTGACGGAACTTACCAGACTTGTTTGACAACACAAGATGGTTCATGCAGGACCGAACTGAACACTGCTAACTAACCTTGTCTCACAGCAAGAACTAGCTCAGCTATAATCAGCAGAAACATCTAGAAACATCTTTATCATTCCCTGTCAATGTTTTTCAGTATATATTTCAGTATATGCAATGGGCAGTTGGTGGCGTAACGGTAGGGTGTTCGCCCCGTGATCAGAAGCTCGCTGGTTCGAATCCAGGGCCGGTAAAGTTACCACTGATGTACTCATGGTACATCCAGGTGAACTGTGATAGTTCGGTACGCCCGACGTTCATTTTTAAAACATGGTCATTGTGCACACATTCTCAGGGATTAATGTTCTCCATCGCTACGACAATTTTCCTTCCATTGGCCTCTAGCTGTGACGGATTTCCGTCAATCGAACTTCCGTCAAATATTTGTGAGTTCACTGTCTACGAAGAGACAATGTATAGAAATTCCGGATAGGTCACATTCGATAGCTTTCTTATTAGAATGGTGATTATGCAGCTCGCCGATTGGCTGTGTATACACACGCGCTCCGACTCTCACATGGAACACTCCAGTTCCCTTTAATTACGGACAAAACTCATATTTTAGCTGAAAAATAACAACAGCAGCCAGCGTTCTACTCACAATACAGCCATTTATTGATATTTTGTAGCATTTGTAGCATTATTGTGATGTGGCGCAAGGGGAATGTAGTTCAAAAAGCAGCTCAGTTTATAAATTACCCAAAACTTTAGTATTTCTTCGCCTTCAATCGATCAGAAATTTTCTCATTCTTTAATCTGAGAGTAATTTTTGGAAAAAATGATATAGAAAATGCATTATTTTTTTATCACAAAATGTATTCACTTTACTATATTTAATATTGCCCATTTTTGTAAGTATAAGTGTTACATTTTCTGACTTTTAAATTATTTTTTACATTTAATATTGTCTCTGCAAGTCTGAGTAGTAGTACCTTGTTGATTTGTAAGAGAAAACGTCAAGAATCTACTGGATGTTAGAGCGAAAATAACATTAATGTACCCAAACTGTACCGTAACCGTGGGCACATTGACAAAACGTATATTTTAGCTGATGAATAACAACAACCAGCGTTCTACTCACAGTACAAAAATTTACTTGATATTTATTTATTCCCGAAACGCGTCCACAGCGCTATTGTGCCGCGGCTCTCATATGGAACGCCCTCATGACAAAAATGTACTTCTCTCCCAGAAATGAGTCAAAAATGAATTATATCAGTCCAAATGCTCAAAACCTGACTAAACTTCAGTATTTCTTAATTTTCCATAAATTAGAAAATATGTTATTTCCATTCTATGAGTAAAGTATGAACATAGAAAAATGCATGATTTGTTATGTAATAATTTCGTTCTATATCCAGATGGATTTCAAATGGATAAAGAAGTGCTTCCTCCTGCACTAACCTTATTGTTGTTCATAAACTAAACCATCGAATGTCTCTGCACAATAACAACTCTGAATATCGATAGGAATGTGTTGATGTTCACAGTCTTGTGCAGACGTCATTTTGGGGAAATAAAATGGTTGCTTTTGGTGTAGAAGACTGTGTAGAACTACTTTTTACACGCTCAGAAAACTCAGGAATTGATAAGGAATTGGACTGATAGGCAGAATCAACAACAGCACTGATATTGATCAAATCTTATTGATTTCCACCGCTAGTGTAAATGTGTATTGTGTGTTTGTTTGGCTTCATGAGTACTTGTGAGAGTCGTTTGTGACACTATATTTAAAGGTAGCATTGAGCACACCTGAACTTCCATTTATACACAGATTACAGTGACTTTAAAGAAATTTGCGTCAGTTTAAAGTAGCACTCTGTCTAGAGAGGCTAATGTTGTAAATGTACGTATTAAGCGTAATCACTGTTAATCACATTACCATCTTGGCCAATTAAATTTGCCTTTTTAAAGCAAATCCTCAAACCCAGCCAGTCAAATGGCCACGTGTGCTGCTTATTTAAGGCTCGGTCATGCCGAGGGTTGCTAAATGCAACAGAAACATACCACCACATAAGCAGCCTCATGCAAACTCCTCATGCTAATGTGGGGTCATAAGTTTAGCTTGGTTTCATGCTAATGTTAGTTTTGCAGTGCCGGCGTGGACCTAAAGCAGCACCTTCGGCAGCAGGCGTGTCCTGACCGGTCGACTGCGCATGGGGCTAAACGGGAGTTTTGCATACATTTGATTTTATTTCCCATCAAGCCCTTTTACAGGGAACGCAAATCACATAATGACAAAGTCATGCATGAGATTAGAAAACTAAGACTAAAATAAAACCTAGACTAGAAAGATTTGCTACAGCATAACAAGGACGTAATGATGACACCAATATGATGTGAAATAACGGCTGGGGGAGGGGGAACATGCACTTTTTACTGTTTCATTTCTCTTAAATCTTGAACATATGGATCATATCATTGGTAGAAAAGAAAAGAGGAAAAAGATAAATATGATGTAACTGTATAAATTAGAATGCCTGTAATATAAGAATATGAAAACTATCTCTCTTATCTGACTAACTAACGTTGACTGAAGCAGCCTCTAAATGGCAATGGTGAATAACTCAACTTGTAGACGTTAGCTTGGATTTGTGGACCAAACACTTAGACAGACAGACAGACAGACAGACAGACAGAGAGACAGATAGACAGACAGATAGATAGATAGATAGATAGATAGATAGATAGATAGATAGATAGATAGATAGATAGATAGACGGACGAACAGACGGACAGACGGACAGACAGACAGACAGATAGATAGATAGATAGATAGATGGACAGACAGACGAACAGACGGACAGATAGATAAATAGACAGACAGACAGAGAGACAGAGAGATAGATAGATAGATAGATAGATAGATAGATAGATAGATAGATAGATAGATAGATAGATAGATAGATAGACACAGATAGATAGATAGATAGATAGATAGATAGATAGATAGACAGACGGACGAACAGACGGACAGATAGATAGATAGATAGACACACAGATAGATAGATAGATAGATAGATAGATAGATAGATAGATAGATAGATAGATAGATAGATGGGCAGACGGACGAACAGACGGACAGATACTTCAGTTTTATTTGACACAAGCGCAGTACTCGATATGCCCGGTAGTCAGGTACTCATGAACAAGGTACTGTCCCCAAGCACTGCTCCTCGGGTTAAAATACAGAGCTCACATGTGGTGAAAGTGAGTGATTATTTGTCATTGTGAACACACCACAGCACAGCACACAGTGCACCACAACCAAATGTGACCTCTGCGTTTAACCCATCCATGAAGGAGCAGCAGGCAGCTAACAAGCGCGGTGCTTGAGGACAGTACCTTGCTCATGAGTACCTCAGTGGTAACTTTACCGGCCCTCGATTCGAACCTGTGACCTTCTGATCACGGGGCGAACACCCTACTGTTACGCCACCAACTGCCCCACAGTGTTGTGTTGTGCTGTGCTGTGGTGTGTTCACACTGACAAATCCTCAGTCACTTTCACTTTAAGATTACATGGGATTTGAGACTTGCAAGCTTCCTGAAAAGTGTTCATACGACAGTCAACATGGTTCTTATGCTGCCTCAGACCATCCCACTGAACACACAACTCCACTCGTTCCCACTACTCTTTTCTTTTTCTCACTTTTATCATCCCTCGTCACAGTTACAAAACCTGAGCAACCACACTGGCGTTTTCTTGTGGAAATGCATCTCTAGTTTTGAACGATATTATAAGTCATTACATGCTGGTTTAGAGCAGGTCAGGGGTCGTAAACACAAGATTAAAGTCTTTTGTGGTTATATTTAGAAAGTGAAACCCCCTGCAAGAAAACGTCATCTCCATTTATATATATATATATATATATATGAACTGGTTTAAATGAAAACTGACCCCAAACAATGGGATCCAAACCCACCTAGGTGAAAAGAAGAAGAAGGAGGAAGAGGAGGAGAAGACAATGTGCAGAAGGTTGCAGGTGACGGCCTAATGGTCTTGTTTTTGTGTCCTAATGTCATTGTACGTGTAAAGGTCCATCACAGGTGTGTGTGTGGGGTTTAGACCTGCAGCCTGCAGCGCTTCTGACACCGATAGCAGCCGGTTTGTCCACCACCTTCGTCAACTCCACCTCTCCGGTGTCATCTGGTGCTTTGTTGCCCGGCCGGGCCTCTGCCTTTTTACCCCCTTCCCCTGGGGACATTTTCCCACAGACGCCCTGCTTTTTGTCCTGGTCCCGAAACAATGCCACGTCGTCTTGCGCCTTGGCGGGTCGGCAGTGTGAATTTTCGACGTTGAGACGAGCGATGCCCTCGAGGATCGGTGGGGTTGGGGTGGGGTCGGAACATTGTGTAGCGTTTGCGTGACAGACATTTCGGATTACCTTTCTGAAGGGATAAATGTTGTTGTGAACAGATCGGGAAAATGTTGACCGTATTAGAGAGTGAACTACTGAACGTCATTAGAAGTTACATGAGCCGTGTGGGTCACAAAAATAAGTCATCTCTAGTCTTTAGTGCAGCTGCTGGGCTCTTTGTTACTTCTTCTTCTTTCTTTTCTTTTGATCGCACTCTTTGTCATATTCTATTTGACCCATGCTTTTGGCCCACCAGCACCCGGGGTCGGTACCTTGCTCATGAGTACCTCAGTGGTTCCAGACTTGAACCGGTGATCCTCCGATCATGGAGTCAACTCCCTAACTGTTACACTACCGACTGCACCAACTCTTGTTCTCATTTTAGACTTTTTGTAGTGATGACTTGATACCAGGAATCACCTTGTTCTCTTCATGATTTCTTCTTCTTCACCCTCTCTTTCCCTAGTTTTCATCAAGAGGACGCCACTATTAAGGTTGTTATTTGGTGTTTTGTCCACAAGAGGACGCCCCCATTAAGGAGAAATGTGCTTTTACTTTTCTTGTGTTTAGCTCGTTACTGATGTGAGCTTAATATGAAGTCAGCAGTTCATAGTTTAACATCCAGTTAAACTATAACCAGCATTTCTTCTGTTGGTATTAATTCAATTTCTCCAGGAATTTATATTTATACTTACATTATTGCATTTAGCAGACACTCGTATCCTGATCGACTTCACTCTGAGGTACATTTTTCCTGAGACCAACTTGGAGTTAAGGGTCTTGATCAGGGACCAAGTGATGGAGGTAAGATTCAAACCCATGACCTCTTGGAATCTACAGTGCTATGCAAAAGTTTGGGCACCCCTGATAAAAATAAATGTATTAATTCATAACTTGCTAAGCTTGAGAGGCAGCAACTTAATTTTAACATATTTGATAACTTAGGGAAATAGCAATAATTCAGTAGTGAAATATTTTTTATTGGGCTAACAGAAACAATGTAATGCTCATTTAAACAAAAAGAGGCAGGTGCATAAATTTGGGCACCCCAAAGGAATAATCCCATTAATATTTGGTAGAGCCTCCTTTTGCTGAAATAACAGCCTGTAGACGCCTCCTATAGCCACTCACAAGTCCCTGAATTCTGGCTGGTGGTATTTTGGACCATTCTTCCAAAATGCCTCCAGTTCAGTCAGGTTCGATGGCTTCCGGGCATGGACAGCCTGCTTCAACTCAATCCATACATTTTCAGTGATGTTCAGGTCTGGGGACTGGGATGGCCATTCAAGAACATTGTACTTGTGCCTCTGCATAAATTCCTTAGTAGATTTTGAGCGGTGCTTTGGATCATTGTCGTGCTGAAACATCCAACCCCGGCGTAACTTCAACTTTGTGACTGACTCTAGAACATTCTTTTCAAGAATCTGCTGATATTGGGTGGAATCCATGCGGCCCTCAACTTTAACAAGGTTTCCAATACCTGTGCTAGCCACACAGCCCCATAACATGATGGACCCTCCACCAAATTTTACTGTTGGCAGCAAGTTCTTCTCCTGGAATGCTGTGTATTTTTTTCACCATGCATAGCGCCTCTGGTTATGACCAAATAACTCTATCTTAGTCTCATCTGTCCACAGTATTTTTTTCCAGAATATTTCTGGCTTGTCCAGATGCTCTTTTGCATACCTCATGCGGCTCTTCTTTTTGCGCATCACCCTTCCACTGAGCTGTTCCTGGTGCAAAGTGCGCTGGACTGTGGAGCGATGTACAATGACACCATCAGCAGCCAGATGTTGTTGTAGCTCTCTGGAGGTGGTCTGTGGTTTGTCTGTGACAATTCTAACCAGTCTTCGCCTGTGCCTTTGAGATATTTTTCTTGGCCTACGACATCTTTTCTTCACAAGGACTGTTCCTGTGGCCTTCCATTTCCTAACTACATTTCTGACTGTTGAGACAGACAGTCCAAACCTTTGTGATAATCTTTTGTACCCTTCTCCTAATTCATAAAAATGCATTATCTTAGTTTTTAAGTCAGTAGAGAGTTCTTCAAAGGTTCCCATGTTGCCACTCTCTAAGAGGAAACCAAGGACAAGTACCACTAGCAATTTATATATGTTAAACCATTTTTTTTTTTGGTTGCAGCTGTCTTTGTAGTTTAAGGTCTAATGAGCTAATCAAAGCAATTTAGTGCTGCAAACTGTCAGTATAAATGACTGCAGGTCTTCAAAGTAAAGTAAAGTGAGAGGGTGCCCAAACTTTTGCACATACCATTTTTCAAACTTTGTTTTATTTCATACAACTCAATAATGCTACATTGAGAATTTTGATTTGATAAACATCCCCTTGTCTATATATTTCTATTGCTGTGATCTTCTCTTATGAAGACAGAGCTAATTATCCTGCAACCTCGGAGGGGTGCCCAAACTTTTGCATAGCACTGTATTTCTAGAAACCTAGTCACATTTTTCGGCACTTAGACCTTTCCATATGTTTCATTATGTTTCTTGTGAACAGCAACCCTCTTTTTTCTGCTTTCCTGCTTAGGTCGGTGATCGGAGGATCGGTAAAGGCACCACTGAGGTACTGTCCAGTGCTCCTTCATGGATGGGTTAAATGCAGAGGTCACATTTGGTTGTGGTACAGTACATGCTGTGCTGTGTTCACCGTGACAAATAATCCCACAGTCTTTCCTCACTTAACTCACTTTCACAGTTTTTGATCTCCTTTATTTATTATTTTTATCTTTTCCACCACTTTGTCCCTTTGAACTTTTTTCAGCACTGAAATCACAGGAATTCCTCGTCTAGTTATTGTTATGTTTATTATCAGTTTTGTGTTGGCATTACAGTCCCAAAACCAGACGATTAGGAGAATAAGGAGTAAAGAATACTGCAAGCTTTAAGATTGTGATTAAAACGTTGCCGATCCAACATCGAGTAACTCTAACCCCAGCTGTTTAGTTTGAGTCTATGGACATCTCTTTTGTATTATTCTACTTTTCTTACTTGTGATGAGTTGCAGCGTGCAAATCCGGAGCGTCGCCAGTCTGGTCTCTGCATTCAGGGATTCCCAATTCAGATTCGAATTCCGAACTTGGCACGAAGACGAGGCCTGGCTGATGCCACGGCTTTCCAATATCCAATCAGTTTAAAGTCCTGTAAACAGTGCCATGCTAGAGCAAGCGTTCCAGAGGATTCTGTTTAATAGTGCAGCAATTGCTGTTGGAAAAAAAAAAACCTGGGCAGATTAGCAGTGGATCTAACAGGCAAAATAAATAGGACAATGTGGGTGATTAAGGCCAGATGTGTGTGTGTGTGTGTGTGTGTGTATGTGTCAGCGACTTGGAACATTCCAGAAAAAGGCATCAGTGTGTTTAGCATACCTGCTCAGACTCGGGTCGTGATAATTTTGGACTTTACTGTGTGTAATGTCTTCTGCAGATTCTGCTTAAACAGTAAAAACTGGAGCGTTTCTACTGCAGAAAGAGAATTAAAGCTGGAGACCCGTCTCACAATGTGTTCTGATTAGGGACGCAACACGTAATCAATTAAATTGATTATTAAGATAGTTGATAGCTAATGTAATAATGGATTAGTTGGGTCTACGTTATTATACACATACGTACAGTGGCTACTCCCTAATGTGTGGTCAGTAAGCTAACCAAAGCCACAGTGGCAGTAAAGCAGCATTAAGCTGGACGCCGACCTCCATAAAAGAAGAATAAGAAGGAGACGAAGAGCAGCGCCGTGTCTTGCCATCACTAAAACTGAAGTAATCATGTAGAAACGCATGAATAACATTTTTCTTGATGTAAACACATGTGCTGTTTGTTAGCACACGACTCTCTCTTTAGCTATTCACTAAAGCGTCCAGTTCAGTCAAATCTTCCCATTTATTACAGACAAAACTCATTTATAGCTGATAAATAACAACAACCAGCGTTCTACTCGCCATACACACATTTACTGGATATTTACAGTGATTATTCCAACGTGTGTCCACCGCGACTCTCATGTGGAACGCTGTCTTGCACAAAAATGTAGTTCTCTCCCAGAAATGAGTCAAAAATGAGTTATAGGCCAAAAAGGGTCCAAATTGTATAAAAATGACCAAAACTTTATAAATTTCCAAATTTCCAACTTTGACCAAACATTTCTTTATTTTCAATTAATCAGAAAATATTTTTTCCCATTTTATGTTTAAAAATGCTTTTTATCCGATAATGTTTTTGCTTTTTATCCGATTAATTATTGATTAATCGAAAAAATAATTGGCAGATTAATCGATTCACAAAATAATTGTTAGATGCAGCCCTAGTTGCATTTTAATTGTATTTTAAGCTAATGTTCAGGGCTCTCAAGTTAACTATCTTGTGGGAACTAGTTATCATCTTTTGCAGACAAGTTACTGTCTTGTGCAAACAACTTATTTACGTATGTTATGTGCCATGTTGGTTATCTTGTGGGAACAAGTTCTTTATCTTGTGCTTACAAGTTTACTATCTTGTGTTTGCCAAATTATTTTGTGTTTGGAAGTTATTTATCTTGTGATTATATGCTCTTGTGGGAACGAATTATTATCTTGTGGAGTTGTTATTTATCTTGTAAGTAAATGTTCTTTTCTTGTGGTAACAAGTTATTATCTAGCGCGCTTAAGTTAACTATCTTCTAGCAATAACTTATTCGTGTTAACATGTACAAGTTCCTTGTTTTGTGGGAACAAATTAGTATCTTGTGTTTGAAAGTTTAGTATCTTGTGGAAACAACTTCTTTATCTCATGATTAGAAGTTAGTTATCCTGTGGGAAGAAGCTATTTTCTTGTGCAGTCAAGTGAATTGTCTTGTGAATATATGTTCTTGTCTTGTGGGAACAAATTACTATCTTGCTCGTGGGAATAAATTCATGTTTTGTTTGTACTAGTTATTATCTTGTGGAGACAAATTATTATCTTCTGTTTGCAAGTTTATTTTTTGTGAGAACAAGTAATTACCTAGTACTAAATCATTACTGTTTTGTTAATTCAAGTGAATTATCTTGTGGCACCAAATTATTAACAAATTCTACTGATGGCTATCCTGTGTCTATGAGCAAGAGCAGCAAGAATTGTATTGTGTGACATGAAAAAAGTGAAAATAAAAATGCATTAGTTAACCTCTCATTTATATAGTGTCTGTGTGCATCTGAAGTCCTTAAAAATATGCATATTATATTGGCCAGCTAACACGCATTAACACGATAGTCCAGACAGTAATGGTGTCCATAAATAGTTTAAAATTCATCAAAAAAATTCATCATTTTGTACAGGCTACACAGTTGATCTGTAGGTTTATCTGCATGATCACTGATTAATAGATTATCAGTGTAGATGTTCATGTTGACTTTATCATTAGTGAGTGTCCCATCAGGCTGGAAATCCAGTTTTTATCTCGAGTGCCAAACTGCGCCACAGCGAGAGTTAACATCTGCCGTGTAGAAACCTGCAGTGCTGCTTCATATAACAACGCAGTGCAGGCTGTGATTTACACACTTAATCTCACCTGTTGTTAGAGTTTAAACTGAGTTTTGAATAAGGCAGCATGAACATGTGTGTGTTTAGTGTGTGTGTGTGTGTGTGTGTACGGCTGCTGATTTGTGTTTTTGTAAATCAGCTTCATGTGCAGATTAGGCAGAGTGAACTCGCTCAGTGACGAGACAATAGCTAAAGAAAACAAGGAGAAGAAGCTGCTTTTAAACATTTACATTCTGCAGCATGACAAACAAAATACACACACACAGCACACACTCATGTAGTAATATCTTTGTGAGGTACGTCCAGTATAACCTCGATGTAAATAACACTACAGCTACACCTAACCCTAACCCTAACCTTAACCCCTCCTTACAACCCTCACAAACCATAATGTCCCCACAACCCGTAACCATGGACACATTATAGCCCTGCCTATCTTTTAGGGGACAGACAGGTCCCCACAAACCCCTAAAAATCAAGTTATTTGTTCTAATGGGGACCGGTCCTCACAAACCATATTGTCCCCACAAACCATATTGTCCCCACAAACCGTAACCATGAATACATTATAGCCCTGCCTATATTGTAGGGGACAGACAGGTCCCCACAAACCCCTAAAAATCAAGTTATTTGTCCTCATGGGGACCGGTCCTCACAAACCATATTGTCCCCACAAACCATATTGTCCCCACAAACCGTAACCCTGGACACATTGTAGTTTAGCTTATGTTTTAGGGGACAGACAGGTCCTCAGAACTTCATATATACATATACACACACACTGCATGTATACTGGTGTGTGTGTGTGTGTGTGTGTGTGTGTGTGTGTGTGATTGTGTTTCAGGGCAAGACTGCTGCATTTTTTGGGAGAGACGTTGTGTTCTGACTGCATTTGCACTGATCTCACTCTAATCTGTCCCGGTGATGGTTAAATTGCACTCGTCTCTTCATGCTCAGCGATGACTCCTGCAATATTTACATGTTTATGCTCAACATTTCCATCTGCAGCGAGTTTTTCCGGACCAGTCAGCTGAGCCGAACCGAGTCGAGCCGGGCCGAGCTGAGTCGGGATCTGCTCGTGCTGTTGATTGGAGGCTGGTTCTGATTATCCTCAGCTTGGGAGGATAAAAAAATGTTTAGCTTTTCCTCGCTCATGCCGTTGCTGCTCCACGCGGCTCGCTGGATCTGTGCTACTCTTCAAAGCGTGGTGTTTTCAGCATCCGACCCTCAGCGTGACGACAGAAATGCAGAACAGCTTGCGATATTCTCACTAGGGGTGGAACGATACATCAATCAATATCAATGGATTGTATCGATCAGACGTCATACAGGTTGGAATGTGGTGTATTCACAACGACAAATAATCACTCATTGAATCTAATCAAATGTAAACCGTATTGTATCAGACATTATGCATAGTGATGGATTTAGTGATTTACACCCTTACTTGACACCAGGAGTCGACCGATGATCTGCTTTTCAGGGCCGATAATTGGAGTAAATGAGGAAACGATATTTTGAATCAATAAAGTTCTACTGAAAAAATGCAATTGGTTTCAAAATTCAGAAAAACAAAACTTCATTTAAATATCTTTTGCCTTACATTTAGCTCTGACAGCTTTTCAGCACTCCTTTACATATCAACTGTGATTTACATACACTGCCCTCCAAAAGTTTGAAAACGCCCCTGGCAAAGTGAAGTTTGGACGATATCAGCATAAATTCTCATCAATTTTTGGTGCAAATACATTAAAGTAACTTGACATTATCTTTGGATACCAGCAATAATCATTTTGATTTTTATTACATAATAATGGCAATATATCCATGTCAAAGTCAGACGTGCCCCTTTGCCAGCTGTGATGTCTGGTTACTGGTTTAAACTTGCCCCAGGTTTTTATAAGATTTTTGGGTCAGCACACCTTAATAGCTTCCACAATTGATTAGTTCATTGACAGCTTGGATGCCTAGATTATGCAGAGCTGTAATAGCTGCTAATGGTGGATATTTTGATGAATCCAAAACTTTTATATTTTCTATGTATAAACTGTTTATGTAATAAAATATGCTTTCATTGTTTGTGTTGTCCCTTATCAGTGCAACATTACCGCAAATTAAAAAGGATTCATGGCAATACTGTCCAAATCCCACTTTGCCAGGGCCGTTTCCAAACTTTTGCAGGGCAGCATATGCTTTTGATTTATTGTCTTATTATCTTTGGATAGCGACATAGAATTTATACTTCTTTATATGGTGAATGCATGAAAATATCGTAAGCACAAAACTGATCGCTTTAGGGGATTGATATCTTTGGGTTTTTAAGAAGCTTAACTTTATTATTTTATTACATTTTTACATGTTAAAAAAAATCATGCTATTAAACATTAAAGATATTAAGAGACAGATAATTGAGAAGAACCCTGAAGTTGAAAAATAAGCAACCTTTGCAACACAGTGTTCATTAACTTCAATAAGTAATAGTTTATACCAGAAACTTATAGCAGTTTATACCAAAAATCATAATTATACACCTCCTCACTATCAGACTATATATTTTTGGCTGGACTAAGTTATGATAACATACATGATGCTAATTCTAAGGCTTAAAATCGGCAGTTCATGCTTTTCTTAAGGATGCGTAGCAGTTTAGATAATTACATAATGGAGAGTCGAAGCCGCACCAGTAACGACGCAGAAAAACACACAAACCTCCAGATAAACACAGCCCTGAAACCTCATATCTCATGCAAGTGTGAGCAAAAATAACAAATGTTCCTTGTTTCATGTATGAGTGGAACAAAAATAGGGTTTGTTGTTTTTTTTTGGCCCGTGTACAGAAGTGGGGTCCCAGGGGGTTTTGTGGGGAGGGGTTTTTTTTGGGGGGGAGGTTTGAGTTGGGGAGGTGATATTGATGGCTTAGAGGAAAAGAATGTCAGGACCAAAGCACAGCCGCCGTTCCCGAGGGTGGAGCCGGAGACATAGTGGAGGCCGGGGGAGTGGGGGCAACTGGGGCTGGTTTGGGTTCAGTGGAGGACGGTAAGAGAAGGTGAGGGATGGTGGGGGCTGGTGGCGACCAATGGAGTATGTTGGGAGATGGTGAGGGACAGTGGGGCTGGTGAGGGCTAATGGGGCCCATAGGTCAGGACTTGGGGGCCAATGAAAGCCAGTGGGTGCCAATGAGTACCTCTAGGGGTCAACATGGGGACCAGTTAGAAGCCAATAGGGCCAGTGGGGGACCGTTGGGAGCGGGGGTCCAGTGAACATTGGTAGGGGATCGTAAGAGCCGGTGAGGGTTGATGAGTGCCAGTAGAGGCCAGTTAGGGATACTGGGGGCTGATGAGGGCTGGTTAGCACTGATAGGGGCCAGTTATGGCCAATGGGAGATGTTGGGACCAGCGGGGCCCAATAAATGCTGAAGGGGTCAGTGAAGGACGGTCAGGATGATGGGGTGAGTAGGGTATGGTGGCCAACAATGGGGTCCAGATAGAACAAATAGGGCCAGTGGGGGACGGTTGGGACAGGAGTCCAGTGAAAGAAGGTGGAGATGGTGAGGGCCTCTGAGGGCTGATTGGGGCCAGTGCAGGCCAGTTAGGGGTGCTGGGGGCTAATGGGGTCTGGTTGATAGGGGCCAGTTAGTCCAATTTGGGCTGGTTAAGGCTGTGGGATACAGTGAGGTATGGTCAGGGTGATGGGGACTGGTGGGGGATGTGGAGAATGGTCAGGGGATGGTTGGGACTGGGGGGTCAGTAGGGTAATGTTTGAGGCCAATGAGGAATGATGAGGCCAACAGGGGCCAGTGGGGGGTCAGTTAAGACCAGAAGGAGGCAATGAGGGCCAGTGGAGGATGGTGGGAGCATGGTAAGGGCCAGTTAGGACGGTCGAGGGGGCCAGTGAGGATCTGTGAGGGCTGGTGGGGGGCAGTGAGGGCCAGTGTGGGCTGACTGGGGCAAGCAGGGGTCCGGTGTGGCCAGTAGGAGCATGGTGAGGGCTGGTGGGAGCTGGTTTGGGAACAGTTGGGGTGCTGTGGACCAGTGATGGATGGTGGGGGCTGGTGAGGGACTGTGTAGGGTGATGAAGGCCGGGGGTGGGGGGCAGTAGGGCCAGGGGCGGTTGGTCTGTGGCGCTTAAGGTTTCCCCCACAGGCCGGAAGCTTGGCGTTTCCCCTGGCGAGAAGCTTTTCCTGCAAAATAAAGAAATGATTAAAAAGATGACAGCTCCTCAGACCCCCGGGCTCTCCAGGGAGGGGGGCCCCGAAAACTGCCACTGCCGCTTAGGTAGCCCTGCCTCAAACTACGCTGAGTCCAGCCAAAAAATAAACACCACCAACCCTTCAAGCCCTGTTTTTGCCTTCTCATGGGGCCTGTGCTGCTCGAAACAACACCTGAACCCCCCACATTTTCATACAAATGACTCCTTAAATATCAATACAAATATAATTTTCACTAGTGTTTTTAAATCTCTATTTCTATCCCCTAAATATTTATATCATTAATAGATATGTTATAAAAATCTTTTACTTTACCTCTTTTTTCCCCAACCACCAATGCAAATTCCTTGTGAGGATGTACTCTGCAATTAACTTCTCTTTGCTTCTGACTCTAATGAATTAAATCTTGAATCTCGAATCTTGAATTTAAAAAGTTGAATTACTAGCTCTAATGTTCTTATTTGATAGGCTTCATTAAACAGCACTTAACCAAAACAACAGAGATGCAATGTAATATGCCACGCTTCCCTCTCATCAGAGGAAGACATGGGTGGACTGATACACAACTACTGACAATTCAGATTATGATGTACATTTTGAAGAAACAAATCTCATAGAACATATAATTTGAATTTGATTTTTTAAATTAATTTTATTATATTATTATTATATTATTTATTAATTGTGTTTCAGCACTGTGGTATATTGACTGGAGTTACTTGACTCCAGTTGGTGATACTGAGGTAAAATATGATGTGATAATAAGTACACTGATGGTCATGTAAAAGAGACAAAAATTCTAGAGATGCACGATAATATCATAATCATATCGGAATCAGCCGATAATATTTTAAAGTCTTTGCCATTGGACCGATGCTCAGATTTGCCTGATATTTCCAGGAATGTTAGCGCTTGTGTCAGGCATGACCAAAGTCTGAGGTGGGATTTTATACAACCCGCGCCTTCTGTCTTAAAATGTATGGTGTTATTTTGTGCCAAACTTCTGAGCACGCAAGGGAACGTTCACCAGCAAAATCTCTTGTCTTTATGCACTCAACTCTGCTGCACACGTGCAACTACTAAATTGTGTGTTTGTGTCATTTAGTGAATGTGAGCTTACACATGGGCTGTGTCCCGAGCCGCGTACTACTGCACTTAATAGTATGGTAGGTAAGGCGCTCGTATCATATTTTTTTGTGGTAGGTATGCATCTCAGGAAATAGCCGGGGTTGCAGCTTAATGGCTCTCTACACACAGGGTAGTGCACATGGAGAGTCACACGTGCCCTATTTGACTTGGTACACTACATAGGGCGGGAAGTGAGTTTTTCTTAAAATGTTGTGCAGTATGCTGGAAATGCTCTGGCCTCACTCCATTCTGCTTTCACGCTCACTTGACTTGGTGCTGTGTTAGAAATGTCAGGATTATGGAGTAATTTTTGTTCCAAAAATTGTGTGCAGTGGAACCTTGTCGCACAAAATATCTTGTCTTTACGTGAGGAACTCTGCCTGCGCTCGCACTCGACTCTGTGTTCCTCAGTTATCGGCATTGAGAGATGTAAGCATGAAAAACATCGGATATCGGCATTTGCTGATAAATCCCATATCGTGCATCTCTAAAACGTGCTATCCAGCAATTTTCTAGGATTCGAATTCTACTATGTAGGTGACAAATCAACAATCTTGAATCCTCTCGATTCAGCTCTCAATGAGCTCTCAATGAGCTGAATTCACGCCAGCATGGCTTCCTTTACCTCATCCCCAAATCATCTCTCCGTCTGCCGGATGACAGACAAAGAGCTTGAGGACTTAAAGAGAGCATTAAGTCTGCTTTCCCCCTCCCAAAAAAACACATCACCCACTGGCCCGACATCAGAGCGACGAGCAGAGCTCCGAATCTGATCTGGGCTTTAGGAAGCTGGTAAAGAGCTGAGCCGTCGAAGCTTCAGCAGTGAATCCTGTGCATAATTTTGTTTTATTTAAAAACAGATCTGACATCCTCAAGCTTCAGCTTCAGCCAGATTCACTCCACACCACACCAAAACAGTGCTGGCGGAAACTGCTGATCTTCCTACACTCGCTTTTCTACCTGAACGCTAAAATTATAGCTTCCAAAAATTGCTGCTTGGACAAATGCCAAAGGAGAAGCATTTTCACTTCCAATTATCAACATTTCGTGGGATGAAAAAACATTTTTGTCCGGTGCCGTGAAGTCTGAAAGAGTCTCGATCTCGTTTCCTGTGCAGACAACGTTCCGTATCGGTCTACAGGGGGACCATGAGGGAGCATGATGTCATATTGAGGGCTCACAAGATACTTTTGAGTGCACACTAAATATTTTCCTACTCACTAAATAATTTCTGGTATTCACATATTGACTGCTTTACTGTCAGTAGTTTATACACCTATACTTTCGTGTGTGTATCAATTGTCCGGCAAATACAACCTCGGGGTCCAAGCACAGAGGTTGAACTCATGATCAAGCTGAGTTCAATACCAAAATTGTCAGTCCACGGGTGACTCAATCAGAATCACAGGAGACAGTAAAGTTGTACTAAATCAAGACCGAGATAAGATCAAGACTAGACTGTGTCGAGACCTAGACAAGACCAAGACGCTGAAGTGCCGAGACCGAGATGAGACAGAGACCAGACCAATGCACATTTTACACCACATGAGAAATAAGTAGCATTGTACTTAAGACCAATCTCAAGACCAGCTTTTAAAAGTCTCGGCCATGTCTTGGACTCAGTTGTATTTGTACTCGGTCTTGTCTCAGACTCGGGATTTTATTTGGAGACCAGCCGAGACCACAACTCTGAGAATATTACTATTAAAACTCTTTGAGACTGACGCAGGCATTTTGCCTTGTTTATTAATTAGTGTTTTAATAACTCAGAATCCCTTTAACTTACAGAAACCACACACATACCGTCACAATCACAAGACCTTCAACTTACCGACATTACATTCATTCCTCTGTATGTAAAATTATTTATGAGTAATTCTGTGCACAAAAACTGAATTCCATACAAATACATTAATTACACAGTTAGCACTCGTGACTCTCATATGGAACGCCGTCATGCGCATTTTTGCTTGTTTTAGGAACATTTTTGTAGTTTTCTTCCAGAAAAGCCAAAAGCAGCTCAGACCAAAATGAATCCAAATCATGCAAAGCCCTCAAAAAGAGCTGAACAAAGCAAACAACATACACTAAGCAACATTAAAGATGTTTAATGAATATTTCTCTCTGACATATCTATAATGAGGAAATCACTTCACTGGAAGCAGTTATCAACACTGATCACATCATACGTTAAACTCATCAAACCACAGTGAACACTCCTCAACACCAAACTCACTGCTTTATTGGCTGCAGAGTTGTTATTATGCAGAGACATTCTATGGCTTAGTGCTGTGAAGAAGAATAAGGTTAGTGCAGGTGGAGACACTTCTTTATCCATCTGGTGTCTATCTGGATACAGAATAAAATTATTTGATAACAAACAATACATTTTTCTATATTATTTTTCCCTATCGATTACTCTCCAGAGGAATGGCGAGAAAGAGAGTGAGATAAAGACTAAGAAGAATGTGAGAGAGAAAAGAGAAGAGAGGTGGAAAGAAAGATTGAGCCAGAGGAAGAAGGGAAAAGAGAAGAGAGAGAGAAATGAAGAGAGGACGGAGAGAGAAAAATGAGAAGAACGAGTGAGATGAAAATAAGAGAGTGGACAAGAAAGAGAGTGAGGTAGAGGAAGAAGGGTGAAAGAATAAGGTAAAGAAGTAGAAGAGAAGAGAGAGGGAGAAAGTGAGAGAAATAGAGAGAGGAAAGAGAGAGAGAGATGGAGAAGAAGGGAGAAGAGGGAGAGATGGTAGAGAGAAAGAAAAAGAGAGAACCAGGAAGAAAGAGAGATATCTGAGTGAGAGAGAGAGAGATGGAGAAGAGACAGAGCGAGAAGACGGAGAGATGGTAGAGAGAAAGAAAGAGAGATAGAGTGAGAGAGAGAGAGTAATTGAATATTGCACTGTATATATCTGAATGTGATATTTACTTGTTACGATGTTTGTCATTAGAAAATTTTATTACAGTATTTCCTGGCAGAGGAGTTATTCATTTGTGAAATAATAAAGATTTACAATGATATCTAATAAATATGTAGCAAATATGGATAATAAATATTTTGCCGTGCTGCAAGTTTTGGGTGAAGTAGTTTTACTGCATTTTGTCTGTAATGTTAACCAATGTGTTGAGTAGAGATGTACCGATACCGATGCCAATACAATCCGATTACCGATCCGCTAGCAGTTTTTAATGAATAAGTTGTGTATTTCTCTGTGAGGAGGAGACTGAGATTATTCTGTTCTGCTTACGGAAATACTTGACTTAAAATCTGTTTTCCTACTAAAACAATGTAAGAATTACACAACCACATGTATATGTTAAATTGTTTATTATTAAAATAACATCTCAAACATGACTCCTTTAAACACAGTTGTGTAATTTAGTGAGGCTCCCTAATCCTGCGGCGCTAAAAGCATCAGGAACACAGAGACTGTGAGATCCGATACCCATTCCAGCTGTTTGAGTCGTTATCGGACCGATATTACATCCACGCATCAGATCGGGGCATCTCTAGTGTTGAGGTGTGTGTTTGTAAAGCTGACGGTGTGAAGAGTATCGGATGTGGTGTTGAGACGAGTGTGAAAATGATTGTAAAAACAACTGGGCAGAACTGGAACTGGAGCATCAGAGACTAGATCTAATACTAGACTAGACGACACTGCTTTAAATAAATAAAACCTCTCTCTCTCTTTCAAACACACACACCAGCAAACACACACTCAGCAGCAGCAGGAGGCTCTGTAATACCATAAGCGTTTCCATGTGCAGCTGCATTTGCACGTCTGCACTAATTAATGCTTGAACGAGGAGCTGCTGGACACAAATCCACTAATTACTGCCCCAAACCTGTTCGTGCGTGTGTGTGTGTGTGTGTGGGAGAGAGAGAGAGAGTGGGGGCAGAGACGGGGTGAGAGGGAAAAGGAGAGAGGGAGGGATACATAAAGAAAGAGAAAAGAACGGAGAGAAGGAGAGAGAGAGCTAAAGAAAGAGAGAAAGAGAAGAGATGCATGTTGTGATGTGCTGGCTCAGAAGTTGTGTTACTTGAATGACAAAAACTGACAATATGCAGTCAAAAATGTGTATTTTTCTTAAAGAATAGATTAATAAAAATCACATACCACTGAGATGTGAAATTGTATTGTCTCATATCATTATGTTGTCTTGTATCATATCAAATCATATCATGTCGTGTGGTATCATATCATATCATATCATATCATATGTTGTCATTGTATTATATTGCATCATATCAAATCATATCATGTCGTGTGGTATCATATCATATCATATCATATCATATCATATCATATATTGGCATTGTATCATATTGTATTATATTGCATCATATCAAATCATATCATGTCGTGTGGTATCATATCATATCATATATTGTCATTGTATCATATTGTATTATATTGCATCATATCAAATCATATCATATCATATCAAATAATATCATTATGTCATATCGTGTTGTTTTGTATCGCATCATATCATATCATATCATATATCATACATCGTATGTTGTCATATTGTATCATATTGTATTATGTTGCATCATATCAAATCATATCATATCAAATAATATCATATTATGTCATATTGTGTTGTTTTGTATCGTATCATATCATATCAAATCATATCATATCATATCATATCATATCATATCTCATATGTTGTCATATTGTATCATATTGTATTCTATGTATTATATTGCATCATATCATATCATATCATATTTCATATGTTGTCATATTGTATCATATTGTATTCTATGTATTATATTGCATCATATCATATCATATTTCATATGTTGTCATATTGTATGATATTGTATTCTATGTATTATATTGCATCATATCATATCATATCATATGTTGTCATATTGTATCATATTGTATTCTATGTATTATATTGCATCATATCATATCATATCATATCAAATAATATCATATTATGTCATATCATGTTGTTTCGTATCGTATCATATCATATCATATGTTGTCATATTGTATCATATTGTATTCTATGTATTATATTGCATCATATCATATCATATCATATCATATCAAATAATATCATATTATGTCATATCGTGTTGTTTCGTATCGTATCATATCATATATGTTGTCATATTGTATCATATTGTATTCTATCGTATGATATCTATCGTATGATTATATTATATGTTGTGATATCGTATTGTATCTTATTATATTGTATCATTTCATATCAAATCATATCATACCATGTCATATTCTACCATATAATATTATATTGTATGTTGTCATATCATATTATATTGTATTATTTCATATCAAATCATGTCATATCGTATCTAGTCATATCGTGTCATATGGTATTATATCTTATTGTATTACATCATATATCAAATCAAATCATATATTGTATCTTGTCATATCGTATCATGTTATATTGTATCAAATCATATCATATCGTATCATATCGTGTAATATCATATCATGTCATATCATATATTGTATGTTGTCATATCTTATCGTATTATATCGTATAATATCATTTCATATATTGTATGTTGTCATATCTTATGGTATGGTAATGTATTGAATGTTTTTGTATTGTATCACATGTACAGTGATGTTTGTTGTATATAAATGTACCTTTAGGACAGCTACAAATTCTGTGCTACTAAATGCAAAGACAACACAAGAGATCGAATCAAACACACGTCAGAATAAAGTTTTTCTCTGAATAAACGAGGTGAAATATATTTATATCAGCAGGAAACGGCACTGTTTGTGTTTATGCTACATACAACTCTTTTGAGGAACTGAGATCAGCAGCAGCATGAGTCCAGGCAGCAGTAGACAGGTAGTGGAGTCGGCCGTCTGCTGCTGCTCTCCGTCCAAACAGCGGAAGCTCGTCGCTCAGCCCCATGTGGCGTCTGATTGGCTTAGAGGCTGGAGCTTTGATTGCGCGTAGTTAGCAGAGGGGGTCTTGTAATGAGCGCTGGTTAGCATCAGCTAGCGTCCGGCCTTCAGGGCTATGACAATGCTGACCCACTCGCTCGGCCTCCGTCTGATTACTGCAACGTGACACAAACCATCATCACAATCAAGCAGAGTTAATCTCAACAAACATGATTTAGACCTGCCTGACTCCTGCGGCAGAACGACAGCACACAAACGACAAGAGGGGGGAGAGGCGAGAGGGAGAGAGGTAAAGACAGAAAAAGAGAGGGAAAGAGATACAGAGAAAGAGAGCGAGAGAAGTGAGAGAGAGAGAAGGAGAGAGCAAGGCATGGATAGAAAGAGAGGAGGAGGGAGAGAGGTAGATAGACAGAGAGAGTAGAGAAGAGAGATGGGAGAGAGAGGAAGACAGACAGAGGAAGAAAGAAGGAGAGACAGAGAGATGGAATGGAAAGAGAAAGACAGCAATATGGAGAGAAGGGGGTGAAGAGAGAGAGCAAGAAAGAGGCAGCTAAAGAACAAAAGAGAAAAAGAGAGAGAGGGATGAAGCGAAAGAGAGTGAGAATGTGAGAAAGAGATGCAGAGAGAGAGGAGAAGAGAGGGAAAGAGAGAGACAGAGGGTGGAGAGAGAGGGAGAGAGAGATGAGAATAGAGAGAGGAAAGGAAAAAGAGGTAGAGAAAAGAAGAGAGAGAGAGAGAGAGACAGAGAGAGAGAGAGGGAGGTGAAAGAGTGAGGGATGAATGTTGATGAGACTCCCAGGCTGGTGGATGGAACCATTTAAAGATGAAAACGCTTTCTTCACCTCCTTCACCGCCGAGTCGTGCTGAAACGCTTTAAAGTGCTGAGGTCACGCTTAAAACATTCCAAATGCTGCTGTGTGTGTGCTGGTGGTAAAGTCACTCTGCTGTAATCACACACACACACACACACACACACTCTCCTCTCACACTGCATCTTCCCTTCTCAACATCACACCCACAACACGACAGCCCATTCCGCGGAGAAACACTTCATGATTTTACTCCAGTGGTGAGAATTTTACGAGTAGTGATGGTCTAACCGAAATATAAGGAAGAAAGAGAGGCAGACATAGACAGAGAAAAAGAGAGGAGGAGAGAGATGAAGTGAAACACACACTGCAAAAAAACAGTGTCAGAAAATAAGAAAAAGAAAAGGATAATAAGAAAAAAGGCACCAGAATCAAGCAAAATTATCTGCCAATATAGTGTGAAAATTTATCTTGTAAAGATCTCCTGAAACAAGAAAAAAAAATTCCCTTTTTCCATGTTTTTAACTTTAATATTCTTAAAATAAGCAAAGTTGTCACGAATTTCGTAACTTGTAGTGGAGAGCATGAGAACCTGTCTGTTCTCTTAATTAAATTTTTTATTTCATTTTAAGAAGTTCTTATAATCAGTAAATTTCTCTTAATAAGATAATTGTAGCCAACGTTTCTTAAAATTAGATTATTTATCTTACACATACAAGTCTAGTCAAGTAAGTTAAATTTAAAAAAAAACAACAACAAGATCTATTTTTTCTTTTTAAGATTTTCTGACTTGTTAAGATTTCATTTGTTGCAGTGCACAGAGACAGACAGAGAGAGCAAAGGAGAAAGAGTGAGGTAAAGAGAGAAGGAGAGGAAAGGAATAAGGGAGGAAGAGAAAGAGGAGACAAAGAGAGGGAGAGATACAGAGATAAAGAGCAGGTGAGAAAGAGAGAGCTAGAGAAAAAGAGGGAGAAAGCAAAAGAGAGAGGAAATATATATTCAATTCAATTTATGTAGCGCTCTTAACAACAGTCATTATCACAAAGTGCTTTACATATAACCAGCCTAAACGCCCAACAACCCCAGTGGCAAAGAAACACTCCCGCTATATAGTGTATGTGCATTTCTCATATATACATACACATATATCACATACGGCTTCGTTCTCCTCCCACAGTCCAAAGGCATGCCATATAGGCTAATTGGTGACTCTAAATTGGCCCTGTAAGGTATGAATGTGTGTGTGATTGTGTAAGTGTGTGTGTGCCCAGGGTTGTTCCCCGCCTTGCCCCTGTAAGTTCCCGGGATAGGCTCCGGTCCCCCCGCGACGCCAGTTGGGATTAAGCAGCTCGGATAATGAATGAATGAATGAATGAATGGATACACGCTACACACAATACATTACATACAGTGTTGGCGTAACGCAAAGTAACGCGAAAGTAATGCAAGTACAGTAATGTAGCACTTTTTGCTGTAATGCAGTAATATAAGTCATTACTAATACAATTTCAATAATATCATTTTGTTACATATTTCAGTTACACTGCAAAAAATAAAAATCTGTACAAGTGGAATTGACTTGAATTCACCATTTTGTGGATTTATTTTCTTGGTAAGACTGAATATTGTTTAGATTATTTGACTTGTTTCAAGAAAATGTATCTTGAGTTATCCTACCTAGGTAATACAACTAATTTTGAGCAGGTTTTTCTTAAAACAACCTACATTGGTAAAGGAGTTGTGTTAACAGGTAGACTGTAAGTATATTTTCACTTGTTTCAAGAGAATTGGAGGAAAAAACTAGTATATTCTGTTTAATTTAAGTTGTGTATGCTTAGTCTTTGAGTATTTTTTTTTCTTGTTTTAAGAAATTTTTGCAAGTGCAATTTTCTTGCTGCACTGGCAGATAATTTTGCTTGAAATAATTATTTTTTTCCCAAAAATAGTAAATTTTTCTTATTTTTAAAAAGGCATTTTTGCAGTGTAACACAGTGCATTTCTAGCATAGTGCACAACATTTACAGAAAAAGTCACTTCCCTCCCTATGTAGTGTACCATGTCAAATATGTCAAATACAATTTTTTCCCAAAAATAGTACATTTTTTCTTATTTTTAAAAAGGCATTTTTTTTGCAGTGTACAACACACTTTTAATCCAAAATTTATTGCTGTTTCATTTTCATTTAAAGAAAATCACCAGAACTACGATACGTTGGAATATATATATCATATAGTGTACATAGTATACTGTATATAGAGTACATAGTGTATATGTAATGTAAATACGGAGTATATAGTGTATATATAGTGTATGTTGTGTAAATATAGTGTTTATTTTATATATATATATATTGTATATAGTTGGCGGCCTAGTGGTGGAACACTCGCCTTTGGACCAAGAGGTTGTGGGTTCGAATCTGACCTTCGGTGTTACCAACATTGGGTCCTTGAGCAAGATCCTTAACCCTAGAAGTTGCTCTCAGGGGAACTGCCCCTGAAATTAGGAAGTGTAAGTCGCTCTGGACAAGAGCATCTGCTAAATGCTGTAAATGTAGTGTATGTAGGGAGTGTATATGACAAAGGAACTGGTGGTGGACTTTAGGAAGCAGGCTCCTCCTCCCACCCGTCACCATCAGAGGGACTGACGTGGTTCTATCATTCCGTGGTAGAGAGTGTGGTGCTTTTTGCAGCTGTGTGCTGCAGCAGTGGGATGAAGGCAGCTGACGCCACCAGCCTGAACAAGCTAATTAAAAAGGCTGGTTCTGTCCTGGGTGTTAAACTGGAGACCCTGGAGGAGGCGTTTGAGAGGAGAATGCTGAAAAAGCTTCTCAGTATCATGATGGACAATCCCTCCCACCCCATGCACGCCTCCTTGATGGAGCATCAGAACACACGCAGCGAAAGACTCATCGCCTCTAAATGCAGAACTAAACGTCACAGGAAATCTTTGTTTCCTGTGGCAATAAGATCTCTTCCCCGTTCTGTAGGCGATCTTTTCAGTCTTTGTGATTCTGGTCTGGATTGGATTGTGAAATATAACTCAACTGTTTAATCTGTACCGTCTGTATGTTGCTGAATGTTAGTCTCATCTCTCATCACTTTGCTATTTTTTTTATTGCCTTCATCATATTCTTTTTTGCACAGACACTAGTCCCTTTCATAAGCCAGCTGCATTACTGATAGATATTATATTATATCAATTATAGTTGTTTCTTATTTATTATTATTGGGTTTTTTTGTTTATTTGCTCTTATTTTTACTTTTTGTAGGCTGCATTATTTTACTGTTGTTCTTAAATTCTTTATTTCTTATCTTATTCTTCTTGTTGCACTGAGCATGTTCATGACAAAAGAATTTCCTGTGGGATATAAAGTTCTTTCTTATCTTATCTTATCTTATATAGAGAGTATATAGTGTATGTAAGTAGTGTAAATATGATGTATATAGTGTATATTGTATATATAGTGTCTACACTGCAAAAAAATAAAATCTGTGCAAGTGTAATTGACAGACTGTATTTAATCTTGTTACACCATCTTTTGGATTTATTTTCTTGGTAAGACTGAATATTGTTTAGATTGTTGACTTGTTTCAAGAAAATGTATCTTGAGTTAATTATCTACCTAGGTGATACAATAATTTCGAGCAGTTTTTTGTAAAACAACCTACATTGAGTAAGGGTTGTGTTAACAGGTAGACTGTGAAAATATATTTTTACTTGTTTTCAAGAGATTGGAGAAATCTAGTATATTCTGCTTAATTAATGTTGTGTATGCTTAGTCTTTGTGAGTATTTTTTCTTGTTTTAAGTGCAATTTCTTGCTGCACTGTGAATAATTTTGCTTGAAATAAGTATTTTTTTCCCAAAAATAGTAATTGTTTTCTTATTTTTAAAAAGGCAGTGTATGTTATGTTTATATTGAATATAGTGTAAATATTATTGTATACTTTTGTATATAGTACATATATATGTGTTGTATATGAATTATAGTGTCGTATTATCTATAGTATATATAATTAATACACTGCAAAAAATGAAATCTTAACAAGCCAGAAAATCTTGAAAAGAACAAATTGATCTTGTTTTTTTATTTTATTTTGAGAATAACTTACTTGACTAGACCTGTATGTATAGATAAATAATCTAATTTTAGAAACATTGGAAACAATGATCTTAATAAGAAAAATTGATTGATTATAAGAACTTAAAATGAAATAAGAAATTTAATTAAGAGAGCGAGATGATTTAGCCTATACTCCCTCTGATTAAGAAATCCATGACAACTTTGCTTATTTTAAGAATATTAAAGCTAAAAACGCTGAGAGAAATGGAAGATATATACTATTTTTTAGGAGATCTTAAGATAAATTTACTCACTATATTGGCAGATAATTTTAGCAATTCTGGAATCTTTTTTCTTATTACCCTTTTCTTATTTTCTGACACTGATTTTTTTTTGCAGTGTAGTGTAAATGTGTGTCTATATAGTTTATATATATAATGTAAATAGTGTAGAATATATCATGTAAATATAGAGTTTTTACAGTATATCTAATGTATATCTAATAAAATGTATATAAGCATGCATTAATTCATCAAACTTAGTTATTTATTAGACTAAAATGTAAAGCAATCACACAAATGATAAAAACACAAGTTAGTAATGTGTGTATAATGTATTTATTCAGATTCACATGTGTGCAGAGTTTTAATGCTGAAACTGAACTCCTGCAGATCTGGAAGCTGTAGGTTAAAGGTGCTGTATGATGAGCATGTTAATATTCTGAGCGCTGCTGACATGACATGATGGCTTGTCTGGTGATAAATCACATGTGAGCCACACAACAAGAGGACACCACCTCCTTGCACAGTCTTTACATATCACTGCAGCTCTGGGCGGCGAAGACAGAACCGAGCCGCCCAGTGCAAGGCTTTATGGGTGTGTAATAATAAGCTGGATTTGAACTTGCAGTGGTGTTTTAAATGCTTTCCACATATTATATGGAGCAAATCAACTTGATGGTATTTATTTATGCAAGAAACCACTGTAGCCATGACTCAGAAAAAATACCTTTAAATCTCTTACTGGCAGCTGAACGCATATACACAAAAGCAGCACACGTGTGGAGGAGAGAGAGAACACATACACACACACACCTGCGGACACACTCACACTACTCACTCACACACACACACACACTTACAGGAACTCCAACAACTTCCAGGCTTAGCAAGCACAGTTAGAATTGTGGATAAACTCAGAAAGCACAAATTACATTCTTCTGGTAGAGGCGCTCAGAGTCAGAGATAGAATAGAGAGAGAAAATTACAGGCGTGAAAGAGAGAGGGAGCAGTGAAGTGAAAGAGGAGAGTGGAAACAATGTAGACAAAAAGGAAGAAAGATGGAAAGAAAGAAAAGAACAGATAAAATGTTAGAAAGAAGCGAGAGAGCAGGTTAGAGGGAGAAAGAAAGAGAATGACAATGAAACATTAGAGAGAGTGAAAGAGGGAGGGAGGGAAAAGAAAGAAAAGAAAGAAAGAAAAGAAAAAGAAAAGAAGAAAGAAAGAAAGAGACATGAGAGAATTTGGAAAGAAAAAAAAGTGAAAAGAAAGAGATGGAGAAAGAAAGAGTGGCTGAGAAAGACAGATGTAGATAGAGAGATAGAGAGAGAGAGAGAGAGAGAGAGAGAGAGATAGAAAGAACAATAAGCGAATTAAAGTGTGAGTGAGGGTTAGTGTTGGTTTGGTCTTTGATGTGTCCAGTGTATCTTAGAGGAAGCTTGAGAAGAGATGGATGGGAGAGAGAGGCGAGGATGGGGGATGAGTGTGTTGAGGATTGGGAGTCTAGCCAGCTCTGCTTGTCTCCCACTCCCAGCCACATCATTCTTAGCCTTATTACTGCAGTCGAGCGCAGAGGAAAAGTCTCGGAAAGGAGAGCATTTTCCATCCCTGGTGTGTGTATAAGTGTGTGTGTCAGTGTATAAGTGTACGTGTATAAGTGTATGTATAAGTGTGTGTGTGTGTGTGTATAAGTGTGTGTGAGGGAAATGTGAGGTTTCAGACGGCCTCCAAAGCCTGTGTGAGCTCAACAATGCTTACACAGAGCAACACAAGCCAAAACACACACACACACACACCACACACACCACACACTACTAACATAAGTGTGGGCGCGAAAATTTTGCTGTACACACACTCTGCAATCACCACATAACATACACACACACACACAGTTCGGGGCCGTTGGCAGTGTAACAGTTAGTGTGTTCTACTCCGGTGTCAGTCCACACGTTTAGGAACGTTCCTCTTCCACTTGTATGCTTATTTATATGTGTGGGCACGCTGCACTTACATATTTGTTAGGTCAATATGTACAGTTTCTGTTTATAGTATGTTTTACAGTAGAAACGCGATAAGTGAATTATTGATGCCAATATCAATATTTTCATGGAAATACCGATGGCGATATTCTGAAAAATAAAGAAGATTTTACCCCCAAGGGGTTTCCCACACTGCATCAGAATTTTTGCCACAAAAATAACACCATAACTCGGCATTTCTACACTGCAAAAATAAAATCTGTACAAGTGTAATTGGCTTGAATTCAGCATTTTTAATCTTGTTACACCATTTTTGGATTGTTTTTCTTCAGTAGACTGAGATATGTTTAGATTATTTGACTTGTTTCAAGAAAATGTATCTTGAGTTATCCTACCTAGGTAATACAACTAATTTTGAGCAGGTTTTTCTTAAAACAACCTACATTGGTAAAGGAGTTGTGTTAACAGGTAGACTGTAAGTATATTTTTACTTGTTTCAAGAGAATGGGAGGAAAAAAAACTAGTATATTCTGCTTAATTTAAGTTGTGTACGCTTAGTCTTTCAGTATTTTTTTCTTGTTTTAAGAAATCTTAGCGAGTGCAATTTTCTTGCAGCACTGGCAGATAATTTTGCTTGAAATAAGTATTTTTTTCCCAAAAATAGTAAATTTTTCTTATTTTTAAAAAGGCATTTTTTGCAGTGTAACAGTGCATTTCCAGCATAGTGCACAACATTTACAGAAAAAGTCACTTCCCTCCCTATGTAGTGTACCACGTCAAATACGGCGGGGTGTTCTCTCCATGTGCACTACCTAGTGTGTAGAAAACGGTTAAGCTACAACCCCAGCTGTTTTCCTGAGATACATACTACCACATAGAAAAGTATGATACGAGCTCCTTACCTAGCATACTATTAAGTGCAGTAGTACATGGCTCATTTCACAGCCCATGTGTGAGCTCATATTTACTAAGTGAGGCAAATACGTAATTTTTTTGGTTAATATTTTTAGCATGTATAAAGACAAGAGATTTTGATCGTGAACCTTCCACTGCGTGCTCAGAATTTTGGCACAAAATAACGCCGTACATTTTAAGATGGAAGGTGCTTGCTGTATAAAATCACACCTCGGACTCTGGACATGCCTGACACAAGTTTTACCTTTCCCACGTATAATAAATGCATTATTAAAAAAACCGGCGGCAAATATCGGGCAAATTTACTGTAAGCGTTAGTACCATTTTGGGCTGATTCCGATATGATATCGATATCGTTCTTGGTGTGGAAGAAATTGACTGAAACCGCGCAGAGCCCTGATCTCAACAGCTTTGGGCCGAACTGGAGTCGAGATTGCGATCATCCAACATCAGTGTTTGACCTCAGAACGGGCACAAATTCACTCTAAAATCTTCTGGAAAGCCTCCAAGAAGAGTGGAAGCTGTGATAGCGGCTAAGGGTGGGACCAACTCCAGATTAAGTGAGTGATGATTTGTCATGGTGAACACAGCACAGCACACAGTGCACCACAATCAAATGTGACCTCTGCATTTGACCCATCTATAAATTTTTGACAGCACCCGAGGAAAAGTGCTTAGGGACCAGAACGTTGCTCATGAGTACCTCAGTGGTACCTTTACCAGTCCTGGCTACCTTCCGGTACAACGGTAACTCCCTAACCGTTATGCTACCAATGTCCAGTCTATGTGTGTTAAAGTCTATGGCCCTCATTTATCAATATGTGTAGTTCCACGTGCGATTCATGAAACGGGTGTACCTGTGCCAATCCCTGCGTACGCACATTTCCACGTTGATAAATCTGGCAGCTCAAACCAATCGTAATTTACAGGCCGCACCCCTATTTATTCCTGGTGTACGGGGCCACGCCCAAAAACTTTGCAACACTGAGGAACGGAAGGCGACAAAAAAAAAAGGAATTTATCTGAAGTGGAAATCGACATCATTACAACCGAGGCAGAGTAGACTTTTTATACTATTACTATTGCACTGAAAACATGGCCTTCAATGTGATTGTACAAGCACAATATAGAATGGGTCCTGACTGAAGAAGTCCTGCAGAGACAATCGGAGATCTGTCGTTTCTTAGCTGAAATACGCCATGCTCTCGTTTCAACTAATGACACAAAAGACATAAATGAAACCATGAAAAAATAAACAAGAATAAAGTGTCTACAAATGTTGTCTTGTATGTCAAACACAAGTGTTCAGCACTCACATTTTAGAACTGCTGAATGAGGTCCTGTCTCCGTTTTTTTTTTGCGATTAATGTATGCATAATCATTCATTGATGGCGGCTTCAGACGCGCATGCGTATAATCTATCGCACCAATCACACCAGGAAACCCAGCAATATCATTAAATTCCCTGATCGTAACATTTTGCTGAGCAAATATGACATAAAATATGAAAAAAATAATGGTAGCCATAGGCATGTCTGCCGTAACGTAACTTTGTGCATGGAACATTTATAATTACTGCAGTCTGTAATTTTACAATTAGATAAGTCGATAAAGAAAGTTCGTTAATCATATAAAACCCACAATAAACATCACCTGAAACATTAATGCTTAACATAATTTAAGGCCAACTATGATGTAATTAATTCTCTGACACAGCTTGATTTTCTCTGCTACAGCGCGAGTCCGCACTGACAGGAAAGTGTGTACACGATCTGAGAGCTGGCGTGGATTTTAGCGTATCCTACGCTCACGTCAAAATTGTAAATCACGAAATTGCCGTTGAAATGATCGTACACCCGTTTGTCTGTCGTACGCACGTTTGATAAATGAGGGCCTTCGTGTTTGAATGCAATGTGGTTAAAGTACCTGTTGATTGAAGTTCTGGTCTCCAAATAGAGGCATGAGTTTGAGTTTTACTTCTGACACAAACTTTTGGGGCAGTTGTTAGCGTAATGGTTAGGGTGTTCACCCCCGTATTCGGTAGGTCGCCAGTTTGAATCCCAGGAGGTACTCATGAGTCCCCAAGCACTGCTCCCTAGTCGCCGGACATGCCAGCTGTTCGCTGCTCCTTGACGGATGGGTGAAATGCAGAGCTCACATTTGTTTGTGGTGCACTGTGTGCTGTGCTGTGTTCACAATGACAAATAATCACTCACTTTCACTGTTATGGTGTAATGGTCAGCCGTCCCAATACTTTTGCCCTTATAGAGAATCATGAATCTCTCTGCATTACAGGAGAGAAATGAGGCCTGTATTCCTCCTCCTGCTCCTCTGCTAGACTCATCAGTTATCTCCTGCGTCTCAGCCATGTCTGCTTCACCTTCCTCTAGCGTTTGTTTGAACAAAAACTCCAGTCATGGCTGCGGGCTGCGACGAGAGCGCGACTTACGGCGAGGCAAAAAAAATACCGCTTTCATCTCCAAATAAATCTGACAGGAGACAACGCTGTATGAACTGCCACCGCACTGCCAGCGACTCGCGGGAACAGCATTTAATCCAATTGACTTTCTCATCGCAAAACCATCTTAGCAGATGTACGATGTAATAGCGAAGCGTTCTGCCAACTCATCTTATTATGGCTCCGGCAGGCTTCTTTTCATTTCTCGTGTCTCTAGAGGTGCTCGGTGACAAGGTATTCTATTTTTCACCTTTGCCTAAGAGGCGTAATATAGTGAACGCAACTTGCTTTGCTGATGGCGGTCTTGTGGTAAGGATGCTACCCAGAGGAACAAAAGATTTTCAGTGAATTTAAGTGAGTGATTATTTGTCATGGTGAACACACACAGCGTAACCCATCTGTGTAGGAACAGCTGATGTTCAGCGCCTGGGAAGCTGTGCCTGGCGATAGTACGGTGCTTATGAGTACCTTTACCAGACTGGAACCGGTGACCCTCTGATCATGAGTCCAACTGCCTAACCATTACAATACCAACCTCCCCAAATATATCTGGGGAGGGCACGAACACAGTCCCCCACTATCATAATGTGAAAGTGAGTGATAATTATTTGTCATTGTTAACACAGCACAGCAGACAGTGCACCACAATCTTCCGATCACTGGGCAAACGTTCTAACCATTGTGCTACCAACTGCCCTATAAGACATGCTGTCATGCAGTGGAGATTCCTACATTTGGGGAATTCGTATAGGTTAGTCAACCGGAAAACATGGGCTGAGCTGTACCCTGGGTAAAACAACTTTTTGATCATGGTATCACCACAGCTAGGAAACTAACACAAGATGTTATATGTTCAAATCCAGATTTGTCATATAATAAGGGTGGTGCAGTTGTTATCGCTGCCGCCTCACAGCGGGAAAGTCGTGGGTTGGATCCCGGGTCGGTTGTAGGGTCTTTCTGTGTGGAGTTTTCATGCTCTCCCCGTGTTTGCGTGGGTTTTCTCCTGATGCTCCGGTTTCCTCCCACAGTTCAAAAGCATGCACTGTAGGTTGATTGGCGACTCTTAATTGGCCCCGTAAGGCTTGAATGGGAATGTGATGGTGTGAGTGTATGTGCCCTGTGGTGTGTTGGCACCTGCCCAGGGTTAGTCCCTGTCCAGCGCCCATAGTTGCCGGGGTAGGCTCCAGTACCCTGCGATCCCAGTTGGGATTAAGCGGTTTGGATAATGAATGAATGAAAGATACATTGATTCAATGATCAATAAGCCTATAGCATCCAAAATGGAAATCGATTAAACATCATACATGGCCAGTATGATGGTCAGTTGGTAACGGTTTCCGGAAGGTCACCGGTTTTAATCTTGGACTGGTAAAGGTGCCACGGAGGTACACATGAACAAGTCACCGTCCCCAAGCACTGCCAGAGCTGTCCACTGCAGAGGTTACATTTGGTTGTGAACACAGCACAACACACAGTGCACCACAACCAATTGTGACCTCTGCATTTGACCCATCCATGAAGTAGCAGTGGGCACCTGACATGGGTTGTGGGGTCGAATTTGACCTCTGGCATTACCAACACTGGGTCCCTGAGCATGACCCTTAACCCCAAGATGCTTTCAGAGGACTGTCCCTGAAATTAGGGGCAGTGGGCAGCACCCAGAGCGCAGTGCTTGGAGATATTACCTTGCTCATGAGTACCTCAGTGGTGCCTTTACAAGTCTGGGATTTGAACCAGCAACCTTCTGATCAAATGGGTATATTGTTTAATCCAATAGACTTTCTGATCACGGGGCAAACTCCTTAACCATTACACTACCAACTATTGTATCATATTGACCGCTGGCTCCTAAACTGAATTGAATGGAAATGGTATCATAACAGCCCTGCGGTATGTTGTGACCTGCCCAAGATTATTCCCCTTCTCACGCCCGTAGTTGCCGGAATATGCTCCGGTCCCTATGACCCCGATAGGGATTAAGCAGATCGCATAATTTACATTTACATTTACAGTATTTAGCAGATGCTCTTATCCAGTGCGACTTACATTTCCTAATTTCAGTTCCCCTGATAGCAACTTGGGGATTGCTCAGGGATCCAGTGTTGGTAATGCCAGAGGTCGAACCCACAACCTCTTGGTCCAAAGGCGAGTGTCCTACCACTAGGCCACCAACACCCCGACCATGAATGAATGAATGAATGAATGAATGAATGAATGGTATCATAACAGTAATCATCAAACGTCGAATTGATTGTTAAATTGATATATCGTATTGTGATGAAACGTGATTTACACACCTACTGCTGAATGCCATGAATCTAAATCTAATTTAGTTTTTTATAATTCCTGAGTTTTTCTGTTTGGTGGAAAGTTAAAATAAAACCAACAAATCAGATTTGCTGGCGGCGGCAAATGGGAATATCATTTAATCCAATAGACTTTCTCATCACAAAACCGCATTAGCAGATGTACGACGTGAACGTGAAGCGTTCGGCCCACTCGCTACGTTCAGCCGTCTGCAATATTCCTGCCTTCTCTCATGCTTTATGGCTTCAGCAGGTATTAAGGAGAGAAGTTATTTTCTTTTCATTACTCATTTCTCTCGGGGCGCTCGGCGACTTCTGTCCAAAGACTTCTGTTCGAGCCAAGATTCTTTTCTCAATTAAGGATCCGTTCAACAGCTGGAAGTGGCATTAGAGGAGGAGGAGGAGGAGGAGGAGGAGGATGGACATACCCACAATGCACTGCCTGTTATAATAATATATTGAGCTTAGCTAAATGCTTTTTCACCAAAAAGTAAGCCAAAATAGTCCATCAACTTTTTAAGTGGAACTGTTTGTGTCACAAAATCGCAAGTTGGAGAAAACCTTCTACACTTTCAGCACATTTTAGAGTCTGTACTTTTATACTTTAGAGTCTGTACTTTTACATTTTAGAGTCTGTACTTTTATACTTTCAGCACATTTTAGAGTCTGTACTTTTACATTTTAGAGTCTGTACTTTTACATTTTCAGCACATTTTAGAGTCTGTACTTTTACATTTTAGAGTCTGTACTTTTACACTTTCAGCACATTTTAGAGTCTGTATGATATAATCTTTATCACCATGTTTCACCTTTTAATTAATTTGCTTTAAGAGTAGCGTAAGGCACAAAAGATTCAGTAGTACTGGATGAAATGGCTTGGATGTAGTTACCTACTTTTTCCTTGTAGCTTGTAGTGTAATAACTACAATATTAAAAAGCAGCTTGTAGCAATACTTTTAATTGTACTTTTAAGTAGCTTGTAGCTTAAAAAGCTGTCGTTTAAAACACTTTATACTACGCTTGTGTGTGTGTTAGTGAGTGTGTCGGGTTTGGGGGAGGGAGTTTGTGTTGTAAAATGGATGTCCTCCAAGAAAGGCAGGCAGAGTGCGTTCAAAGCGTGAATAATTTATCCCGAAACTCTATCGCAGAGTTGTATCAGTTTCCATCATAATGCATGGTGTGTGTGTGTTGGGGTGTTGGTGTGTGTGTGTGTGTTGGGGTGGGGAGGGGGTTATAAGCATCTGTGTGACAAGGCGGGGGTGAAAAGGAGAAGGCTTTTAGGTAGCGGTGGCAAAGCAGGGAAAAGATCCTAATAAATTCATTCAGAGTCAAGGATGAGAGAGTCTGAGGAATTACAGCATATGGCAGTAAGCACACACACACACATTAGCACACACACATTAACACACACACACACACACACATTAACACACACACACACACAAACTAATACATCTTTCCTTCACTCTACTTACAAGTGCCTTGTGTAGACGTAAAGCTGGAAAGTAACTAAATATAAATATTTGCTTCTCCATATTTAGAATTTTGCTTTTTATCCACATCACATGAGTATTAATTAATGTATTTATTTTAACAACTTTCTACTTTTCTCCATTTTTAACACACACATTTGTACTTTCTACTCCTCACATTTTCATAACCGGCTCATTACTTTAGAATAATGTGTTTGAGTGGAAGGTTGATGATGTTATTAATAAGTCCCACGTTATCAGCATTGATATTAATTAAATTTTAAATGTATAATAAAAGTATCCTGTAAGTACACGTGGTAAATCTTGCCCATTTTTTTTCTGGTGAATATCACACACTACATGACAAAGGTAAAAATGTAAAAATAATTAAATGCAAAGTTGCAAAGTACTTTATTATTTTACGTATGTTTTAGATTTTGAACTTTTATATTCCAGCACATTTTGAAGTATGAACCTTTATCCTTATCACTACAGTTAGACGCTCTACTTTTATGTTTTGAGTAGATTTTTGAGTCTTGGATTTTTATGCTTGGAGTATGTCTTAGAGTTTCTACTTTTATACTTTAAGTACGATTTAAAGTCTGTACCTTTATATACTGACAACAATTTATAGTATGCACTTTGATATTTAGAATACATTTTACTTTTCCACCTTCATTTAGAGTGTGTACTTTTATATGTTAAGTATATTTTAAAGGCTCTTTAAAGTCTATGTTATACTTCTATTACATTTTAGAATCTTTATTCTAATTATTCTTAGAGAACATATTAGAGTCTGTACTTTTATACTTTGAGAACATTTTTATAGTATGTAATTTGATATTTTGATTATATTTTAGTGTTAACTTTTACACTGTACTGTTTTAGGCTGATGCTTTGAGTACATTTTACAGTCTTTTATACTTTGCGTGTGTTTTAGAATATTTACAGTTACACTTTCAATACATTTAAATTCTGTACGTTTATATTTTGAGTAGATTTTAAAGTCTCTACATTTACAGTACAGTTGAGAAGCTTTACTTTTACACTTTGAGTAGATTATAGAGACAGTGTTTTTCACCATATTATACTATATCACTGTATTTTAGAGTTTTTACTTATAGTCTGTGTTCATTACTTTTATACTTCCATTAAATTTTAGAATCTTGACTTTTATACGTAGAGTACATTTTAGAGTCTGTTTTTATACTATGAATACTTTCTAGTATCTGTACTTTTTTAACATTTCACTACATTTTAGATTCTTTTACACTTAAAACACATTGTAGAATACTGTTTAAGCACTTTTATAGTCTAAGTACATTTCAGAGTGTCTACTTCCATACTCTGAGTACATTTAAAGTCTGTACTTTTATATTTTGAGTTTATTTTAGCTTCTTTACTTTTATACTTATTGTACACCAATTTTTACTTAAGTAAGCGTTGCATCAGCTTTTCAATACTTTATTAGAGTGGTTTTTAAAAGACAATCTTTGCTTCTGCTTGAGTATAGTATGTGTTTAATTTCGATTTCTGGTTGGCTGCCGTGCATCATTACATCACAGGCCGCTCTTGGTAGCTGCCAGATAGAATTGGAGGACGGAGTTCACCTTGGGAAGACGAAAACAAGTTAAGATTCAGTTTAAACACTAAGAAAGCTCACATCCATCATTAGATGGAGGTCTGATGCATTTCAGCATGAAACTGCTGTAAAATCATCATCGTCAAGTCTAAGTAAACTTTATAGTGATCACAGCTATATCCGAGCTCACAGTGAGACGAGATGACGGGACTCCAGTTTCTTCAGGTTAGTCTGATTTAGGCTGAAAGTGGCAGTTCATTTGCAGCTGTGTTACCCTTCGTACCAAAGCAGCTTCCCCAACACTGGTTCCAGCAGTGTGTGTGTATGTGTGTGTGTGTGTTTGTTCAGCAGAGTCTGTACGGATCTGTGCTGACCCCACGTCCCCGCAAAGCCGTCAGGACTTCATGGAAATGTGAGAATTTGGGGGAACGGGAGATGTCCTGCCCCAGACGGAAAAAGGCAACATATAGAATGACCAATGAGAAAGCAACACTAACACACAAATACACACACACACACACACACGTCAAACGGCCCTGACAGCTCTGAGCAGCAACACGAGGCCTTTAGAGAGAGAGAGAGAGAGTCTCAGACAAAAGCCGAAACGGAAAACAGCATCTATCACTAACTAACACAAGCAACCTGGCAGGAGTTCCAGTCCTTTACAGTCATTTTCACACTCGTTTCCATACCACATCCACTTTTTCGGTACTACATCCACTGTGAGATTTACAAACACAGCTGAAATTGAGTGATTATTTGTGAACACAGCACAGCACCTAATGCAGCACAACCACATGTGAACTCTGCATTTGACCCATCGGTGAAGTAGCAGTGCTTGGTGACGGTACCTTGCTCATGAGTACCTTTAACGGTTCGGGATTCGAACTGGTGATGTTCTGATCATGGAGCAAACGTTGTAAGCATTTGAGGCGGTCGGTAGTGTAACAGTTAGGACGTTTGCCCCGTGATCAGAAGGTCACCGGTTTGAGTCCCGAACTGGTAAAGGTACCACTGAGGTACTCATGAGCAAGGTACCGTCCCCAAGCGCTGCTCCCTGGGTAAAATGGTAAAAAATTGGGATTTTTCCCCCTTTATAATGATTCTTCAACAATGAATTAAAATGAAGGGCACAAAACCACTATTATTTTTATTAGCCATTAATCATTTGTTATTTTTGAAGGTAAATGTGGGGCCTTTTTATCACACGTTTTCTGCATCGTCTAAACATAATAAGGAAGTGAGTTTGCTGATGTATGGCTCAGTGTTTTGTGGGAAATGACAATGATTGTTCAAAAAATTGTAGAAAGGATTGTGGTAATTGGTCAGAATTGCAAGGTAGTAATGAATTCGCGGGGATCGGATGAATTTGGGTTAATAGTTGCAATCGCGACATCGTAAATTCCCGGAGGGTCTGTACTGCGCCCTGTACTTCTGCTTTTAGGATTGAAGAGTTGTTACTGTGTGTGTGTTTTTTTAACGTCGTAATTGGATAGTAAATCCTATTTAATTTTAGTTTCAATTTTGCATCTTTTAAAAGTTGAATCTGAAAATTTTGACAAAGTAACGTCCAGTTAGTAACATGCACGACAGCTGAGGTTCGCTCCAGTTTTTCATGATTTTCTCTTTTCTGTGTGGTATCTTTTTTTTTTTTTGGCATGCCAGAGCGTTTCCATCCACAATTGTGTGTGTGTGCGTGTCTGCTGTGGTTGTTTGGTGTGTGTGTGAGGTTCCTAACATGAAGACTTCCATCTGGTGGGGGCTAATTGTGTCTGAGTTCAGTTTGCAGTCGAAATCACTGTCCATCATTTCCATCTGTTAGAGAGTCAACTCCACTCCTCCCTCTACTTCCCTCCCTCGTTCACTCTCTCTCTCTCTCACACGCACACACACACGCACACTCACACACTTTTGAACCATCTGCCAAAAACTGCAGTGCTCCCAGTGGAAGGTGTAATTTTTGCCGAGTGAACGTCTCTTTTCAGCTCCGAAATTAAAAATACCAGCCGCACCAGCGCTCCGGATCGTGTGCCGCTCTGCAGCGATTTTGGGGGCCGGACCCGGGGGCTGACGGAGTCTGGCTGTGTGCAATTTTGCCCGATCCAAACAGTTCCACACAGTCAGGGGTTAGATTCCTGAAAAGTGCTCACAGCTCAATTTTGGGGAAGACAACGTGTATATCATCAGTGACACAATCCATATGTGAGGACGTTATATGTCTTTATGTAAGTTTGATGCTCTAATCAGAGGGCACTTGGTAGTGTAACGGTTAACGATTAGTAGACTAGCATATTATTAGCAACACGTCAGCAACTACCTTAGTATACATTAGCAAGTAACATAGTGTACGTTAGCGAGTGACATAGTGTACATTAGCCACTAACATAGTGTACATTAGCCACTAACATAGTGCACATTAGCCACTAACATAGTGTACATTATCCACTAACATAGTGCACATTAGCCACTAACATAGTGTACATTAGCCACTAACATAGTGTACATTAGCCACTAACATAGTGTACATTAGCCACTAACATAGTGTACATTAGCCACTAACATAGTGTACGTTAGCGAGTGACATAGTGTACATTAGAAACGAACATATTGTACATTAGCCACTAACATAGTGTACATTAGCAGCTAACATAGTGTACATTAGCCACTAACATAGTGTACATTAGATCTAACATAGTGTACATTAGCCACTAACATAGTGTACATTAGCCACTAACATAGTGTACATTGACAACTAACATAGTGTACATTAGCAACTAACATAGTGTACATTGACAACTAACATAGTGTACATTAGCAACTAACATATTGTACATTAGCCACTAACATAGTGTACATTATCAGCTAACATAGTGTACATTAGCCACTAACATAGTGTACATTAGCAAGTAACATAGTTTAAGTTAGCGAGTAACATAGTGCACATTAACAACTAACATAGTGTACATTAGCCACTAACATAGTGCACATTAGCAAGTAACATAGTGTACATTAGCCACTAACATAGTGTACATTGGCAAGTAACATAGTGTACGTTAGCGAGTGACATAGTGTACATTAGCCACTAACATAGTGTACATTAGCCACTAACATAGTGTACATTAGCAAGTAACATAGTGTATATTGGCAAGTAACATTGTTTAAGTTAGCGAGTAACATAGTGTACATTAACAACTAACATAGTGTACATTAGCCACTAACATAGTGTACATTAGCAAGTAACATAGTGTACATTAGCAAGTAACATAGTGTACATTAGCCACTAACATAGTGTACATTAGCCACTAACATAGTGCACATTAGCAAGTAACATAGTGTACATTAGCAAGTAACATAGTGTACATTAGCAAGTAACATAGTGTACATTAGCAAGTAACATAGTGTACTGTAACCCAGTAGAGAAAATGTTTATTTGTATCAACACATTTGCACTCTTAATTTAAAAAACATTAATTTTGAAAAGAGGAAGTGTGATCCCCTCTCTAACCTTATTTTCCAGTTTCACAGTTACGTTCGGTGACTCTCATTTGCGTAGAGCAGTATTAGTCCCACCTTCCGAGCAGTGGAGCAAATTGCGTTTTAGCTCTCGTTTTCTTTTGCACTTGGAGGACGGACAGACAGGCTACAGGCGGTCCATGTTGAAATATATATATGGGCGTCTTGGTGAGTTTTAGTAAAAAAATGTGGTAAACAAGCATTTGCACTGTCCGAAAGTTAATTCGAGAAATGTATTGTTTTAAGTTGATGGGAGCACGAGCTAGAGAGGCCGTGTAGATGTGTCCCTTGCAGTGTTCACGCTGATACCTCATCTTGGTGAGTTAGGACCATGTGCTTGCTTAGGAAACGTGCTAGCGTCGTGTTAAATTAGCGGTTTGATAAGGCTAAATCGCGAGTGGGTTTTTCCTTTTTGTTTAAAATACGGGCTTACCAAACTTGTATTTTAGTTCACAATGTAATGAAGCCACTTTGGTTCTTTATGCACTATTTTTGGGTCAAATTGTAATGCTTGTTGATGCTGAATGTATATTTTGGTTTATTGTGTGAGAGTTTACAGTAACTTGTATGCAGTGAGAATCCCTGTAGCTCAGATAGGGTTACCGATAGAGTGATAAGTTAGTTGTATCTCATCTCGTGATTTACCAAAGCTTAAAGGATGATTTAAAAATCGACAATTGAATTGGTTATAAATATAAATCATAATTTCATGGTTAAGAGATGATAAAAAGAGAAATTCATTTTTGTTACGCATGGTTAAAAATAATTTCATGTGCAACGACGGATATTGTGAGTTACAAACATGGATGTAATATATTACTGTGATAATGTGAGAGTTGGAGATAAAAAAATAAGCTATAGCTGTGGGAAGAAATAGAATAATGGACTTTATTTGGCTGTATGCAATAATATCATCATTGTTGTGCAGGCTAGGTTTTTTTTGGTGCTGATAAAGCAACTGGAACAGATTCCTGGTTTCTGTCCGGATGGAGATGGCGAGCCGTGCCCAGAACTCAACCGAATCCCCGGGTGAAGGACCTCCTCCTTTCCAGAGAAACGTGGTAACAACGCAAACCAACAAAAGGAAAAAGAACTGAAATATTGAGCTCAATAGCACTTTGTGTTTTGTTATGCCGGCTTATTGTTATAGTGGGGATTGATAAATTGTAATTTATTTTATTTGTTTTTTTTTCTATTAAATAACTATTTTTGCTCATTGCCTGCCTCCAGCTATTTCATCTTGTGTTCACCTTTTGTAATCCTCTCGAGCCTAGCAACTGGTCTACACGTTTGGCTGGTCCTAGATTATTTAAGGTGAGTCAGGGGTTACAGTACATTAGCAAGTAACGTAGTGTACATTAGCAAGTAACATAGTGTACATTAGCAAGTAACATAGTGTAAGTTAGCGAGTAACATAGTGTACATTAACAACTAACATAGTGTACATTAACAACTAACATAGTGTACATTAGCAAATAATATATTGTACATTAGCAACTAACATAGTGTACATTAGCAAGTAACAGTGTACATTAGCAAGTAACATAGTGTAAGTTAGCGAGTAACAGTGTACATTAACAACTAACATAGTGTACATTAACAACTAACATAGTGTACGTTAGCAAGTAACATAGTGTACATTAGCCACTAACATAGTGTACATTAGCCACTAACATAGTGTACATTGGCAACTAACATAGTGTACATTAGCAAGTAACACTTTAGCAAGTAACATAGTGTAAGTTAGCAAGTAACATAGTGTACATTAGAAAGTAACATAGTGCACATTAGCAAGTAACATAGTGCACATTAGCAACTAACATAGTGCACATTAGCAAGTAACATAGTGTAAGTTAGCAAGTAACATAGTGCACATTAGCAAGTAACATAGTGCACATTAGCAAGTAACATAGTGTACATTAACAACTAACATAGTGTACATTAGCAACTAATATATTGTACATTAGCAACTAATATATTGTACATTAGCAACTAACATAGTGTACATTAGCAAGTAACATAGTGTACATTAGCAAGTAACATATTGTTGCTCACATAGTTAGCATTACGTTAGCAGCTATGCTTTTGGGAAACGGACCCTGGTCCATTATGTGTAATTCCGAGACTCTCACATATCTCTGAGCGTGTATTTGACTCCACTCCTTCACTGCAGCACCTGCAAAGGTGTGACTCAGCCTGCCCTCATCTTTACCTGCATTAAAGGTGCAGGATGTGAGCCATGCCAAAAAACCTCCAAACCTCCCCCCATGTTGAACCTTTGGGTAACCTCCCGATAACCTCCCTCAGGATCTAAAAACACACCCTCGTCTGAGAATCCGCCGACAACACGCCGGGCTTCCGTCCCACACGGCCCCGGGCATCGGAATCGGCATTTCGGAACCGGGCGAGGTAGGGGTGGGAGGGGGTCTTTAGGGCAATGATTTTGATAAGTAATATGGTCTTGGCTCCCGCTCCCTCCCCTGCAGTCACAACGCCATTGTTGTGCTCCTGCTTTGAAGCTTGGGAAGAAAGAATATCAAGGTGCTACAGACTGACAACGCTTTGAACACTTCAGCGCTGGCTGAAAGACAAAAAACAATCCTAGACAATGGAGGTGAGGAGAGAGAGAGAAATTAGGGTTTTATCCCCCCACCTTCCATTTTCCTTCCTGGGGTCACGTCAGTGCCTTGCGTTTCTCCAGTTTCTCAAACTTACATTTTCATTTAGTGTTGTTCCTTGACATCTTTTCAATGCTTTAAAGTAGAGATGGGCCGATACCACTTTTTTATGTCCGATACCGATATTGTAAATTTGGATATCTGCCGATACCAACACAAATCCGATACAGTCACAGTCTTTTTTTAAACATAAAATAATGCTTTAAAATGTCTGAATGCATGACTGATTATTGTTATGCTTAAAGAAATGCTTGATTTAAATACTGTTTTCCTACTAAAACAATATAATAATTACACACACACGTACAGTTTATGCTAAATTATTTGTTCTCAAAAATTGTTCATTTAGACATTTAAATATTTCTTCTTTCTTACTGATTACACTATAACATTATAAAATTGAAAAAAAAAAATTAATCAATTGAAAATGAAATAAAGTTGAACCAATTTGGCCTATAAAATAAGATGCTCTTGCAAAGAACTACATTTCCCACAATCCTCTGCGCATGCCCGAGAGCCGTGTCACAATGAAGCGTTGGGCGCGCGTTCCAGAATAAACGATGGAAAATCTAAATAAAGGCAGAATGGTGAGTAGAATCCTGGTTATTGTGGTTATTTATCAGCTAAAATACGGTTTGTGTCTGTAATAAAGGGACATTTTTACCGAACTGGAGCGTTTTAGCGAGTAACGGTGCTCACGCGCCCGGACATTAACACAGCGTTCATGTTTACATCTCAACAAATGTAATTTATGCGTTTTTATGCATTTACTTGTGTTTTAGTGCAGGAACATCTCACAAATACTTTCACATACAGAGGGATCAGGTCTTGTCTTGATTGCGCCACTGAGAACGTTGTGTGTCACTATTTAGTGTCCGTGTGAAATACAAGCAGAGCTGCTCTAGAGTAAAATGAATTAAACCAAGCTTCCATTCTAGAAAAATTGCCTCGACCATTTTGTGTAATAGAATTATTGGAGTTATTGGAACAATGGTTTCAGCTCTACTTTACCGCAGTGCCACATTTACAGATCGGCTCCATAGAACGGCCCAATGCCACCAATACCCGATCCAGCCGTCTGAGCCGTTATCAGACCGATACCCATCCACATATCAGTTATATCTCTACTTTAAAGCAACACTGTAGTTTTTCACTCTTCACACTACATTTTACAAGATCGTTCTGATGGTACATCAACTCACAATAGTTTAAATGACACTTTTATGATCGCTTGGTGGTCTGTATCACCTAAACTGGCACTATGGAACTCTGGGTTTGGGGTAGGAACTTCGCCACAAAAAGAACTACAAAATTTGACTGCTTTACACCTCACCCGCCCTCCTGCTTCAACACACGAGGCAGGTAAACCAAGTTACCAACTAACCAAAGCATGACAGAAGCGGCAAGGAAGAGGATACAAGGAAGAGGTGTTGTCAGAGGATACAGTGAAGCTGGAGAGTGATAAAGTAAGAGACCAGACTTGGGTGAATATTGTCCCGGGCTGAAAGAGGAGGAGCGATGATGACCTGGTGCTGTTACTGTTGGAGTAGTCAGTATAAATTCTTTGCTGACCATCTATATCTAGTGCGTTTGAGCTCGCTGTGTGTCAGGCCTTGTTAGTGAGGTCATAGCCATCTGTTTATGTCCATAAATCAAGTTATTCAAGTAGTAGCCTTCAGCAGTTTATCCAGCTGGTAGCTGACATGCTAGTTATGGCTCTCATTTCAACTTGAGAGCGTTCAATGATACAAATATGGACAAAATCATCTCCGGTGCAGCTTGCTACCTGCTGTCAGTAGAGCATGGGTGTTATGTCTGTGGTCAACTGTATTTCTCCATATGACAAACGGCTCAGACGCATCTCTGGCTCATGCTGATTTTTCAATCTTGCAGATCCATCTACCATGTTTTGTGTTAACATTACTGTCACCACGCAAACAGCACTGCATTACTGTAGGACTACAGCCTATTTCCACAATGGGTTAATCAGATATAAGGTGCACTGCAAAAAATGCCTTCTTAAAAAAAAAATAAATAAATACTATTTTGGGGAAAAAAATACTTATTTCAAGCAAAATTATCTGCCAGTGCAGCAAGAAAATTGCACTTGCTAAGATTTCTTAAAAAAATGAAAAAAATACTCAAAGACTAAGCATACACAACTTAAATTAAGCAGAATATACTAGTTTTTTTCTCCAATCCTCTTGAAACAAGTAAAAATATACTTACAGTCTACCTGTTAACACGACTCCTTTACCAATGTAGGTTGTTTTAAGAAAAAACTGCTCAAAATTAGTTGTATTACCTAGGTAGGATAACTCAAGATACATTTTCTTGAAACAAGTCAAATAATCTAAACAATATTCAGTCTTACCAAGAAAATAAATCCAAAAAATGGTGTAACAAGATTAAAATGCTGAATTCAAGTCAATTACACTTGTACAGATTTTTATTTTTTGCAGTGTGGGCCGAGATGAAAACCAAAACACTATCATTTCATTTGTCGCTTTTTGTCGAGTTAACTTTTGTTTCTGATGTTTCAAAAAACAAAAACAATATTCATGTTTGAATAAAATGCTGTAGGCTACTTCACCTGGCCTGAAGACATTGATCGCACATTAGACGTCCTGCTTCAGGAAGTTCGCCGGTCTCGTTGGCTTGTCAACAACAGAATTTATTAACACAGTTGTTACAAGCAATACCGTTTCTCGTCTGAAGGGTGACCCTGTGAGCAAATCTTACATAGTGTTGATTTAATGAGAATAAATAATGTGCAATAAATAGAAAAGTGGTGGAAAAGTCTTTTAGGTGCAGAACTTACAAACTCTTCAACAGTCCAGTATTCCAACACACTTTGTAATCTTGTACATTTATTTGTAAAGCGCAATTAAAAGAAAAAACAGTGTCGCCGCAATGTGCTATACAACAAAATCAAGAAATATAACTATGGTAAAGTACTATAGTAACAAACAATTTATAAGAAAACACTGATTTAACCGGTTTAGGCCGGTTATATGTAAAGTGCTTTGTGACAATGACTGTTGTTAAGAGCGCTATATAAATAAATTTGAATTGAATTGTATTGAACTGAAGTTGTACAATTTGGTGTATTGCGTATGGGTTATCATCACTGTATGTCTTTGTTCAAGTTTGTGTAATTAAATATCTTTACCGGTCCGGGACTTGAACCCACGACTCCAATCATGACACCAATTTCCTAACCGTTACACTACAAACTGCATCCTTAACTTAAAACTGAGTTTTCGTGTGTTTTAAGAACCTAATAACTTAATTTTTTGCGATATTTGACATTTTTGAGCATTCTTCCCTTCTCTTTATGTACTGTCATATTATTAAAATATTACACGCTAGACGTGCATGTCTTATACAGGGGTGGTTGGAGGTGTAATGGTAAATGAGTTGGCCTTGTGATTGGAAGAAATCTCGGACAGGTAAGGGTACCACTGAGGTACGGTCCCCAAGCATTGCTCCCTGGTTGCTGCCAAAAAGGTTGCCTCCTGCTCCTTCGGGGGATTCCGACCTTAGGATCATCAACACAGGGTTTCAGTCACTTAGATCAATACACCACCACCATCACCACCCGTACGTTTGTTGGACGGTCGGTACCAAAACGGTTAGGGAGATCGGAAGGTCGGAGATCGGAAGTCCTGGACCGGTAAAACTACTGGTGAGCAAGGTCCCATCCCCAAGCACTGCTCCTTCAAGGACGGGTCAAATGAAGAGTTCACATTTGGTTGTGGTGCACTGTGTGGTGTTGTGGCGTGTTCACGATGACAAATAATCACTCACGCAAATTATATAGATTTTTCAGAAGGTCAAGAGCTAATCATTCATATCTCAGACCCTCCAGGATTTCGCTATGTTGCGATCACAGCTATTAACAGAAATTCAATCAACCCGCAAATTTGTTAATACTGTGCAATTTTGACCAATTACAGCAACTTTTCCACAATTTTTGACCAATCATTTTCACTTTCCGCAAAATGTTGAGCTATACGTCAGCTCACTCACTTCCTTGTTAGGTTTAGAAGACGCAGGAAGCATGTGATAAAAATGTTTCACATTAACCTTCAAAAATAACTAAATGATTAATGGTTACAGTCATATTTATTGCTGCGCTAGGTGCACTATTGCTCTTTGTCCTGTTTGCACGTGTGTTTTCTGTTCTGTGTTGTTCTGTGTTGCTTTCGTGTTGCACCATGGTCCTGGAGGAACGTTGTTTAGTTTTTTACTATGTACTGTGTGTGTGTGTATGGTAGAAATGACAATAAACTCTACTTGAACTTGAACTTGAACTTAAAAATAATAGTGGTTTTGTTTTCTTCATTTTAATTCATTGTTAAAGAATCATTTTAAATGAGAACAAAACACAAATTGTTCAGCAACTTTGACTTGCTGCCACCACTTTACTGCAGTAAAACACCTAAAAACAACTTTCGTCACAATTTCTTAGAAAAGATGCTGCAAAATCAGCCATTTTAGGCTGCAACAATCTCAAAAAAGACCCTCGACATCCTGGAGGAACTGTACACACATATACATATATATATATATATGTATTTGATGTGAAAACACCAGGTTTTTTGTTTCATAAGCATTATATTGTTTTAAGTGAAAATTTCCGTCACATAGGTACAAAATATTTGAACCATGTGGCAGTCGAAAGCTTATTATAATGAAAAAAATATTAATTTTGCAAAATGTAAGTTGTAATGTTTCAGCTATTTGTGTCTCATATACAAAGTTATTAAAGGGTGTAATAATTCACCGTCTGCAGGTGGAGCTCTGATAAGTTTAATAAGTTGGTGTAGAAGGTTAATGTTTGTTCATCAGTAAGCAATATCAGGATTATTCCCACCTCCCTGACTAACCCCAACCGGTGAGAGGAATTGGGATTTTTTCTTCACCGCCTCCTCGTCCCCGTGTCACTCCGGCCCTCAGCATTTCTCCAGTTTCAGGTCTGGGCTTGTTAGTCTGGAGGTTGTGAGAACGGCGCGCTCTACTAAACGAGTGCAGGTAAAAGTCTCGGCTACATGACAGTTTGACAAGTGAGCTTCCATTTACGCAGCGTCAGGAAGAGAAGAAGGGACCGGCGTTCTGGCACACAAGTTCTGGCACATTACGCCTGCAATCGCTCTCTCACTCACTCACTCTGTCTTTTTGTACAGAGACTCTACTGTGTTTCCATATATCTACACCATATTCATCTCTTAAATAAGCATGCACACACTCACACAAATATACACACACATATATGTATATATAATATTTATATTGCTTTAATGAAATATGTGAAATGAATAGAAAAGTGTTTAAAAATTAACGATGTGCAAAACTGGTAGCAGTACTGACAAACTCTAACACTCCAAAATTTAACTGAAATTGTAACTTGTACCTGAAAAAGGGAAATTAAACATACACAAACTCAGAACTTTTATGTTTCATGTTTTTCTGTAACAATTGATTAGAATTGACTTTATAATTTACAGTACATTATGACCTCTCTCTCTCGCTCTCTCTCTCTCTCTCTCTCTCTCTTTCTATCCTCCTTTTGTACAGAGATTCTGCTGTAAAACTACAATATATGTCAATATTCAACATTCTTTATTTGTCACAAACATAGTTATACACGTTCAAAATGTCGTTAAGCGTAGTCTGATTCGGTCCTAAGAGTGTACAAATCAAAAGATAGAATTTAAAAAATTGTATTTGACACTAGATTAAGTTACAGAAATATAAAATATACATCTATTCGTCTATAGCATAGAGTGTCTAATATTTCATATTTTATTATATATAACTTTAAAGTAGAGGTAGAAAAGTAACAGTTAAGTAACGTGGAATGTGGATAAGATCTGCAGCAGCTCAATATGAACAATTCTAGACAGACAATCTATTAAATAATAACAGCATGTTTATGAATGTGAGGAGTTCAATAACCTGTGAAGAAGTTAAAATATCGTAAAAGTGAAGTGGAGAAAAACTAATATTGCAATGTTTAGCTGTGCATGTGCATGTTATGGTGAGAAAATATATACTGTATATGACTTTTCTCTTTAATAAGTATTCACGTACACACATCTAATGCACACTGATGAATTTCATTATTCTGCTAAAAATGTGAAGATGCTTATTGACATGTTTATGTGTTACATTACTGTGAGGTTTTTCCCTTCATCATTCATTCATTCCTTCATCATCTGATCTGCTGAATCCCAACCGGTGCCTATCCCGGGAACCTACAGGCGCAGGACGGGGACCAGCCCTGGGCAGGCGCCAACACACCGCAGGGCACACTGCAAATAATGCCTTTTTAAAAATAAGAAACAAGAAAAAAAATACTCAAAGACTAAGCATACACAACATTAATTAAGCAGAATATACTAGATTTCCTCCAATTCTCTTGAAACAAGTAAAAATATACTTACAGTCTACCTGTTAACACAACTCCTTTACCAATGTAGGTTGTTTTAAGAAAAAACTGCTCAAAATTAGTTGTATTACCTAGGTAGGATAACTCAAGATACATTTTCTTGAAACAAGTCAAATAATCTAAACAATATTCAGTCTTACCAAGAAAATAAATCCAAAAAATGGTGTAACAAGATTAAAATGCTGAATTCAAGTCAATTTCACTTGTACAGATTTTTATTTTTTGCAGTGCACACACGCACTCACACAACCACACTCACGTTCACACCTTAACGGGGCCAATTTAGAGTCACCAGTCAACCTAGAGTGCATGCTTTTATGCCTTCGGACTGTGGGAGGAAACCGGAGCACCCGGAGAAACCCCACGCGAACATGGGGAGAGCATGCAAACTCCACAGACAAAGACCCTATGTCCGACCCAGGGATCCAATCCAGGACCTTCTTGCTGTGAGACGTCAGCGCTAACAACTGCACCCAATTATATATTTATGTATATGCATATATAATATAATAATACATGTATAATATAATATATGTATATATACACACACACACACACTACCAGTCAAAAGTTAGGACACACCTTCTCATTCCATGTTTCCTTTTAATTTTTTTATTATTTTGTAAATTAATATTGAAAACATCAAAATGATGAAGAAACACATACACGTAAAAGTGTTATGTTTTATATTTTAGATTCTTCAAAGTAACTCTCTCTCTCTCTCTACTGTATACACACACACACACACACACACACACATATAGTTACCATACATAATAATAGTTGCCAGCCAAAGGTTTTTACACACACTGACACTTTCATATCACTGATTCATCACCAAAAATCTTAAAATAAATATAATAATCATATTGATTTACACTCATAATGTACATTACAGCTGCTCTTAAAGGTGAAGGACATTAAAATGTGAATTTTAATGATGTACATTACAGCTGCACTCTCTCTCTCTCTCTCATGTTCTCCTCACCTTTTGTACAGAGACTCTACTGTGTTCCTCAGACCTACACAATATTTCTCTCTTATATAAGCATGCACACACACCTACACACACACTCACACACACACACTTATGCACACAGAGGAATTTCTGTCTTGCACAAAAAATAAAAATTTGTGCAGGCTGCCGTGTGTGTGTGTGTCGTTCTTTCTCTTTCTCGTTGATGATGCCAACAACTTCCAACCATCCCATATCCACGGCGAATGAGTCTGTCAAACTACTATCCTACATCTGACAGGCTGACAAGCAGAAAGAGAGAGAGAGAGAGAGAGAGTCAGCACTCCTTCAGGTTGATGCCAGTGCAGGAAATGAAGAAATAGGATCACACTGGAACATGTCGGCCGTATCTCTCTCTCTCGCTCTCTCTCTCTCTGGCCCCACCTCACCCCGAGCAAATAGAAACCAAATTAAAAATAAAATATGATATATGGAGCAACTCCTCATAAATTTACAGCAAAAATAAATAATAAAAATACAGAGTTATATCAATATAAAACATTTTGGAACCATCCTCTCGGTAGCACAAAAAAAAAAACTCTGTAGAGGCTCAAAATGAAACACAAGAGTCTTTACAAAGTCAAAATTAAGAATTGATTGGTGATTTTTTTTGATTTTCTGATTAGTAGCTGTGATGTTTTATCTGGATGTTGTGAGTTGCAGCTTTGCTTTCCCCACCACAACATGCTGCTGCTGCTGCTTCATTTGGACCACTAAAAACCTTTAAGTTTCACACTTATTTTGGCACAAAAATAGTTCTGAATATTCTAACACAGTGACAATCAAGCGGAGTGGAGCGAGGGCGGACCATTTCCAGTGCAGTGCACAACAGAAAAGGTCACTTCGCACCCAATGTAGTGTAACATGTCATGTGAACTGACTCTGTTGCACCTCTGCACGTTACACAATCTCATTCACATGGCACTGAACCTGCCTCAGGAAAATGCTTATGAATAATGTTTATGTTTACAGACGGTACAGTATTTTCACTTCACACTGCAGCTGATCTGGCTCTCATTTAATGCCGGCCGATCTAAACTGCAGTCCTCTTCTCTTGACTTCTGCTACAATATTTACACAATGCTTAATTTTCACTGTTGCTACATATTTGCACGACATCTTTGTCTCTCATGCTAGTTTAAAGTTTAAAATTTCACATTTATACGGTACTTCTAGTTTAAATATTTTATATTCTATTTATATATTTATAGTGCCTTATTTGTACATTGTACTTATTTGTTGTTTGCACTGTTAAAAGCAGAGCTGGAAAGAGTACTGAAAATTTGTACTCAAGTACAAGTACTGTTACATTGGTTAAAATGTACTCAATTACAAGTAAAAGTACTGGTGTTAAAAAAATAGTAAAAGTACAAAGTACTCTTCTCAAAAACGACTCAGAGTACTAATTACTTTTTAACCGATGGATGTTTTATTGCGTCGTCAATAGCAGGCATTCGATTCGATTCACCAGTATAAAATATCTACGTTCAAAGCACATTTCTCAGATGAACAAGGTATAGAAAGGCAATTTGTTTTGTAATAAATGTAGATATAAAACAAAAATGTTTTTGAACATGCATAGAACAGTTTAAACTTTTCCCAATACACTGCGAACAACAGGCAGGTAAGTGTCTTAAACTCTTAGACATAATAGCATTTCTGTTACACTTCACTTTCTGAACCTTTTGTTCAGTTTCAGTAAGAGCTGCTTTTCTAAATGAACAGAGTCTATCCGGCTTCGTTTGGCTCCATTTTGGCTTCTTTGTGTCCAAATCTTCAGTCTATAAATGAGTTTGTACTCCACTGTGTAGTTCCTCCAGACACCTGTGCCTGCTGCTGCAGTGGAGTTTATTCTTTGCTTACGTCGTAGATTAATTGGCGCGGTCGCGATTGCACAGCCTTATTGGCTGCAAAGATGCAGATGAAAGGTTTGAATATTAATTCAAATTGTGGGCGTACTCAGTAGCGACTTTTGATTTTATAAGTAGGCGAAGTAGATTACATGGTGTAAATTGTACTCAAGTACGAGTAAAATTACACACTTGAAAAACTACTCATAAAAGTACAAGTACCCAAAAAAGCCACTTAATTACAGTAACGTGAGTATTTGTAATTCGTTACTTCCACCCCTGGTTAAAACTCTCTGTATACTTGTACAAGATATAGATTACTTGGACTTTGACAAATAGGGCGCATGTGCACTACCTAGTGTGTAGAGAGCCATTAAGCTACAACCCCGGCTATTTCCTGAGATGCATACTACCACACAGAAAAGTATGATAACAGCACCTTACCTACCATACTATTAAGTGCAGTAGTACGTGGCAGCTTAATGGCACTCTACACACTAGGTAGTGCACATGGAGTGTTACCGTGGCCTATTTGACTTGGTACACTACATAGGGCGGGAAGTGACTTCGGATATCGGCATCGGCCAATAATTCCCCTATCGTTCAGCCCCTAGTTATAATCCTTAATGTTTCATTTGTAAAGACTCTCGTGTGCTTTTGTTTGATGTAATAAATCACTGCAACTATGATCTCATTTTTCCAACAAATATAAAGAATGGAGAGTTTTGCATGGTGTTGTACATGTTGTCTTTAAAATCCTCTGCAGGATTGTGATATGTTTTTCCTTCTTGTTTGAACTTTGAAAGTGTTTGTTTTGTTCTAAGAATCTGAAACGAGGCCACAGCAACGCTGAAATCACTGCTCATAACGAAGCGAAATGAAAAACATTCCGGCTTTAATCTCCGGTTAATCAGTCAACGTCGAGAGTGCCGGCAAATTGTGTTTACCGAGCGTCTGAAATCTATTTTCGAGTCTCTTAACTGTGTAACAAAGTGTGGAATGATGAACTCATCCAATAAGCAGAGCGTTTGGAGCTGGATTCCGGAGCCAGAATTCCGTGTTTACAGCGGTGAGAAGTCGGAGTGCTGGTTTTCCGAGAGCGCTGTTTGTCTACCGCAGGGGTTCCCTGTGTAATATCGCAGATTGATTATGCTTGGCCGAGCTCCACGCGCGCTGTCGGCAAGCCAAACGTCCGTAAACCCCCTCTTATTTCCACCTTCTCCTAGGGGAATTCCACTCATATCCGTTTATTCCCCCTTTTCAGCCTCATACGCCCTCATCCGCGACGCCCAAGTGGGTTTTCCGGCTTCCGGCCTCGCCGTTGTTCGCGTTCCGGTAATTTTCACATGCTCTGTTTTACAATGACTCGTTACTAGTGTGAGCGTTACTGCTATAAGCGCTCAGGGAGCAGTGCTTGGGAATGGTACCTTGCTCACGAGTACCTCAGGGGTACCTTTACCGGTCCGGGACTTGAATCTGCAAACTTCCCTCCGATCATGAGGCTAATTCCCTAATCGTTACAGTTGCATTATTAAGGCAGACGCTAGTGCTACGAGATCTGCCGATATTAACTCGTGAGGATGTTTCTCGTGTCGTGAAACAGTACGACGTTATTTTCGCACCGAAATTCCGAACGTGGAACAGTGGAAGTTTCACCAGCAAAATCTTTGGTGTCTGTACACACTCAGCTCTGACCACACGCGCTCAACTCCACCTTCACGCTCGCTCCACTCCGGACCGCGGTTTACACGTGGAAATAAAGCAGCCAATCACAGGCTTGGAGAAAACTGATCTGTTGGGACGTCGTGAAACTAAAGGTGTAGACAGAGAAATAGAGAAAGAGAATAAAGAACGACGGGTAAATAGAGAGAGAGAGAGTAAGAGAACGAATGAGAAAAAAGAGAAGCAGAGAGAGAGAGAGAGAGAGAGAGAATGAGAGAGGCAAAAAGAAAAACGAGAGAGCAAAAGAAAAAGAAAGAGAGAGGGAGGAAAAGAGAAGGGGAAGAGATAAAAAACAGAGAGAGAGAGTGAGAGAAGAGAGAGTAAGAGAGAGAGAGGGAGAGAGAGGGAAAGAGAGGGAAAGAGAGAGAGAGAAAAGACGAGAGACATATGGAGAGGAGAAGGAAAGAGAGGAAGAGGAGAGGGACAGAGACAGAGAGAGGGGGGCAAGAGGGGGAAAGAGAGAGATATAGAGAGAGAGAGAGATTGGAAGAGAGAAAGAGACAGAGAGAGAGAGAGAGAGAGAGAAGGGAAGGAAGGGAAGAAAGAGAGGAAGAGGGAGGAGAGAGAGAGAGATTGAAAAGAGAGAGAGAGAGAGAGAGAGAGAGTAAGAGAATAAAGAATGACAGATGGTTAAAGAGGGAGAGAGAATAAGAGAGCGAATGAAGAAAGAGAGAGAGGGAGAGAAGAAGAGAAGAAGAGGAAGAGAGAACAAGACAGAGGGAGTAAACAGTGAGAGAGGGGGGGACACGGCCTGAGCACCTGGTTTACCTGCTGGTGTGTTGAAGGCGGAGGGCGGATGTGACGCCGTGAAGCTGGCTACAGTTTCTGTGTGGTTCTTTCTCTACAGGTTTCGGCTTGAAAGCCGTGCTGGTTTGGGCAGTGATACAGATGCTTCCTAGGTGATGATAGCGAGTAATTCAACCTGTTGTGAGTTGATATACTGTAAGAAGCGCTGTTATAAAAAATTAACCAAAGTGCATTTCTTTCACTTGTGCTGGAGTGACATTTGACATCTGCACAAATTATTGGAAAAGTATTGCACAGACTCTAGTTCTCCACTGCTGTTATAACACATCTGCACAAATGATGATCAGACGCACATCAGATCTCGTTCCATTTCATAAACTCTAGCATGTTCATATTGAAAATGTTACTGACCTCATGCATACTGAGTGTTTAAAGACAACCCCAAACCATGACTGTAGGATGAATGCAGCATCCTAATGCTCTCTCTTCTCCTCTCTACTTCTTCTAGTTTGAAGTGTATGTTGGTATGCAACGGTAGGGTGTTCACCTGGGTGATCAGAAGGTCGTGAGGCTTGAGTCCAGGCCTGTAAAGTTACCACTGAGGTACTCATGAGCAAAGTACCGTCCCCAAGCACTGCTGTCCGAGCGCTTGTTAGCTGCCCACTGCTCCTTCATACGGATGGGTCAATGCAGACGCTGGCATTTGGTTGTGGTGTACCGTATGGTGTGTTCACAATGACAAATAATCACTCAGTGATATTTCATATTTTATTTATATATTGTTTATTCCATGTGCCTGGCTGGGGGCCGGTGGTGGAACACTGTGTGAAACCCTTTATTGAATCAGGTTTTTTTTTTTTTTCTGCCTTTAAAACATACAGGAGAAAAATGTAAGACCTACAGCTTTGAAATTTGGTGGGTAGGTCCGCTACCCCACCCACTACTCAGGCAAAAAAAATGCACCAAAATAAGCTATTTTGTATTTTTCTCCAAAAATTGTGATTTTTCCCAATAATTTTTGAACAGTAGTCTTATTCTCAAAAAAAATCTTATATCATCTTTATTCCTTGCGTTAAGACAAATTTTTTAGACTCTCGCATCTATTTCTGGCCTATTTGATTTCTCGCTAATTTGCATAATATGCAAAAACATCTCTTGCGAACTAGACCCTGGATTTTTATCCAATCTACATGCAACTGTATCATTTGAACCCCAAGACACCTCTTTTAATTATTATCGATGCATTTTTAATTTACGTCTTCATTTCAGCTGTAATATACAAATAAATGTAGGGTTTGCATAGGGACTGCAACACCACACACCGAGTGTCATAGAAACTGGCTCTGGGTGGCTACAGCTTGAAATTTGGTAGGTCCGGACTTCCAATTACTCAGGCAAAAATGCACCACTCTGCCAGTTGGTGGTGCTATAATATTATTTTACGTTTTGCCTAATAAGTTTTGGAACCTCAGGCACCCCTAGATAAAAGGATGAAACGCGGTCATATTTCAACTTCGTCCACTTCGACCAATAAAAACTGATAAAGCTGCAAAATTGCATGGACCTCGTGAATCAGCCAAGCTTGCAGTTATATTTTTGTTCTTGTTTCTGTTCTTTGTTGTTTAAATCGTTAAAGCTGGAGCCACGTTGTCTCGTCTCGTCTCGTCTCTGCATACTTGTACAGTACATAGCAGAGAGTGAGAATAACGCTTACTTTTGATTTAGTAGTATTCTGTACTTTCACTCTCATTTATGAAGCTACTTTACACAGAGAAAAACAGAGAGAAAGAGAAAGAAGAACCAAGAAAATCAGACAGAGAGAGAAGAAGAGAAAGAGGGTATCTGTACTTAATGCATGCAATGAAGTTGGCTGCTTTGTCCACCCTGCTGGCTCTGCAGTGTAGCAACTACTATATTAAAAACAGTAGCCAGGGGAGGAGCTCCTGCCTCGGTCACAAGCAGCAGCTTCGTAACTTTAAAAGCTGTTTAAAAGTAGCTTTCATATTTGCGCGACGTCGGCGTTGGTGTGGATCAGCGGTGGTGGTGTAATTACGCCGCAAATTAGTGGCCTCGCTGCATTAAAAGTCAAATAACAAACACAGTGTTTTACACACACACTGGCACGGAATCAAACACACCGACATTAACACACACGTCCCCCCCCAAAACCCGCAGGCCGTAATTACATCACAACGAGGGGCAAAAAAAACGGGAAGCGCTGCCTTCTTTACCTCCTAATGCAACTTACAGCCGACGCCAGAAACCAGAAAAACTGCTTTTGAGCTGCTGAGGCCCTTATTTCTTCCTCAGCTTCTCCTTCACGCCAAAGAGGCTGAAATCTCATAAAAGCGCAGGCCCGGGGCTGACGTAATGCGCTCTCGGCCGCGGAGAAAGAAGAAGTGATTTAGCGGCGAGAGAGAGAAGACATGACAGAGACTAATTGCGCTCATTTATCAGGCGTTTCGCAGGGTAAACTTAATTGAAATCCTTTTACCTGTCAGCCGGCCAGCAACTGTTCAGAAATGAGGGAGAGAGGGAGAGAGAGAGAGAGAGAGGGAGAGGAAATGAAGCTCTAATTCCAAATAAACCATGCCTTTGTCTAGACAAAGCTAGTGAATGGTAATGCGCTTCTGAAACGTGTTATCATCATGTAAAGTCGGGCCGGGTGCGGAGGATTCTAAAGCGAAAAGTCCAAGTAAAATGTGGCTCTGTGAAGAAAGTTTCTTTCCGCATAAAATCCTAAATCAAATATTCAGGCCCCCTGCAACAGCTGCTGGTGAGGAGACGCGTTTAGTTCTAATGTCCCTCTCTGTAGACATTAGTGAACCACAAAAGCCCTTAACTAGAGCAACAGAGACGCTAACACTGAGAAAAACATGCCACGCAACGCCATGCCACGCCTGGCTTCTGCTTCCCTGTTACACCAAACACACGGCTTCTAATTTTGACACTCACAACACCCGATACATCACCATGTTCCAGTTTGGGAAAAGAATCTAGTAAAAATACTCATGTAAAATGTATTATATACAATAGTCTTTGGTATCTTATATAATGTGTTATAGAATTTTTACACATTTTTGTTTTGCAAATTGGGAATAAACTCATTAAAAGTGAAGGTAAAATGTGGTGTTAAAAAGAGCTGATGCTGATGGTGATGATAAAACTGATAAAATATACAAATCATAAAGGGACAAAAAAGACAAAAGAGAACAGTGAAAACAAAAACACTCCAATTTTGGGTCGAGATATGTATTATTTTAATTATATAAAAGTATTTTAATCATAACATATTAGGTTAAAAAAAAACAACATATTTTTCCATCATTTCATTAGTCAAACCGCTTAATCCCAACTGGGGTGGGGGAGAAACTTATGGCCGCATGGCAGGGAACAACCCTGGGCAGGCGCCAACACACCGCAGAATTATTTTTTAAATATGTAAGATTAAATCAATTGTTCAAATCCTAATTATTTAAATTGAAATTTGAATAATGTACATTTAATTACATACAAATAATTCAAATATAAAATATGTAAATATATATTTTTTTTACATTTAATAAAAAGTATTTTAATCATAAAATATGTAAAAAAAAATATTTTTATTTACATAAAAGCATTTTAAAAGAGCTAAATAAAAAATCTGTAATTTTAATTATATAAAAGAATTTAAATAAAAATGTAATTCTAATTTTAATTATTTAAATTCTAACAGAGCAAGACAAAATTATTTAAATTATAAATAAGGTAAATTAAGTAAATTAATCATAAATGTTGTGTAAAAATTACAGAAATTTTTGAATATATAAAGTGAAAGTGAGTGATTATTTGTCATTATGAACACATCACAGCACAGCACACAGTGCACCACAACGAAATGTGACTGCATTTAGCCCATCCATGAAGGAGCAGCGGGCAGCTAATGTTTACCGGGAGCAGTGCTTGGGGACGGCACCTTCTCACGAGTACCTCAGTGGTAACTTTACCGGCCTTGGAGTCGAACCTGCGACCTTCTGATCGCCACCAACTGCCCTTAAAGTAGTTAGATCATAACATACTATGCAGTTAAAGTGTGTGAGAGAGAGAGAGTAAAAGAGAAGAGAAAGTGAAAAACATACCGAAAAAGAGAAGGAGAGAGACGGAAAACGAGTGAAACAGATGGTGAGAGATAAACAGACAGAAACTGAATGTAATTTAATGTGATTTTTCCAAACAGTAAATAAAGAGGAAACTTGCTCTCAGAGACGAAAGTAAAGTAGAGCTGGTTTGTTTTGCTAACCTTCGCTCTCTCTCTTTATCTCTCTCTCCCTCCTCGCTCCCTCCCTCGCTCCTTCTCTCGGAGGAGATAGAGGGGACAAATTCAGAAGTGATTGGTGTGTGAAAGGAAAAGCCTCCTGCCTTGAGAGCGCCGATCCGGTTACGAGGTCAGACACAATTAGAGAAAGAGGATGGGACCTGCTGCTGTTGTCATGGAAGCCAAGCTGCCCCAGCTCTCTCTCTACACATTACGCACACTGCTATCTTTCCTCTCACCTTTCCCTCAGGCCTCGGGCTGCAGATGAAGTTAAAGGTGCAGTCGGGATCTTCTTCTAAAGAGCTGAAGTTTTATATGCATATTTATTTTATCAAATCAACCAATATCTGAACAACCGTGGCAATTCATTCTCAGAAGAACAAATAAAGCACAAAGAATAAACAATATATAAATAAAATATATAAAATATACACTTTATACTCTAAACTAGAAGTAGAGGTGGACAGTAAGGAAGTAAAAATACTTGAGTACTGCACTTGAAGTAGGTTTTTAACATGTATTGGGGAATGTAAGAATGTAAGTTATTTTAAAACAGTAAATTAGAACTTTGACTAAATTTAAGATGTTAATACGCCACACACACACACATACACACAAAATAGTCAATAGTCTTCTGGCAAACAGTTGGTGTTAACCTTTGGCAATGTCGCCACAAATTTGCAGTAGGTCATAATTTTACATAAAAATTAGGTTTAGACAAACTTGCGCTAGACTTCTAGCAAACTTTGTGGAAAACTTCTGCACCTGGTATAACGTTCACTATAAGTTTATAGTTACTGTTAAATTGTTTTAACAAATCACTGGTAAATACATTTGTCGCTAGTGGGAATTTGTCATTGTTGCCAGAACATTGCTGCAAGTTTGATACTAGTGGCTGACAATGGCAAACTTGTGGCAACATAATATTCTGGCAAACTCCACTGTTCTCCACATTTTCTGCTTCAACTTGAAACAATAATGTATGCAACAAAATCTTTTTGTCAACTTACAATAATTTAAAACTTGAAGATCCCAGATCAAACTTAAAATTATAGTCATTTTAAATTGCTGCCTTGAAAGTACATTCATCTTGGATATATTTATTATTTCAACTCTTCTAGTTTTATGTTGCTGTCTGTAAGAAATGTCCATTTGATGTTTCAGTTAGAACCTTACATTCTGAATGTTCACCTTATTAATCTGTAAGATGCACTAGAAATAACCATAATGTTTAGCTATTTTATCAATTTTACACATTTCAACATATTCTTGTTTTGTTAGACGTTAACGCATTGACTCTTGAACTCATAAAAGGTGAAATTGTGTACACTGATGTTTTAACATGACTTATTGATCAAATCATTTTTACAATGCAGCAATTAATGCAGTGTTGCCATGCAGCCTTCAGGATAAAATCATTAGCAAAAACATTATGGTTTGCTAGATTTCGTCCCTCAAGACAAAATAATGTTGGTTTTTGATTCAGAGCCTGTGCTGTTTGTCAGCGTCTTTCATCACGAGGCTGCGTTGAAATAACAGATTGTGATTAACGTGAATTTGACGTTGGCTCGTGTGTGCGTTGGGTTTATGTGAAGGGTTTGATTTCTGGACGAGAAGAAGAGTTCCAACTTGCAGTTGATCTGGAATCTTACACTTGCAATTTTTGTGAACTGACTTAAAAGCTTAATTTTTAACATTGTAACGAGTAAAACTCATGTATGTTTGTTGCATAAATTATTGCTTTAAGTTGAAGCAGATGGAATTTTTTACAGTGATGTGCAGCGAATCAACACATTCACTCTTAAACATATTAACAAAATTGCAGTTTAAAACGAAAGCCTATATCTTTAAATTTTTATTTTTTGTGAAAAATTTAGCAAAATATTGAAAAAACCTGCAAAAGTGAGCTGCATAAAATTAAAGTTGATGGATTTCTTCAATGTATAAAAATAGCCATAGTTCCAATTTACAGTTTTAAAAATTATATAGAATCTTCTCGTTTTTAGTTTTTGTGACCTGACTCAAAAGCTTAATTTGTAACATGTAAAACTGATAAAAGTTAGTTACATAAATGTTTTTTAGTTTTAGGAATATGGAATTTATTTGGTGTATTAACATATCACTCTTGAACATAACTGCAGTTGCAATTTTAGTTAGATCTTAAATTTTTTAGTTGGAACACTGAAAACATATAGAAGTGAAAATGACATAAATGATTGTTTTAAGTTGAGGCTAACATACATCAGTGTAATATTTATTAGGGTATATTAGCATGCAGTGGCTTCCTGCAGAGCTTAAGAGCCGGGATCAGTTGCACGGTGAACTCTGGGAGTGAACGGTAATGCTTTAAGGTGACGACTTGGTCAATGAACAGAGAACTAAACATGAATTATTGATCAAGGACTAATGGATGCACGTCTCCTTACTGTGAGATATTATACTCCTCCTCGTCATCGTCCTCCTCCTCCTCGTTACAGCCTAACGTATGGACCTTAAAGATCCCGGAAACTCAACCACGCTTTTATTGTGACATCACAAATAACATTGACTCTTTTTCTGTCGCTTTTATTCTCATTACGTAACAAAAATCACACTGCGCTTTACCATAAATAGTTATTCCATAATATACACACGCACAGCTGCTGTTTAATATTAATGTCTGCTTTAGGTTCATAGCTTTCTTTATATTTTCTGTATTTAATTATTAAAGTAATTATTCAATTAAATTAGGAACGAATGAGGGCACATTTCACTACATGGTATACTTTCACTCCCTAATCCCCTCATCCCGTCCTCCTCTTGTCTCCTCATCCCCTTGTCCTCTTGTCCCCTTGACCCCTCATCCAATTGCCCTTCATCCGCTTGTTGTCTTGTTCCCTCATCCTCTCATATCTTTGACCTCTTAACCTCTTATCTCCTCATCTTCTCTTCCCCTTGTCCTCTTGTTCCCTTGTTCTCTCATCCCCTCATCATCTTGTCTCTTTCTCATTTTGTTCCCTCGTCCCCTTCTCCCTTCACCACTTCATGTCTCATCCTGTTGTTCCTTCATGTTCTCATCCACTTGTCACTTCATCCTCTTGTCCCTCATCCCCTCCTCCTCTGTTACCCTCATCTCCTTGTCCCCTCATCCACTTGATTTCTCATCCTCTTGTCCCATTCTTTCCTTGTCCCTTCATTATTCTTGTCCTCTTGTTCCCGCATCCCTTTGTCCCTTTTTCCCTTGTCCTCTTGTTCCCTTGTTCTCCCACAATCCCCCATTCCCTTGTCTCCTTCAGCACCTTTTGTCTCTTCCTGTTGTTCCCTATCCCTCTTATCCCCGCTATCCCCTCATCCACCTGTCCAATCATCCCCTCTTCCTCTTGTCATCTACGTCCCCTCATCCTGTTTCTCCCTTCACTCCTTGCCCACTTTGTCTTAACACGTTTCTTGTCAACGTTGTCCTTGTCCCTTGTTCTATTGTTCTGTCAATCTGCCCCTTGTCCCCTCATCCCCTTGTCCTTTTGCCCCTTGTCTTATTGGTCCCTTGTCCCCTCATCCACCCATGACCTTGTTTCGTTCACCACCTCTTGTCTCATCCTGTTGTCCCCTTTTCCTCTCGTTCCCTCATCCCTTCTTTCTCTTGTCCCTCCATTCCCTTGTCCCCTCTCCCTCCATCCTCTTGTCCCCTCTCCCTCTTGTCTCTTCATCCTCTTGTCGTGTTTCTCCCTCTTCCTCTTTTCCCCTCATCCCCTCTTTCTCCTGTCTCCCCATCCCCTTGTCCTCTCATCTTCTCATCTTCTTGCGCCATTTCCCCCTCATCTCCTTATTTTCTTGTCCCCTCATCCTCTCTTCACCTCATTCTCTCGTCCCCTCAACCCCAGCCTAACTCCCGCCAGCTTCCTGTGGTGTCGGGGCTGAGGGACTTCACCACACTGTACACACACTCAGTTGGGGGAGGGGGGGTAAGGAGGGAGGAGGGAGAAGGAGGGAGGAGGGCATGTGGTTTCCTGCTCACTTCATTCCCAGCTCCTGTCCGAATGCAGGTACACAAAGCCTTCCTTCAGCCGCTCAGTCGGCTAAACCCAGATGAAACAACCCGGCTGATGGCTAACAGATTCTGTCCCCCAAGACCCCCCTTCCATCCTGCCTTCCTCCCCCCTTCCCTCCATCCCAAACCATCCCGCGTTTGTTTACACTCTCCCAAAGCCTTTCTAGTGAGGCTCGGCGCTGCGGCCCGGAGCTTGGCATCGCTCCACGCTGCTGACTGCCATATTCCCAGACCAGAAATGTCACTTACCACCTTGCTTTCCTTCATCCGCCACTTTAAAGCCTTTGTAATCCGCACCCCAAACCCCTCCCCACCCCACAAAGCTGGGCTGCGAAGTCACCTAGGAGCTCAAATATTTTCTACCCCCCCCTTCCCCTCTGAAATAACTGCCCTGATTTTTCTCCTTTTCCCCCCTAGTGCCAGCAAAAGAGGGAGCAAAGACCCGATTTCCATCCAACTGGAACGGGACATTAACATTCCAGCTAGATAGAACGAGCGAGGGAGTGGGGGGAAAGAGAGAGGGAGAGTCCTAATGAAAATAAACTGGTGTCTGTGGACTCTGACAGCACGGCTGATTGGGAGATAATAACAGGGGTGCTGCAGAATGGGGGACAGGTGTGTCCCGCCTGCTGCTTTATTATTTTGTTGGGGGTGGATGGCATGGGAGTGCTATCGTCACCGCTTTGATCCTCTCTGTCCGCCGTCTGCACTTTAGACGATTCCGGTAAAGTAAGAGGATTTTGTCGCCCCGCTTACAGGAAAAAAAAAAAAATGACTCTAGCTGGCTCTCCATTCCTATTAAGATGGATCAGTCAACGAGGCTGCAGTATGAGGGAGGAGGAGGAGGAATTCAGACAACCTAAATCATAAGCATAATGTTTTTTACACAAGTCTAAGAAACAAACATTCTCACTCATGCTTGTGTGCTCATGAGAAAGTACTGCGTGTGCAAGAAATTTCTCATGCTCATGTGAAAACATTTTGTATGCATGTGATAAATTTTTGTGAACATGTGAATCTCGCAAGTTTGTTTCTCACTTGTTCTTTTTGGGACTCCGTAGACATGCAGTTCAACTCAAAATTTACTGTTGACTGTTGGGGGAAAGAGAACAAGCAATGATCCTGGCTTGCTGGATTGGCACCCGATCCCTGACTCCAAAACCCTCTTTTTAAAGAGAGACGGAAGGGAGAGCGAGGGAAGAAAAAGTCTCTTCACTTATCGAGGAAAAACAAGCCAAGGTGGGACGCCGGTCTGTTATATTAACTGGACGACATAAAGTTTATTAAACTCATGGAGAGGCTGGAAACTGGGTCCAGCCAAAAAACAGGGTAGGGAGACGAGGGCCCAGAGCGGGGCTCAGGCTCATAACGAGAGAAAAGTCGCACCAACTAACACCAGACTGGGAGGTCCGAGAACGCTATGGAGCTCAGCGCCGGCCAAAAGGAAGTCTCTCGGGAGGCAGAAGCTCACATCTCAACGTTTTGGGGGAGGGAGAAAAGCGAGAGTCATGGGCCCCGGCGCTGGCCAAAAAATTAAATAAATAAAAATAAATTAAAAACGAGCCCTTGGCCGGCCGTATAACTCAGCGGGTCGAGGAGCCGGGACGCGGTGGGCAGCTCGAGCGCAGGTGGAGGGGCTTTTGGTGGAAACGCTCGTATCCGCCCCCTCTCACACTTCCCACCAACTCTGCAGATTAACGACAGGGCCGAAACGGGCGAACGCTGTAAAAGCGCCCCTGCTGGAACCGGGCCCTGAGTTTACACTGCAGAAGGGGTTTGGAAGTAACGTCCTGCAAAGAGCCACTTGGGGACTGGAGCGCAGGTCGACCTCTTACAGAGGGTTACGCGAAGTTATCTCCATCATATGCACATGTGGGTTTAAGTGAGTGATTATTTGTCATTGTGAACACAGCACACAGTGCACCACAACCACATGTGACCTCTGCATTTCACCCATTTTAGCAGCACACAGGGAGCAGTATCTTGCTCACTAGTACCTCAGTGGGATTTTTACCGGTCTGGGACTTGAACCGGCGACCTCCTGATCACGGACCATCTCCCTAACCGCCCCACTGCCCCATCCATGTACTACATTTACTGCTTCATAGTATAAATAGCTATTTATTGCTAAACATAATTTTTCTATATATTTAATATTTTTTTCAATTTAATTTCTTGTAATGTTTATTTAACTTCCCTTTTCATGTGAACACGTTTTATTAAATTATATGCGCATGCGCACTCGCTTTATAATAATATTTTTAGGAACCATATTTTTCTCTATATTTTGTTTTTTTTGAATGAGGTTCTTTTAACATTTTAATAACTAAATATGTTTGTTCATTTCTATTAAAATTTGCTTTGCCTTCCTTACACTATCCACAGTTATCACATTATGGGCCGGTTCCCTGACCACAGACTAAGCCTAGTCTTGGACTAAATTGCAGTACCAATGAAGAATTACCACTGAGGGTCAATTTCCCAGTCGAAGATTAAGCCTAGTCCTAGACTACTTTTGAGTTAAATGGTAAATCTTCATTGGTGCTACAATTTAGTTCAAGACTAGGCTTAATCTATGAACAAGAAACCAGCCTTAAAAGTCAAAATTAGTCTAGGATTAGTCTTAATCCATGAACAAGACACCAGGCTAAATCCTAGACTGGGAAATTGGCCCTATATGCACATGCACACTTACTGTTAACAGTATAAACGCCTATTGTTAGGAAACTTTTACATTTACATTCACTTTTACATTCATAATGTGCATGTACTGCTTATAGCGTGAATGTTTTAGGTAACATACATTTCATATATATTCAGTATTTACTGTATATATTTACTTTTTAGATTTTGCTTCTTTAAATATTTCTTTAATCATAATAGGCACATGTAGAGTTACTGTTTATAGGGATCATATTTGTCTATCCATTTAGACTTTTTTAGATTGTCAATTTTTTAGAAATATAATACATTCTTATAATACATATATATATATATATAGTAGTATATATAGTAGTTCCCTACCTAGCATATATAGTATAAATGCCTATTTTTAGGAATCATACAACTTTATATATATATTTACATTTAGTTCCTTGTAACATGCCTTGAAGTTTCTATTTTATTGTTTATTTTGCACAGAATATACACAATATACACAATATATACAATTACAATGTACATTTATTATTATTACTCCTTATAGTATAAATGCTATTTTGGGAAACAAAATTTTGTACATATTTTAATTCAGATTTTAATTTCATATAACATATCTGTAAAGTTTTCCATTTCTGCTATAATTTGCCCAGTTTGGATTTGAATTTGTTTCTTTTAATTAACTTAATTAAAAATTAAGTTTCTTTTAACATTTCATCATCTATATGTTTCTTTATCTATATCCTCTGTGTTTCTGTATTTTTCTTAAATTTGTTTGGTAACTACATTTGCACGTTTGTCTCTGTAGCTTTCTATCTTCAACTGAATATTTAACTTAATATTTCAGTTTTAATTTGCTCAGTCTGTGTGTCTTGTTCTTGTGTATTTAACCGTGTTGAAGAGTAAGGCGCCGGGTGGAGGAGTTAGCTCTTGGCTGGTGTATCGACTGTGGCGTTTGATTGAAACGGTTGAGAGACGCGGTGTCCCAGCGGAGCTGCTGAGAGCGTTTAACGCCGCCGTCGTGAGCGGTACGTGGCCCTGAAGATCTATCTGGCGTGATGTGAGAGATTAATGGAGTGGAGTTGAGGACTTTGTAGCTTGTAAAAAGAACCTCGGTGAGCCGGCGCTCTCCCTGCTGCACCTTTAACCTCTCTTTACTCTCGTCACCATCACCGACTCTCACGCTCTCGCTGTGTGGTGCTGCTGAAGAAAATAACACTGCTTTAGCAATATGCTCCTCACAGGATGGACAGCTGGTAGTGTAGCGATTTGGGAGTTTGTCCAGTGATGGGTAGTTGAAATCCTCGACCGGTGACGGTACTTGTGAGCAAGGTACCGCAAGCACTGTTCCCAGTCTTGAGAGGTTGAATCAAAAGCAGCTGGACATCTTTTAGGTGCTGGTGGTCTAATGGTTAGGGTACTCGCTTCTGGACCAAGAGGTTGTTGTTTTGAATTTTATCTCCAGGACTACTACATTTCTGAGCAAGAGCCTCAACCCCATGTTGCTGCAGGGAGTCTGTCCCTCAAATTAGGAGCAGCTGGTGGTGTAACGGTTAGGGAGTTCGTCCCATGATCGGAAGGCTGCGGGTTCGAATTCCGGACCGGTAAAGGTATGACTGAGGTACTCATGAGCAAGGTACTGTCCCCAAGCACTGCCCATGTCAGCTCCCCACTGCTCCTTCATGGACGGGTCAAATGCAGAGGTTGTGCTGTGTTCACAATCGCAAATAATCACTCACTTTCACAAAAAATTCAGCGATAATTAGGAATAAAGAAATTCAGTTCTCATTCAGAAATCAAAACGCATTCAAATAAAGAAAGTTACCTTATTTGACCGATCGAAGCAGCTAACAATCTAATTATATCATAAAATAATGCAGGTGTTGGTCCAGTGGTTAGGATCCTCACTTCTGGAACGGGAGGTTGTGGGTTCAAATCCTACATCCCGCACTACCACCTGTAGGCCCCTGAGCCCCTTAACCCCAAGTTGCTGCAGGGAGACTATCCATGAAATTAGGAGGTGGAAGACGCTCTGGATAATAGTTCTTTTTCTTTCCTCATCTTTCTCCTGTATCTCATCTCCTTCTCTCTCACTTTCTTCTCTTCCTTTCCTTCTCTCCTTTCTCTCTCCTTCACTCTCTTTTCTCTCTCTCTCTCTCTCTCTCTTTAGCACTCTTTTCTTTCACTCTCTCTCACTTTCTATCTCTCTCACCCTCTCCTTTTACTCTCTCTCACTTTTCTTTCTTCCGCCTTTTCTCCTCTTATGTTCTCTGCTGTTTTTACTCAGTTTTATGTTGTGAGCCTTTTATCATACTGTATAATTTCTTGCTCTTTATGTCTCCATTTCTTACATATAAAGGTTATTACTATTTTTTGTTACTTATTTTTAGTTATACATTTTTATTTGATTTTTTTATTTTTCTAATATTACTGATATTCCACTAGTTTTTCATTTAAATTTTTGAGCTTTTATTTTAAACTTTAGTAAAACACATTAAATGACCTGCAGGTATGATAATGTGCTATGATAATGAGATACTGTATATGATATTATATATAATATTCTATGTTTCGCTCTCTCTCTCTCTCGCTCTCTCTCTCGCTCTCTCTCTCTCTCTCGCTCTCTCTCTCTCTCTCGCTCTCTCTCTCTCTCTCTCTCGGTGGTGATTATCAGTGCTGCAGTTTGTTCAGGGCTACATGCAGCTCAGGGATTTCTTTCATGTTTGATGGATGTAATGTAATATAATATCAGCAGGAGCACGGTGCTTTGGGTGACATTGTGACCGATCTGCATGAAATTGCCGTCTGGGTTCGAGCACTAAATCACCAACAGCTCAGTTACCATGCGAAGTGGAGGTAGAGATGGAGATGGAGATGGAGGTAGAGGTGAAGATAGATGCAGAGGTGGAGATGGATGTAGAGATGAAGATGGAGGTAGAGGTGGAAATGAAGGTGGAGGTGGAGATGGATGTAGAGATGAAGATGGAGGTCGAGGTGGAGATAGAGGTAGACGTGGAGATGGAGGTGGAAATGAAGGTGGAGGTGGACATGGAGGTAGAGGTGAAGATAGAGGTAGAGGTGGAAATGAAGGTGGAGATGGAGGTAGAGGTGGAGATAGAGGTAGAGGTGGAGATGGAGGTGGAAATGAAGGTGGAGATGGAGGTAGAGGTGAAGCTAGAGGTAGAGGTGGAGATGGATGTAGAGATGGAGGTGGAAATGAAGGTGGAAATGTTTTTCCTCTCTCTATTCCCTCTCCTCACTCTTTCAGTCTGTCCCTCTGTCCTTTCCCTTGGCTATCTTCTCACTTCCCTCCTCTCTCTTTCTCTCACTTTCCTTCTTTTCTTTCCTCATCCCTCTCTCTTTCTCCCCTTTCTCTGCCTTCTCTCTTACTCTTTCAGTCTGTCACTTTCTCTTCTCTCTCTCTCTCCACCCTCCTCTTAACAGTCTGCGCTGTGCGTCAGTGTTGATTCCAGCAGGGCAGACGGGAAACATATCAAAGTGTATTTGGGGATGTTGTCGGAGGAGAGCTGGGGTCCTGCTGGGGTCACACACACTCGCCTCTGTTGTGTCTTTCAGCTGTTCGGAAGTGGAGAAGCACATTACGCTCTCATTTTCTTGCTACATTCCAAGGATAACAGTCTGATCAGCCTCCTCTGGCAGACGCATAAGCTCCCTGGACAATCGCTCAGACGCCATCTGAAAATATAATTGATTTCAATATTAACCAGCAAAAAAAAGGTCAAAATTTCACGGACGCTTAATCTTCCTCTGTGGTTCTTTGCACAAAAGCCTTTCTTCCTTGGCCAGTCTAACGTTACACGCCGCACCGTCTTTGCTTTGACCGCCTCGTAAAGTCAGCCTCATAAATATTTTTCATGTGTTATTTAAACTAAGTCAACTCCCACCGGAGAGACAGCTTTTAGTGCTTTTAGAGCGACACAAAGAGCAGCAGTGGGAGTTTTTGTGGAGACATTTGTTGAATGTTGATGTTGTTGCAAGCACCGAGCCATGAGGGAAAGACAAATCTTAATTAGATCGAGTAAACGTCCGAGATTTTACTGCTAAACAACAACCAGTCGCTCAGAGACGGCAAAGACAAGAAATTTAAGGTCATTTCACCACATCAAGAGCTCCAGTTTACTCACAGTAATGATGGACATAAAGCTGATTGATGCTGCCAAGAAGAACCAGGAGAAACATATGATTTTGTCTTAATTAATGTACATGTGAATTAAAGTGATTGAGTGAATTGAGTCTGTTGGTTCAGACTGTTCCAGGACCTGCAGGTATCTTCTTTACAGCATCAGAAGGGTCAGTCCCGTTCTCAGATACTCGTCCAGTCTCTCGTCATCTCCAAACTGTACGACTGCAACTCTCTACTGGCTGGACTTCCACTGAAGGCAGCATGACAACTTCAACTGATCCAGAATGCAGCTGTGAGACTTGTCTACAACAGGTTCAAGTCCTTAACACTCAACAAGACCAAGACTGGAACTATAACTCCTTCAACTCTTCATCAGTGTGGACTCCTAAGTGGTAGAACCAACTTCCTTCTGCCATAAGAACTGTTGAGTCCCTTACTGTCTTTAACCATCATCTGAAGATCCACCTCTTCAAGGAGTATCTCGGGCAGCGTTTCTCAATCCCTGCTACTGATTAGCTAATTAGCAACGTATGATCAGCGTGCAGAGGTGCAGGAAGTACCAAATCTGTGTAGTGGTCTGTGAGGACTGGGATTGAGAACGGCTGATCTAGGGAATCTATCTCTGTTACCAGTGTGGTACTTTTACCGGTCTATCACTTGAACCAACATTGCTTACTGTTACTCTGCCCCAAAGAACAACAGGTAGGCTCCTCTTGGCAGCGGTGGGATTTCCCCCACGACCCTGGTTAGGATTTAGCAGTTCAGATAATGAATGAATGAATAAATAATTTAGGGTCGTTGAGAAGAAATTTAGGAAATCTGGCACTGTAATATTCATCTCTTTCTCTCTCCATTTACATTTACAGCATTTTGCAGACTCTCTTATCTAGAGCGACTTCCATCCCCTAATTTCAGGATCTCCCTGCAGCAACTTGGGGTTAAGGGTCTTGCTGTCATCCAAAAGGCTTCTTCATTTCCAAAAATTGTGGGACAGTTGGCAGTATAATGGTTAGGGCATTTGAGCCATGGTGGGAAGATCGCTCGTTCGAATCCCAGGACTGGTAAAGGTATCATGAGCAAGATACCAACCCCAAGTGCACCTGGTCCCCAGGTGCTGCCCATGTCAGCTGTCTACTGCTCATAGACGTCAGCGCATTTCCCTGTCACACACTTATGACGCTGTGGCCTAAAATTTTACCCATCCACACATAGTCACTGAAGCCGGAGTTTTCAGAAATCTCCATTTTGGTCAGAGTTTTCAGAACTAGCCAGTTTCAGTGACCGAGACCTCAGTTTATGTGTGGACGATAGGCGCAACAGCATTTAAAAAATATGTTTTATAAAGCTATGTGTGTACAGGGCCTAAATGTTGATCATACTAGGGGTGTAGAAATACATCAATGAAATTAAAACATCAAAATGAATCAATGAAAACATCAAAAAATGAAAACATGCTTTAAGTGATTATTTGTGTGAACACAGCACACAACAACCAAATGTGAGCTCTGCAGCACCCGGTAGGAGCAGTACATTTGGACCGTGCCTTGCTCATGAGTACCTCAGTGGTACCTTTTACTGGTCCGGGACGTGAACCGTGCGAATGCCCTAACCATTACACTACCAACTTCTCCTTCTAATCGTGGGATCAAATGGTAGACGGGACGAGGAAGAGCATAACTAACAGAGAGACGCATGCACAGAAGTTCACAAATCAATGTTTTATTAATTTAAACACAGTCAAATAATAATGTCAAAAACATCTGTACACATCTTTTTTTTGCAGACACAACAATCTCTGCATGTTGACAACGAGGCCCACGTCTGCTAAATTATTTCCAGTTTGCATTTATGATCGCAACATTTACTTTAAAATAAAAAAGCCGTAAAAAACAACATATCCCCGTTTCTACTGTGACCGTGATCTAGCAGCAATATGAGTTTATTTGCCCTGACGGGGCGGAGAAGAGGAAGGGACAGAGGGACGAGAGATGGAGGGATGGAGAGAGGAGAGAGAGAGAGAGAGAGAGAGAGACTGCAACACTGACGGACCACATGTATCGTTTAGAGGAAATGACAACAGTTTTCATTCCTGCTGAGAAAATTCACAGTCGATAGCACGTTATGTTCTCAACCCCTGTGTGTGTGTGTACGTGTGTGTGTGTGTTTGTGTGTTTGTGTGTGTGTAAGTGTGTGTAGTGGTTTTCTTACAGTCCAAGCGATTGTGTTTCCTGCTCCACAGATCTCTAAGCACTATGAAAAGCACAACTTATTTTACCAACTACAGCAATTTTCTCCATGTGGACAACAACACGATTTTCCCCCAAAACAAATGAAAATAAAAAGGCTACTTCATACAAAATGACAGGTAAATGTACAAGAGTTTCCGTCTTAGTGCCAGTACAAAAGATAATAAAAGCTTAACTCCTTGACGGTGCGGTGACTCGTTTTTTTTACAGCCACGCCCTCGCTCCGACGTTACTGCAGAGGTGTGGTGAAGGCGGTGCTGATGAGGCTGTGGGAAATAATGTGGGGATGAGGAGACAGTGTGACTCGTGGGACTGGAACTACGGTGGAGAGAATAAAGAAGGGAGAGAGGCGGGGGGAGAAAGAAGAGCAGAGGGAGAAAGAGAAAGAATGCTAAAGTGAGAGAGAGAGGGAGAGAAGAAGCGAGGGGGAAAAAGAGACAACCAAGGAAGAGAAAGAAAGAGAGACAGAAGAGGGGAGGAGAGGTGAAATGAACAGGGGGAGAAAGAAAAAGAGTAACTTGGAGTGAGAGAGTGGGAGAGAGAGGGAGGGAGGGAGACGTAAAGAGAGAACGAAAGAGAAGAGCAGAGAGAGAAAGAAAAGAGAGCTGGGGAGAGAAAGAGAGAGCATGCAGTGAGCAAAAGAACGAGAGACCTAACAACAAAATGTGACAGTGACATATAAAGAAACTGGGAGAAAAGGAGAAGGAGAAAGAAATAGAGAGAGAGAGAGAGCTAAAAAGTGAAAGAGAGACCTACAACCACAACGAGAGAAAGAAAAGAGAGAAAGAGATAGAGATACAGAAGGAAGAGAGAGGGAGAATGAAAGAGAGAGAGAGATGGTAGAACAGTTACAGAGGGAGAACAAACATCGACGATGACGAAAGCGTAGACACTAGATGTGCAGAAGGCCTTTGGTCATGATGAAACGCTACTCAGAGAGAAACTCTGTATCTACACTCATCTGTCCGGTCGCCCCGGCGACGCAGCATCCACGGTGAAAAGGCCTCGGCAACCGCAGCAGTACGGGACGAGAAGGAGGAGGAAGAGGAGTGAGTCCAGTGATCAAAAATCTACACACACAATAAAACCCAGGGCTTCTGTACACGATTGTCTGAGCCGTTCAAACATAGTTCCCATTTTTCCTTAAATTATTAGAAAATCCCTTCTTTTCCCCTCTCCATGAGCTTGGGATTTCAGAAACAGAGTACTTAAAGACGAGAGCAGGTGAAGAGGTGCGAGTCTCGAGGGTCTCTACCTCATAAATAAGCGGTCCACAGTGGTTTCTATCGAACCCGGGACGAGCAGAACCCGTCGGTCTCCCTCTCCCCCCTCCACATATACACACTCAGCTTGCCTTATATATAGAGAGAGAGGGAAATAAAAGACGGAGCAAAGGGGAAAAGGGGGAATTTTCAGGGGAAGTCTCGCTGAGTTCCAAAGCGTCGCTCGGTAGCTCTGGTTTCCTCGCAGGTGTGAAAGCCAGTGAAAAGCGGGCCGGCCATAAAACATCTCCAAGCCAATTTAAGAGCGGGGCGCGTGAGAAGGCAGCTGCAGCGTCGTAAATCCGCTCTCCTCCACCTCCAGAAGAAGAAGAAGAAGAAGGAGGAAAGAAGGTCCGGATCAGGACGAGGTGCTAACGCTCTCCTCTCCATCGCAGCGCTCCTCCGTTTTCTGTTTTTAGGGACAGGCGGGTTGAGAGCGGGGTCTTGGAGGTGAAGGGGAGTGTTGTTGGAGACGGAGAGTCAGCAGGAGCAGCGCTACAAGTACTCCAGGTCGAGAGCGTGATGCAGAGCCATGAGGTCCGAGTGACTGGAGATCCTCCAGAACGGCATGTTGTGCTGCGGAGGGAAAGAGAAATCCTGATTAGAATCTTACACAAAAGGCTGTAAGAGTCGTCGGTGCAGGTTGTATGTCGTCCAGGATGTGGCACATCGTGAGAGGGTGAATGGAAAGCAGCTGGACTTCTTCCAAATATATATTTTCTAAAACTTGTACATAATAACAGTACATAATAACATAACATATTTATGTTATTGTGTAAATTCTGGGATCTTTGAGCACAAATTTATAATGAAATTTAAAAAAATAAATATATAGAAAAGTTTGTTTCCTAAAAATGAACATTATATACAAAATATTTTTTAAATGGTTTCTAAAAATGTATTCATACTATAACAGAATATATGAATATTATGGTGTAATTGTGGACATTATGGGAACACTGAAGACAAATTAAAATAGAAATTAAAAAACTGATTTTAGAAATTAAAATATCAAAATATATAGTAAAACATGTTTCGTATAAAAGGGAATTGTACGTGTGGATATTATTATTAAATAACTGTGGTTATTATGGAAGGCTAAAATAGAAATTAAAGATAATAAATACATTTTCATTTTGTGTGTAACTGTGTGATAAAGCTATTTTTCATTTTTCATTTTAACGGTGAGTTTGTGGGGTGCTGCTAGTTTGTGCGAGTGTTGAACGTCCCGGTCTTGCTGCGAGATGAGACGAGAGTGCGTTTCTGTGAGAAAGGTGAGTGTGTGTGATGTTGGACTGGAGCGTGGCTCTGCAGCGAGCACATTACCCAGCTCCATCAAAGTGCTGGCTCTCTGACGGCCACGTTCCGCTGATGGGAGTCTGCAGTGACCCCGAAAACACTCGCTCCGCCGCTTTGTTTGGCAAATCCTCTCCTGCTTTTAACTTTAAAAGCCCCAGATGTTATCAGCACCGCCTCGTCCCCCGCCTTTCACCACAGGGGAATAGTTTCAGGAATTCTGCTCCAAATGTGACAAACGCATAGGTTTTTAACTTCTCCCTGGACTCGGCTTTAACTCAGGTGTTCCTATTCCTTCTCACGCCGGTGCTGCGTTACTCTCTGAAATATTTATCTATATACTGCATATATGTATGTTTATATACTCAGATCCTCCAGGATTTTTTTGAGATTGTTGTGGTCTGAAATGGCTGATTTTGCGGCAACTTTTCAAAAAAATTGTGATGAAAGTTGCTGGGATTAGGGATTTTGTTGCAATAAATTTGCCGAAAAGTCAAAGTTCTGAAAAAATTTGTGATTTTATCCCCAATTATAATGATTCTTTAACAATGAATTAAAATGAAGGGAACAAAACCACTATTATTTTTATCAACCATTAATCCTTTAGTTATTTTTGAAGGTAAATGTGAGGCGTTTTTATCACACGTTTTCTACATCTTCTAAACAAAAAGAGGAAGTGAGTTTGCTGACGTGTGGCTCAACGCTTCGCGGGAAACGACAATGATTGGTCAAAAATTGCAGAAAGGCTGCGGCAACTGGTGAAAATTGCACGGTAGTAATGAATTTGCGGAGACTGGCTGAATTTGTGTTAATAGTTGCGATCATAACATCGTGAAATGCTGCAACATCACGAAATCATGTACTGCACTGGCCAACAACCGGTCAACTCTTAGTTAGGACACTCATATGAGGACCAAGACATCATGGGTTCGAATCCCACCTCCGGTGCTACCACCAATGAGCCCCTTAGCAAGACCCTTAACCCCAAGCTGCTGTGTCTGAACTGGATAAGAGCGAGAAAAGTGACTGTAAATGAAAGGTAGAGCAGTAAACGAGGAGGGACTTCTCCCTCTTCCCGTCAGCTTCCTCTCTGCACATTCCTCGCATGATTAATTGCGGTTGTGGAACCAAATACTTGGCAGCCAACAACAAAGCCGTGGAGCGGAGGCCCGGCTTTGCCCCAACGTTACCACCCCGGGGCTTTTTCTTACCTGTCAGGGAGACATGTCTGTTCCCCGCACTAATTGATTTGCTAATGAATGTGGTGTTTTTTGTGGTTTTCACGCTGGGAGCGTCGGGTTTACATGAAAACTTGGCAACGACTCCCAACACAAAGAGCCTTTTGACAGTCAGCGAGTAACACAAGTAGAGCTGGACGATGTGATGCCAAATTTTATCATGATATTGTTTTCAAAATTGATTGATTCGCACAAGTATGCACAATAGGAATCATAGGCCGATACCGATATCCAATGTTTTACATGCTTATATCTGCCGATAAATGAGGAAGTCGGTGTGTGCAGGAAGAGTTGAGCGAGTAACCTTCAACCCTGTGCTCCGAATTTTGGCACAAAATCACACCATAATTTTTAAGAAAGAATGCACAGGCCGTATAAAATCCCACCTCAGACTTTAGACATGCCTGTCACAAGCGCTACCTTTCCATCGTAAACTTAATGTGCCATCAAATATCGGCCAAATCTAAGCATCGGCCCAATGTGGATGACTTGAGCAAAAAGCAATTATTGGCCAATTCCGATACAATTCTGATATCATCGAGCATCCCCCTTTCACAGTCTGGTTGCAGTTTATGTTAATATTGCACTAGGAATAAATAAAGATTCAAGTCCCGGACCGGTAAAGGTACCACTGAGGTTATTTGTGAGCAAGATACTTTGCCCACTGCTTGGATGTGGTTGTGGTGCACTGTGTGCTGTTCACAAAGACAAATAATCAATCACTTAAAAACTAAAAATTGCTATAGAATAGAGCTGAAATGATTATTCATATAACTTAGAAAAATTTGATTACAAAAAAATGCTCAAGGCTATTTTTCTCGTTTACTTCTTTTCACTCTCTAGAGCATGCTCTGCTTGTGTTTCACACGGACGCTTACTAGTGACGCACAACGTTTTCATTTCCGCAATCAAAGCGAGACCTGATCCCTCTGTACGTGAGAGTATTTGTGCGATTATTTGCGGCACAAAAACTAAAGTAAATGCGCGAAAATGCATAAATGACATTTTCGTGACGTAAACGCATGCTGTTTGTGAGCGCAGTTACTCGCTACAATTCAGTCAAATCTCCCACTTTATTACAGACTAAACTGATATTTGAGCTGATAATGAACCACAACAACCAGCGTTCTACTCACAATACAGACATTTATTGAGATTTTCAGCATTTTTTCTGGAATGCGTCGCGAGTGGTGCGCGGGGGATTGTGGAGAATGTAGTTTTCTCCCAGATACACCAAAAGCAGCTCATTTTAAAGCCAAACTGGTTCAAAATGACCCTAAAATTTCTTCACTTTCAATTGATCAGATTATTTTTCAGTTTTCTAACGTTAGAGAGTAATCAATCGGAAAGAAAAATATAGAACATGTATTATTTGTTTTGTTTTTTAATTATTCTACACTCTGATGGATACTAAGTGTATAAAGAAGTGTTTCCACCTGACACTGACCTTCTTTTTCTGGAATAAAAACCAAATCAGTTGTACATTTTCAGATTTTTCTTTTTCAGTCTCGCAAAAAAGAATTTATCCAATTACTTGATTGATGAAAAAACGATAGAATGCTCGATTACAAAAAGAATCGATAGCTGCAGCTCTACTCTAATGTCCAACCTCAATCGAAAAAGTCAAATTGGAATTTATGCAACTCTACACTAACGTTTTTAACGTTTTTAAATTCGGCATGAGGGCAGAACACTCAAACGCGGACCAGTGTGGTGACAGATTTCTCGTTGGACGATGTGTTAAGTTTTAGAAGCTTTTTCGGGTGAAAACGTGACAGCTGGCGTCGTAAACGATCTGTGTTGAAAAGCATTCCTCCTCCTCATCCTCGAGCTCATTAACATCTGCTTAAACACGAGCTGCCTTCCACACCACGTTAACTTAACCTCATGAGAGCTCGGCCTCTCCGGCCAACGTACGTTAACCATCTATATAAAAATAAAACACACAAAGCAGCGGTCACCACTAGAGGTGTTGAAATTAATCACACTAACTATGCATTGCGATGCAGATGTAGACGATTCTGCATCGATGCAGTGGAAGACAATAATCGATTATATCCCCTGCCCCCTGGTGGTCCGCGGCAGCATTGCAGGTGGTCCGTTCACTTTTAAAAATTTATTTTCGAGGTGATTTGGGCGTCTTTAGGGATAATTTAATTCAAACATCCAAAAAATAATAGACATAAATTATGCCTGCGTGCAATGTCAAGTAACGTAGAAAGACTGATGGAATGCATTGTGATATGGTATGGAATCGAATCGTGAGACGAGTGAAGGTTCACACCTCTACTGACACCTCATTTTCAACTTTGGAATAATGTCTAAACCAGTCAACAACTCCAACTCATCAAACGTCAGCGTCAGCTTCTTAATCTGCCGTTTGTTGTCACGCCGTTCCGGCCTGAAAGGACTTGTCCGGGCGTGCCGAGCGTTCGTGCCGCGGTGCTGTGTAATTACGCCGACGTTACGCCCACTTTACGCCCGAACTGTCAGCACAACACTCTCGACCCCATTAATCCAGCTTTGGGGTGCTTTGTTCTCTCATTGCTGGCTTTTCGGTGAGGAAAGTCTCAACCTGCTGATAGTCGGAATACTGACTGTCCCTCTACCTGCAAATCTTGACCAGAAACGTCGACTTTTCACCTTCCATGTTCTCTGTAATAGCTTTTAATTAAACTTACGCTCACAATCTCTGTGTTCCTGATGGCTTTAGCGCCGCAGGATTAGGGACCATCACTAAATTTCACAACTGTGTTTAAAGGAGTCATGTTTGAGATGTTATTTTAATAAATAATCATTTAGCATATACATATGGGTGTGGAATTATTACATGGTTTTAGTAGGAAAACAGGATTTAAGTCGAGTATTTCCTGAAGCAGAACAGAATAATCTCAGTCTCCTCCTCACAGAGAAATACACAACATTCATTAAAAGCTGCTATTGGATCGGTACTCGGGATTGTATCAGCATCGGTATCGGAAATGCTACTCACAGAAAATCAGTAATATTTCTGAAAGAGGCTGTAATATATAAAAAACACATCACGAAACTGACCAACACGTTTCTTAGGGACTTTTTAAAGAATAAATTTAAGAAAAACAGTTTTCTTTTAGGGCCACTTGGTGGTTAGCGCTGCCGTTAAATAGCGAGAAGGTTCTGGATTCGAACACCCGGATGGCCGCAGGGTCTTTCTGTGTGGAGTTTGTATGCTCTCCCCGTGTTCGTGTGGCCTTCCTCCGTTTCCTCCCACAGTCCAAAAGAATGAACTATAGGTTAATCGGTGACTCTAAATTGGCCCCGTAAGGTGTGAATGTGAGTGTGATTGTGTGAGTGTGTGCCCTGCGGTGAGTTGGCACTTGCCCAGTGTTGTTCCCCGCGAACATTTAACATTTTTACCAATAAACTTAAATTCATTCTGTACTGCATTAAATCCCTATTTTAATGTATTTCTACTCAGAATAAATGAGTAATACTTCGAAATGAAGTCTTGCTATTTTTAGATGTTTTGTTATTCGAGGATTGGACATTAAGGATTATATTGTTGCTTATATAGTATGACACTTACATGTAACATTTGTCATAATTCCGTAACATTACTAAAAAGTAGGGTGTTAAAATTTATCACATAATCGATGCATCGCGGTGCAAACATGGACGATTCTGCATGGATGCAGTGGCAGACCCTAATCGATTATAACAGTGGTTTTCAACCGGCGGTCCACTGCCCCCTAGTGGTCCACAGTGGCACTGCAGGTGGTTCGTGACATGCATCTACTTTCACTACTGAAATCACTTTAAAAAAATTATTACAGTTTTTTTATTTTTCTAAACGTTTCCAGGTGATTTTTGCATCTTTATGAACAATGAATTTAATGTAAATATCTAAAAAGTACTACAAAAAATTACTCCCCACCAACTCATACCGCTCAGTCTGATCCCTGGGACAGAAGCAGCTGAAAACCCCTGGATTATATCATTAAGACATTGCTTGGTGATATTCTGGCTGCAGCATAAAAAATCTAGTTAAAAAGAACATCCCGGTAGTAACTATGGCTGCACAATCTACGTGCAATGTGAAATAATGTAGAAAAATTGATGGCCTGTATCGTGATGTATCAACATATGATGTCAAATCGAATCGTTGACATATAACTTTAATTAATACCTGCAATCATAATTAATAACGTAATCGTAATCTTAATCGAATGAAATCGTGAGACGAGTGAAGGTTCACACCTCTACTACAAAGGCTGCGGTATTTTAAGAATGTAACAAATTTGACGCAGAATTTTCTTCAAAACTTTTTAAAGAATAAAATTAAGATAAAACATAATATTAATGAAGGATTCTTACCTTCTTGGAACTCTGTTCCTCCTCCACGCCGTCTCCCACCACCACGTACACCACTTTCCTCCCGAAACGCTGGATCACTCGCTCGAAGCAGCTCTCCTTCCCTGCATGGGAAAAATATACAAATTAAACATGTATAAAGTACCTTTCACAGATTAAAAGTCACAAAGCGCTCTACAACAAGAATACAAGTATCATGAAATTTTCATATTTGGAATTTTCACATAAGATCAATCACAATTTTAAACTGTCAAATCGCACAGTAGAGCTGGACGATAAAGTACCAAAATCAATATCACGATAAATCGAACTCCGATTGCGATTTAAGAACAATAATTTTGCTTTACTTAGTTCACTGTAAACATGTTCAACTATTGCAAAAGAGGAAAGTATTAACAGAATTTTTAAAATAACTGAAACCAGAACTGTGAACAGTAATCATCAGGGTCCAAGAACCGGCGCGGGACGTCTCTCAGTGCTGTCGTTCCATATGGTTCCAGAGAATAGCTTACATTGCAGTTTTTCTTGATTACTTTGACCTGCTTAAAGAAACTGGGATCCATTTGGTTTTCATCATCGCTCTCTCAGCAGAGCAGAAGACACCTCGTGCAAATGTGTTAACCCTTTCTCATTGGATTGACACATTTTTCCCACCCTTTTGCAAAACAGTTAACACGGATGTCATTCAAGCAGTCGAAACTCAGTTGTTTTAGCTATAATAACCAAACAGAACCCATATTTTCCTAACTATGAGAAACTACCTACATCAGCATGCAATCACTGAAAGTGAGTGATTATTTGTCATTGAGAACACACCACAACACACAGTGCACCACAACCAAATGTGACCTCTGCATTTAACCCATCCATGAAGGAGCAGTGGGCATCTAGCAAGGACAGCGCCCGGGGAGCAGGCCTTGGGGACGGTACCTCACTCACAAGTAGCTCAGTGGTAACTTTACGAGGTGGATGAAAACACGGCCCTGTCGTCGTGAGTGAATAGACTGAATATCCATAGTGGCTATTTAAACTCATTTATTTTATTACAGTAGGTTTCATTTTGGTTTCTTTTCTGCAATATTTACAACATTTCAGTTTTCAGCCACAGTTTGGAAAAATAATGGCAAGGAATCAAAAAAAATGTTTTTCCAAGTATTTCTGATTCTGGATCCAATTCTTTGCAAGATGGTGAATTTGGCACATACCCTATGTGTAGAAAGTCATCAAATGGCACAGACATAAAGGCAAGCACAATTTCAGGCACTGATTCACACTGATTTTGTTGTCCGTTGTGTAGTAATTGATAGGAAGAGTGCATACATTTGGCAGCAAGTTGTGTTGTTTGAAGGCAAAATTTGCTTTTGTTGCATATTTTAACTGCCTTGGCACAGTTAGAGCCTTTTGCAAACAAAATGTGTCATTTTGACCATGAGTGCCACTGTTTAGGCCTGTGTGTTAACTGTTTTGAAAATGTGGAGTTTGAGTTGACTGCTGTGTCAACGCAATCAAGAAAAACTGTAACATTTACAGCATTTAGCAGACGCTCTTATCCAGAACGAATTACATTTCCTAATTTCAGGGACAGTTTCTCTGAGAGCAACTTACGGTTAAGGGTCTTGCTCAGGGACCCAGTGATGGCGAGTGTCCTACCACTAGGCCACCGACACCCACTAAACTGTAAATGAACATTTTGTAGCGCCCTATCTTAGCGGACGTCATTTTTGATGTGTGTGGTCAGAGTGTATATGACGTCCACCAAGTTTGGTTTTGTTTGGATGTTTTTCTGAGAGGATTAAGGCTTTAGAGTAATTATGGGTCACGCCTAGAATATAAATTGACGCATAACTTTGCAGCCCTCTGTCATGTCAAAATTCTGCACACAACTTTTTGCCTAGACAGAGCCCAGATGAAGTGTGCCAAGTTTTGCAAGAATCGAACGAACAGTGTCGGAGGAGTTCGTTTTACTTTGAAGTTAATTTTTACAACAAGGCAGGAAATTTTGGCAGGCGGAAATGGGTGTGGCCGTATCCATTAGATTCAGAAACTTCCACAGAATCAGGTGAAAAATCATTTCAAATTCATCCCACACACTTTAGGAGATGCGAGATAAAATGTATATTGGTTTGTAATAGCGCCACCTATATTGACATGTGTCACTTTTGGTCTCTGAGGGTTTCACTATAACGTACAGTATATGGTGTAGGCTGTGGTCGGACTTTTGCATAGGGAAGAATAAAAAAATTAAGAAAATAAAATAATAAATAAATAAATAAATAAATAATCACAATAAACGTAAACAATAGGGTTCGAGCACTTCGTGCTTGGGCCCCTAATAATGGTCATAGCCAAGATTATGTTGATTAAAAGATTATGTCGGTTTGATCAATTTTTGATTCATTGCCCAGCCCTACACCAAGGCACGAGAGTAAGGAATTTTCTACAGAGTAACAATAAAACCAGACTCCAGAACGGAGGGTCAGAACGCAGGGTCAGCGCTGCCGCTCTGCACTCCGAACACGCAATAAACCACACAAAATCACTCAGCGTAAACACTCAGCCTCGGCTCTGCATCCGATAAGATCGAGGCCCCGGATAAAAGCCGCCTGAAAAGCATTACGTGTGTCCCTCTCTTCCCCGAATAAAACAGGGACAAATGTGGAGTTTATAACGCGCCAAAGCGGCCTGGCGTTCTAATGCCCGAGTTCAGAGTGAGAGCGATGGACTCAGTGTTTATTTTGCATTTAAAAAAGAGGGGGATGGCGGGAGGAGGAGGAGGAGGAGGAAAAACGTCAGTGCAGAATGACATAAATTTGCCCAAGTGGTTTCATATGCAGGGCTGAAGAGGGGAGAGAGGAGAGAAAGAGAGGCCCGGCTCCAAAAATATAATCCCGGCCTGATTAGGCCTCTTCCTCACAGCACAACATCAACCCTCTCCGGTGTCCGCCCCCTTCTGCTGCCTCGGCCAATCACGCGCCGCCTCCGGCCCACTGTTTACACACTAAATCCTGGATTGGCAAACTAATGCACATACACATACACTCATAGCTAGAGGTCGACCGATATGATTGGTTTGGACGATTATCGGTACCGATATTTCTCGTCTTTAGGGTTATGGGTCACACTTTTATCATCTTTTGTTCATTCCCGTTCACTTCAGTGTGTTTAATCAAAGTCTTTATACTCGGCCAGAAACACAGGAAAAAAATACAAGCTCTAACAGTGAGACAACTGAACTCTGTCGATCGCTGGCGGGAGAGGTGTACATATTGTACGTGTTGCATCACAATGTTGTTGTATCGATCAAAAATCGAATCAAATTACAGCAGGCATACAGTATGCCAGTTCAAAATATCAGTAATCGCTGTACGATACTATGGGTTTGGACGACTATCAGTGGCGATATTTGTCGTCTTTAAGGTTATGGGCCATACTAATCGAAAGGAAACCGTATCGTAGCAGACTTTGAGATATCGGCTGACCTCTAATCGTATCGTGATGAAACTTGATTTATGCCCCTAGGCTGTTAAGTGTAGTTTTTAAGCTATAAACTTCATTCCAACTCTAAAACGTGTGGTCTTGAGCTGTGTTTTGCTTATGAACACATTTTTAATATATGCACTCGTTTGCAAGTTCTGTCTGTTTTTTCTCCATGGACTAACATGGAGCTCAAATTTTGACGCTGAACCCCACGGCTGCCGTTCTTCACAAAGACACCATATTCGTCGTGATTGGAGGGTCCATGAGATTAATAAGAATTGGTATCTTCTCTGAAAAAAACCCACATTGTTCGACTCCCACTCGAGTGTAGACAGCTACAGAATGACTTATTGACAACATACCTATTTTCGTAGCGCTGTAGATGTTCTCGATGGGAAAGACGACCCCGAGGCCGTACAGCAGCACCTTGGCTAGAGCAGGGATCAGCTGTGTTGTAGTCACCAAGATGTTCACACAGTTCGACCTGCGATTAAAGAGAAGAAGGTGAAACATCTCACACTGGGCCTGATATATTACAGATCTAACGATGCCACATCAGCTCATATCATCTTAAAAGAATATTTCTTCTAAAACCTGATAGCAACTTAAGATTGGAATGATTATGGTAACTTTACAGGTCCGGGACTTGAACCAGAGACCATTCGATCACGGGATCAACTTCCTAACCGTTACGTTACCAACTGACAAAATTTGACCAATTCTCGAAAGAGCAGTGGGCAGCTGTTTGGCAGCACCCAGGAAGCAGTGTTTGTGGACGGCACCTTGCTTATGAGTACCTCAGTGGTACCTTCACCAATCCGGGACTTGAACTAGCGACCATCCGATCACGGGATCAACACTCTAACCGTTACGCTACCAGCTGCCAAATTTTGACCAATTCTCGAAAGAGCAGCACCCAAGAAGCAGTGCTTGGGGATGGTACCCTGCTTATAAGTACCTCAGTGGTACCTTTTACCGGTTTGTCACTTGAACCATCAACCTTTTGATCATGGGGACAACATCTCAACCGTTACACTACCAACTTCTCCACTTTAACAATGGGCAGAACCCGGGGAGCAGTGCTTGGGGACGGTACCTTGCTTGTGAGTGCCTCAGTGGTACCTTTACTGCTTTACTGCTACAGGGGCAGCTTTTTTATATATACATGTACCAAATTTGGGCTGAAATATTATTTTTTATTTTGTAAAGAAAACCACAAGGTAATTTTTCCCTACATTTCTTCCAGGATTATCCATGCTTCATCCACAGCATCGTTTAGAACCTACTTTTAGAACATTTAGAATCTACTAAAAAGGTTTGTGCTTGACCCATGCAGTGTGCTGTCAGATCTATTCCAGCTCCCACTTCACCAATAAATTCCCTTTAACTGTTTCCAAAATTCAAAACTGCACTGACAAGCTGCTGATTCTTAACTACAAACTACACACTGCAGAGTTTCTCAGTTTCAACAGAACCGCACCACTCTCTGTTCTGCCGTGTGTGTGCGCAGTCTATAACGTTCCTGCGCCAGTCTCACCTCGAGTGGATTAATGTGAGTGCTTTCAGTGCCAGTGTTAACCAGGAGTCCGTCAGAGCTTCGATTTCGGCGCGCAGCTGCAGCCAGGCTTCCCTCTTGGCTGGGCCGAGCAGACCTGCGGGGTGCAGACGCCACGTTTGAGTTTGGCACGGCACGGAAATCTCTAAAAGTGGTTATGTTGTGTGAGGGCGAGGCGGCTGTGTGTGTGTGTGTGTGGGAATCACCTCCGACGTTGTTCTTGTAGGTGGTGTAAATTTCTTTTACTCGTCTGTAGCGGAAGGCCAGCTTTCTCATCCAGTCCACTCCGCCCCTCACGCCCGTCGCCAGGCACAGGTTGGCGCTGGTGGCGGCGGCGTGGAAACCGTCCGTGCCGAAGTTGTACGTGCTGATAAAGGAGACGCCGCAAAATCAGTCGTTATGCATGTCTTATTTGGTCAGTTTTATTATCTTGCACTTATTATGCATTAATAATATACATACATATTAGGGCTGAGCAATTAATCAAAAATTAATCAACATTGTAATCGAGGCAAAATCTTCAATTAATCATGATATTGATCTGAGGTTATATTGCACAGCCCTGTGATGTAGATAGATAGATGGATAGATAGATGGTTAGATAGATAGATAGATAGATAGATAGATAGATAGATAGATAGATAGATAGATAGATAGACAGACAGTCAGACAGATAGACAGATAGATAGATAGATAGATAGATAGATAGATAGATAGACAGACAGATAGATAGACTGATAGACTGATAGACTGATTGATAGATAGATAGACAGACAGACAGACAGACAGATAGACTGATAGATAGATAGATAGATAGATTCTGTGTTTTTTTTTTTTTTTACCTGAGATCCTGGCCGTTGTCGTCGGAGGACACGTCGTCGATGTGGACCTGGTCACACTCCTGCAGAAAACAACAGAGGGGAGGGAGGCGGTGGTGAGCCGGTGCTGGATTAAAAACGGCGATGGCGGCCATTTGATTAATGGTTTTCACGTGTAAAAAATTGGGGTGTGATTTGGCAGCTTGAATCCATGAAGTGAGTAATGTCAACAACTGTGGAATTCCCATTTTTGAAGTCTTAAGCCCTCGCTGGAACGCCCAAATCAGCCCCTAAAACCACTTCCAGCCCCGAATCCCCGGCCCCCCACCCTCAACCCCCCCACCTGCTCCGTCTTAATAAAAATAAACAGCGTCATCAGGGGGCCGGGGGCCCCGACTCGACCCGTTATGTTACGCTGCGCAACGCTAGGGGGATCTCACGGCTCGGTTCCGCACGGAATTTACATTCGTGGGCCGGGCCGAGCCGGGCGGAATGGGGTGCAAATGGCATTACATCGTTACTTGATATTAAAGAGATTCAACGACTTAACGTGTGTTGATGTAGTGAAGTCTGCTATGATACAATTTTCATTTGATTAAATTCACAAGCGATCGATATGAGACGATACCACATTCTGATTTAACACCATCACTTTCATTCATATCAAATCATAAAAACAAGTAAAATATTATTTGAACTTTTTATTTCTGAGCTCAACTAGACATTCACATGAAAAATAATATTTTTGTGTAATAAAAATAGACCTCCTGCTCAATATTACGTGATGTGTGATGTCTAATTAGTGTTCTCATTTTAGATCAATGCTATTAATTCGACTAGTATTCAACATAACCTTGATTCAAATTTGGAATATTTTGGAAATTCTGTTAATAATATTTTTCTGTAAATCTATAAAAATGCTAAATCAGAATGATAACATTTGCACACTTTTGTTAAAAAGGTCCAAAAACAAACCCGAATAAATCAAAGTAGAGGTACAATTGTGATATTGATTTTACTTCATATCGTCGAGTCCTAACGTTCAATATAAAATGCCTTGCTTATTTCAAGGACGTTACATGTACGATCTCTGATCCGTGTTTCTACATTTTCATCGATGCTATGGATCACCGAATCGACGTATCAGTGGAGATGTATCGATGTATCGTTCCAGCCCTAGTGTACAGCCCGGTGGGTTTTTTTGTGTATAACTAAAGCATCTGTGCTCCCTTCGGGCTGGCGCTTCTTGGAGAGGCCGAGCGCTTCTACAGTTGCGAGGCGATTGGGGCGGTGGAGTGGGTAACGCAAACCAGACCTGCTGCTTAAATGTTACATACTAGAAAAATTGAACCTGATGCTAACCGCCAATGAAATTATGACCTCTGATTGGTGCAGAGCCACACACCAGCACAGCCCGGGGCCTTCTGGAGAGAGAGAGAGAGAGCGGCCCCCAAAATCTGTTATTAGTTTTCCATTTATAGGCCTCTTCCCCCCTCCACTCCTCCACCCAGCCCTACAACCCTTCCCCTCTTCTACCCTTCCCCTGTTGGAACGAGGGATGAATGTGAGGGAGAACGAAGGCTCTCCAAAAGAGAGAGGTGATGGTTCAGGGACACAACAGCTCCACTGCAAGGAGAAAATTCTAGCTGCGGGAGAAGCAGATAAACGTTATGTTCGGATTTCTTTACAGCTATATTTAACTAACCAAATTAAAGCAACATGAAAACCAGTGTCCAGGGAAAACGTATGTTATGTTTTCTGTAAGATTAAAATCAACTCCAGAAAAAGCGACTTAAAACCAGTGTCCAGACAAAACTGAAGTTTTCTTTAAGTTAAAATTCAGTAAACATCCAAAGAAGCAACATGAATAGCAGAGTTGAGACAACTTTTACATTGTTTATAAGGTCAAATTCAACCATCTTCTGGAGAACTGAGGTGAAAACCAGACTCCAGACAAACTAAGTCATTCTGTTTTCAACAAGTTCAAATTTTAGCAACTTACAGAGTCCAGACCGACTTTACATCCAATTTTCTTTAAGATAATATTTAACCACATTCTGGAGACATCATAAAAACCAGAGTCCAGGCAAACTTTTATGTTCTATTTTCTTGGAGTTAAAATGTAAGAACTGATGTGAAAACCTGTGCCCAAATAAACCTAATGTTCTGTTTTCTACAAGTTAAAATTGAACCAGAAGTGACATCAATGTGACAGGCCAGACAAACTTCAAGATCTGCTAAAATTTTACCAACTTGCAGAGGAACGTCAAGAAAACAACACGTTTAACCATCTCGTGGAGAAGTGACCTGAAAACCAGACTTCAGTCTTGATGTTCTTGCCAGAATCCTGATAAAGGGTTCATTCTGTTTTCTTCAAGATTAAAATCAACTACATGAGAAGTGTCTTAAAAACCAGCCTCGAGATTAAATTTGTGTTCTATTTTCTGCAAGGTAAAATTAAACCAGCATCTGGAGAAGGAACATAATCTAGAGCCAAGGAAAAAGTTTCAGCACAATGAAATGTAATAAAACCCTGCAGATGCAATGTGAGAAATAAACTCAAGGCAAACCTTATGTTCTGTTTTCTTCAAGACAAAATTTACCAACTTCAGCAGACGCAACATGAAAACGACAGTCCAGACAAACAAAGTGGTATAAAAAGGTTTTCAGCAATTTCAGGAGCAGCGACACTAAAACCAGACTCTAGACAAACGCTACGTTGTTTTCTTCAAGTAAAACACATTTTTCTACATTTATTTTTTACTCTCTAACATAATGGAAAATGAAGAAATACTGAAGTTTTAGTAATTTTTGAGCATTTGGACTCATTTTGGTCTATAACTCATTTTTGACTCATTTCTGGGAGAGAAGTACATTTTTGTCATGAGGGCGTTCCATATGAGAGCTGTGGCACAATAGCGCTGTGGATGTGCGTCGGGAATAAATACATATCAAGTAAGTGTCTGTGCTGTGAGTAGAACGCTGGTTGTTGTTATTTATTAGCTAAAGTCTTGTTGTTATTTATCAGCTAGGTTTTGTCTGTAATCAATGGGAAGATTGAACTGAACTGGAAGGTTTTAGTGAATGTTGGACTTCCCCGTGAGAGTCGTGAGCGCTAACAAACGCAGTGTGTGTGTTTACATGGTGAAAAATATCATTCATGCTCATGATTCCTCGTGGTTGAAGGTCAAGTCGCAGGGAGTGTGACGTAATGAACTGCGATGCAAAACTTGGAGAAAAGTGGACAACGTGGAGCTGGGAAATGAGAGAATCGTTAAGAAGAATCGGTAACGTTGGAGGTGTAGAATTCTGATGGAACTGATCATTTGGAACTGGTTCTGAGTCTGAACCAATTTTCGAGTTTATCTCAAGCTTCAATCAGCCGGTGTTACAGGTTGGATCTTAATTAATGATGTAAACATTAAATATCATCAGTATTCCTCCTGACGTGCTCTGGCTTATCGTGTGAAATCTGAGATTGCCACTTCTCACAGCTTCTTACTGAAGTCTCGATTTGTGCAGTAGAGAGGAGAGCAGGGCGGTGCGTTACTCAGCGTAGGACACGTTAAGACATCGGAGCGCTGGCATTCCGGCGGAGGGGGGGGTTTGCACCGTAAAGCTTTTTTATTTTACTGGTTCCCCTCTGAACAAATTTTTCATCTCCCGGGTTTGTGGGAGGAGGAGGAGGAGGATGGAGGAGGATGGAGGGCGAGAGCGGCGCGAGGACAAACTCAAACCAGCTGTTCCTTAACACAATTAAAATCTTCACCTTCAACCCCGACTCTAATGCAGCCGCTCCCTCTCTCTCTCTCCATCCACTCTCTCTATCACTCCGTTTCCCTCCCTCTATATATTTCTCTTCCCAACTCTCTTTCTGTTTGTCGCTGTCATTATGTCTTCTTTCTGTCTCTATTTCTCTTTGTCCTTGTCTCTTTCTGTCTTTCTTTTACTTTTTTCGTTCTTTCTTTCTCCCTCTTTCTCTATTTTTCTTTCTCTCTTTCCACTTATCTCTGTCCTTCAGTCTTTCTCTCTCTCTAATTTTATCTTCCTTCATCTCCCTTTCTCTCTCACTTCTTTCTAATACTTTATCTCATTTATTTTTTTTCTTTATTTCTCCTTCTTTCTCTATTTTCTTACTCTCTCTCTCCCCTTACCTCTCATTCCTCTCTCTCCCTTTCACGCTCTGTAATTTTCTCATTTCTAATTTTCTATTTTTCTTTCCTTTCTCTCTCATTCCGTATTTCTGTCTCTCTATATTTCTTCCTCACTCTCTGTTTCTATCCCCTCTCTCTTTTCTTCTTTTTTCTGTTTCTAATCACATCTATCTATTTCTCTCTCTTTCACCACCTCTACCTCTTTCTCTCTCTATTTCTCTCTCTGTCTCTATTTTTCTTTTTTGCTTTATTTCTTTTTGTCTGTATTTTTCTTTCTCTCTATTTATCTACACCACTCTCTGTCTTTTTATCTTTGTTTCTCTCTCTCTTTCTCTCTCTCTCTCCCTCACTCTGTGAGCAGCTCCAGGATGGAGAGGAAAAGACTTTGACCTTTTGGCTTGAGTCTGGTCTCTGGAGTCTCCACACGTCCCGGTATGGCGGGGGGGCAGATGTGTGTGTGTGTGTGTGTGTGTGTGTAGCTCCATTCTGCTCCCCCACTCCTCACTCAGGTTTTGGGTTTGACCTCACATGGAGAGCTCTGAGTTTTACGGGCCGGGAGACAGACGTCCGTGCGGAACTCCTCAAGCTGTGTGTGTAATCTGCTCGTAGACGCCGAGCATCGCGCTCTTAATACTGCTGAAGTACCAATTTGTCACTGACAGAAGACCTCCAGACTTCTCAAATCGCCACGGCCCCCTCAAAAAGAAGGTTGACCCCGGCCCCAGCAGAGTCAGTCGTTACACCACAGTTAATAATGCGCACGTCAAAAATACGTGACACACCAACTACCACCATGTAATAGATTCTAGATTATTAGTTACTGTTATTTCAAAGTAACTACTTACATTACAATATAATAATAATAATAATAATAATAATAATAATAATAATAATAATAATAATAATAATAATAATAATCTTTTTTATATCACCATTCATTCATAGAAATGCAGCCCAAAGTACTTAAATTAAAAATAAAATCAATCAAAAATAAAATGTAAGCAACTAGTTATTAGATAAATAGCAATATAATTTAAATAAATGAAGATGACAAATGACAAACACACATCAAGGAAGTAAATAAATATAAGAAATTCAAATAAAAGTTACTAAGGTGTTGCTAGGTGGTTTTAAGGGTGTTGCTAGGTGGTTGCTATGGTGTTGCTAGGTGGTTGCTATGGTGTTGCTAGGTGGTTTCTAAGGTGTTGCTAGGTGGTTGCACGGGTATTGCTAGGTAATGCTAAGGTGTTTCCAGGTGGTTGCTAAGGTCTTTGATAGGTTATAGCTATAGTGTTACTAGGTAATTGCTAAGGTGTTGCTATGTGGTTGCTAGGTTATTATAGTGTTTGCTGTGGTGTTGTTAGGTAAATGCTAAGGTGTTGCTAGATGGTTGCTAGGTTATTATAGTGGTTGCTGTGGTGTTGCTAGGTAGTTTCTAAGGTGTTGCTAGATAGTTGCTAAGGTGTTGCTAGATGGTTGCTAGGTTATTATAGTGTTTGCTGTGGAGTTGTTAGGTAAATGGTAAGGTGTTGCTAGATGGTTGCCAGGTTATTATAGTGGTTGCTGTGGTGTTGCTAGGTAATTGCTAAGATGCTAAAGAAATTTGAGCTCCATGTTAGTCTATTGTGAAAAAAACAGACAAAAAATGGACAGAACTCATATAAGCACACTGTATAGACGACAGGTTTTAGAGTTGGAAGTTTCTAGCACAAAACTGTAGGAGGAGTAGCGGTCAGAAAAAGTGTGTGGAATAAAAATTGGATAACAATATGTTATTGATCACTGCATAATAATTTATAAATGGAGAGAACTTGAGAAAGAGAATCCCACAATTTGGGGCTTTTCTTTGCCTGGTCTCAACGTTTATTACGATACATGACGCACCCTCGGCTTCGTGGACCTCCACGATGAAGGTCAAAGTGAAGTGGGAATTCTCCAGTTTTTTACCACAATCCCCTGCGCTCAGCTGGAGGTCCCGTAAACCGCTCGGCTGCCATAATGCTCGATGACGAGGAGACGAGGCTTTATTACTGTAACTTTGCAGACTCGTTAGCTCTCCGCCTTAAACACTCGTAAACACCGTCAGGCTTAACGAGGGGGACGAGCTGGCACACGGTGCTCAGGGAAACAAGGAGGTGGAGGTTAATCAAACGGGGCGGAGAAATCGACATGATGCAGGTTTAACATAAAGGCTGGGCGATATGAGCAAAATCACACACCCTGATAATGATATAAACACGCACATCATTACCAGGGCAGGAGATTTTGGTTATATTTTGGTGATTAATATACTACTATATGGTGACATATCACACCATATAAAATGGTGTGATATGTCACCATATAGTAGTATATTATATATTTATTGAACAGAATATATTTATTGTCAATGCAATACACACAAATGTTAGGTGCAACAAGATGAATATGAATATTACATTTTATATTAAAATTTTTTGGAATTTAGCAAATTAGCTTTCTAAATTTGCTAATTTCAGAGACAGTCTCCCTACGAGCTATGTTGATACTAGGGTATTGCTACGTGGTTGCTTGGTGGTTGCTAAGGTTTTGTTAGGTGCTTGCTAAGATTTTGCTAGGTGGTTGAGAAGGTGTTGCTAGGTGGTTTCTAAGGTTTTGCTAAGTGGTTGCTAAGGTTTTGCTAGGTGGTTGATAAGGTGTTGCTAGGTGGTTGCTAAGGTTTTGCAAGGTGGTTGCTTTGTGGTTATTGATTTTTGCTAGGAAGTTGCTAAGGCTTTGCTAGGTGGTTGCTAGATGGTTGGTAAGGTTTTGCTAGGTGGTTGCTTAGGTGGTTACTAGGGATTTACTAGGTGGTTGCTAAGATGTTGCTAGGTAGTTGCTAGTTGGTTGCTAGGGTGTTGCTATGTGGTTGGTAAAGTTTTGCTAGATGTTTTTGTCAAGCTTTTGCTAGGGGGTTGCTAGGTGATTACTAGGGTTTTGCTATGCAGTTGCTAAGGTGTTGCTAGGTGATTACTAGGGTGTTGCTAAGTGGCTGCTAAGGTGATGCTAGGTGGTTACTAGGGTTTTGCTAGGTGGCTGCTAAGGTATAGCTAGGTAGTTACTATGTGGTTGCTCGGTGGTTACTAGGGTGTAAAACAACTTTTTGCAGTGCTCCTGAGTGGAAAAGCGCCTCAAGAGAAAGGAGTGTGTGTAATCAGGGTTCTTGTTGTTTCTGTGCATGGGTCCTCGACTCGTCCCTCGTTACAAAAACTACAATCAGCGCTAACCGGGCCCAGATGTTCCTACTGTAGACTGCAGAGATCCTACTCTCTCATCCATACCTAATTACTGTCTATATAAACTATTGGTCTTTCGGGTAATTCCTCACATTTTCCCCTCGTCCTTGCCCCGCCCACCAAAAACACAGAGGAATCAGCACTACCCACACGGGATGCCATGGCGTTACTCCTGTACCAAAATCTCATGTCTGTGCTGTTAAATTTGTGAGATTATCTGTCATTGTGAACACAGCACAGCACTCAGTTCACCACAATCACATGTGACCTCTGCATTTGATCCTTCCATGAAAGAGCAGTGGGCAGCTTTTTTGGTGCTCGGGGACAGTACAGTGCTCATAAGTACCTTTACTGCTCCAGAACTTGAACCAGCAACACTCCGATCAACTCTGAAGGCCAACTCTCTAACTGTTACGCTATCAACTGCTCCACTACATGCTCCACTTCGCCTTCACACTCACCCGACTTGCCTCTGCGTTATAACAACTTCAAATACAGCCCATCACAGAGTTGGAGAAATCTGATCGTACGGCTGAACGTACAGTTTTCCAGCAATAAGGACGAGTTGTGGATTAAACCCATTTGCTCTGTACGGTTTTCTCTTGAAACCATTATGAAATGTCTCCAAGGCATTTATATTAAGGAATATTTGAAAATGAGAGGCAAAAATAAGATCTCAATTTATTTTTCATTAGGGTAAGCTACTACTATAATATTCACTTTTCTTCTTCTTCTTCTTCTTCTTCTTCTCATCTTATAATAAGTATTCTAAAGCAAAAGGGTTAAATCTCTTTGCCATATCTGCTTGTATGTTTCCTCTCTCTCATTGGTCCAGACCCCACAGTAAAAAGGCTTATTGGTTTTTGGGGTTGGTCATCAGAGGCTGCTTTGTTGGGCCTGACGTCTGTCATTAAGGTAACAGTTCTGGAGCGAGCTGATGCTTCCTGTCGGCTGGAGGAAGACCTTTCACCAGACAGTGCTCCACCATCGCAGCAGAGAGAGAGAGCGAGAGGGAGAGATGCTTGACTCCTTACACACCTCACACTAACTCTACACTGCTCCCATCCAACCAAAATTTGTGTTTAATGGGTGTGCCTAGAATCCTAGTGGTGGTAGTGCTGAAGTTGGATTCGAACCCACACTACCAACACTATCAATGTCACTAAACCCCCCATTTCCCAGTCTTTTTATCTTCCAGATTAAGAGTCTTGATCAGAGACCCAACCACGGGGCAGTTGGTGGCGTAACGGTAAGGTGTTCGTCTTGTGATCAGAAGGTCGCACGTTCAAATCCAGGGCTGGTAAAGTTACCACTGAGGTACTCATGAGCAAGGTACCGTCCCTAAGCACTGCCCCCAGCAGTGCTTGTTAGCTGCCCACTGCTCTTTCACGGATGGGTTAAATGCAAAGGTCACATTTGGTTGTGGTGCACTGTGTGCTGTGATGTGGTGTGTTCACAAAGACAAATAATCATTCACTTTCACTTTTTCAACTATGATGCTTCCTGGGATTCAAACCAACCTGATGAAACCAAGACCGAGTTAAAATTTTCCGTTGTCTCCCGTCAAAACAAGCATCAAAACAAGCGTCCTGATCTGAGTCGAGTTGGAGTCTAAAACCCCTTTCCTCCAGGAGCTGGAGACAGGTCGACGGACCTCAAAACAGGTGAGCCTCCCGTCAAACAATGGCACAGTGTGAGCGATTACAGCTATCATCACAGTGCACCCCCCAGCCGTCCCCCACCTCTTGGTTCCGCACCCGCCTCCCCACCAAGTCTACAAGCGGGGGCCATGTGAATGAACCTCGGCCGCGGTTCACAGGTTTTCAATGCTGCCACTCGGCCGCTCAGGTCTGTCATCTGCCGATGGGGTCGCGACCTCGACGTTTAGCTGCCTCCTTCCCATCACCAGCCCTGCTGTTGGGGGGCAGGGTGGGGACGAGGGGGCGCTTACCTGTGGGTCAGACACAGGATATAGAGAACAAAGGAACTTCTTCAGACCCACTTCATTCCAATCCACAGTTTTTGCTTGAACAGTCGTGGAATTTAAACACCAGCTCAAAGTGAAGCATGGTAAGGAACGCCGGAGTTCCGAAACTCAACACGTTTGCACTTAAAAGGCCTTTTTCAGAAGAGAAAGCTACTAACAAACAAATAACGAGGAGGAGGAGGAGAGCGGCTTGAATATCTATATACACACTGCACTTCATAATCCTGGTACTTTTGACTAAATGGAACGCACACGTACAAAAATCTTCTAACGTCAAGCTTTGACCACAGTTTAACTGAGTAATAGTCATTGTGAACGCAGCACAACACACCGTGCACCACAACGAAACATGAGCTCTAAATGTGACTCATCCGTGAAGAAGCACTGGACAGCTGACATGGGCAGCACCCAGGGAGCAGTGCTAATGAGTACCTCAGTTGTACCTTTATGGGTCCGGGATTCGAACCGGCGACCTTCCGATCAAACACCTTTGTGTTGAATATTTTTATGTTTTCTAGTATCATATTATTTAGTGTTTTTTTTTTATTCTAACCTGAGACCAAGAAAAAATTGCTGAAAAATAGACATTGAGATGTACCTTGGGAGCAGTACTTGAGGACTATGTTAGTTGATAATGTGCACTATGTTAGTTGCTAATGTACACTATGTTAGTTGCTCATGTACACTATGTTAGTTGATAATGTGCACTATGTTAGTTGCTAATGTACACTATGTTAGTTGCTAATGTACACTATGTTAGTTGCTAATGTGCACTATGTTAGTTGCTAATGTGCACTATGTTAGTTGCTAATGTACACTATGTTAGTGGCTAATGTACACTATGTTAGTTGCTAATGTACACTATGTTAGTTGATAATGTACACTATGTTAGTTGCTAATGTACACTATGTTAGTTCCTAATGTACACTATGTTAGTTCCTAATGTACACTATGTTAGTTGATAATGTGCACTATGTTAGTTGCTAATGTGCACTATGTTAGTTGCTAATGTACACTATGTTAGTTGCTAATGTGCACTATGTTAGTTGCTAATGTACACTATGTTAGTTGCTAATGTACACTATGTTAGTTCCTAATGTACACTATGTTAGTTGTCAATGTACACTATGTTAGTTGCTAATGTACACTATGTTAGTTGCTAATGTACACTATGTTAGTTCCTAATGTACACTATGTTAGTTGATAATGTACACTATGTTAGCGGCTAATGTACACTATGTTAGTTGTCAATGTACACTATGTTAGTTGTCAATGTACACTATGTTAGTTGCTAATGTACACTATGTTAGTTCCTAATGTACACTATGTTAGTTGCTAATGTACACTATGTTAGTTCCTAATGTACACTATGTTAGTTGTCAATGTACACTGTTAGTTGCTAATGTTCACTGTTAGTTTTAAATTTTATGTTAATTTGAATCTGATGACCTTAAAGAGCAGTTTAAAATGTACTGAGTCAGACACCCTAAAATATATGCTGATAAAGCTTTAAACACTAAAGAAATCATCTTAAAACCAGTTCTAGAAACAGGTTAGCAGTGTAATCTTGTTAAAACCGGGTCTAACGTGTTTAGTTCCTGTAGTGTAAGTCAGTTTTCTTGAATTTTGGTAATCTCATGTCTGGAGATAATTCACTTCTAAAAGCTCTCATTTGTTTTGAGGCTGTTAGCAAGCTCTCCACTTTCCACACACCCAAAAAGCCCAGAGCTTCACTCAGCCGTAATGATGTGGTGTGTGTGAGGAGGAGGAGGCGTGTGTGTGTGTGTTGAGAGAAGATAGACAAGCTGGCTCTGAACGCACTACTTTCTCTTTTTAAGTCTTTCCAAAGCACATCGGGAGCCGAGGCCCGGGACTTGACTTCTACCTGCGTCTAGACAAAACCCACATTAAACCTCCACACACACAGCTGGAGACGCTCCCTAAACACACACACACACACACACACTGAAGTTATGATAATGGCTTATTTCACTTTCAAACGAGTGGCTGGTGTGTTTGTGTAAACTGGGAGGAATTCTGGTAGAGAGTGGCTCGGCACTGCGTCCAACAACGCCATCGTTAATATTTATAATAACATTATTATCTTCAACTTGAGAGAGTTATCACAAATCAGCCGCATAACCAGGAGAAAAGCTTGTTTACGAATAAACTGGATTATTTTATAGGTCTGTATATTTATATTAATCTGCTGCTGGTCTTAAAGTGCAAATCTATGTTATACATTTCTGCACATATTCTGAACTCCTCTTGTAACTCAGCGTGTATTTACGCCTGTCTTGTTTAGTTCACTTAACCCAAGTTGGTTTCCTCCCTTGGTTCAGACCTTTTGTGGAGGTGTGGATACAAGCAATCGAACTCGGGTGTGGACCAAACAAGCGTGCCGAGACCCAGCTGAAGAGAGAACTCTGGCACGGTTGATTTAAGGTGTGAAAGCAGCCCGAACTCAACCCCACCCAGTTGCAAGAAGGATACCATTTTGGATTTAACGGCCTCCTGTCGTCGTGCATTATGGCAAATAATTGAGAGCTCTCCTTCACAGCCGTCCTGCAGCACGTCTGCACCGTTGCTAAATTACTAGCTTCATATTATAAAACTGACGATTCTGCAAATGTATGTAACTGTATAAACCATATCACTATAACGACAAGGAGAACTGCCTGCAAAATCTCCCTGATCGTGTGCTTTCACTTTGTGCTTCCTGCATTGTCCCGCACTACACGTTTCTGTACAATTGCTGAACGATCTTAGCACTCTACCGCATCATCTGGACTGGGTTCGGACATAAATGGGACAAGGCCGCTCGACCGCTAATGAGACTCAGCAGCATAGCGCCAGCTCTTTTCGCACTTAACAGTCAAACAAAAATATATTCCTCGTTGCAGCAGCGAGTGCGAGCTTGGGTCTAAAAAAGACAGACCAGGAGGGGTCAGATGCCCTTTTACACTGCACTGAACTCAAAGTCACAAAAATATTTTCTCGCCGGGCTGGGCAGACAGACAAACGTGGAGACAGCCTCTCAGTAAGCACCCCCGGGGGGCAGATTTTACCTCGATCGGCATGAATCGTGCCCTGGCGGCTGTGGTGAGCGAGAGCCGGCCCTGAGCGTGACCGAGGGGTCGGGGACGTCGGCTCTCAGCGTGACGCTCAGACAGGACCGGACTGCCGAGAAACACTAGAAGCTGACAAATTGGGCCGGCCGGGTGAAGGGGGGAATGGGGTGGGGTTTACGGGGGTGTGGGGTGGTGTGGGGTGGTGTGGGGTGAAGGGCCTGGGCTGGGAGAGTGACAGCACATGTAAAATTCATAACATCCCCGGGGCCGGGGGAGCAACACTTGAGCTGTGAGGAACAGCGGCGAGACACAGGCTCCCTGCCATTACACGGCTGTCCACGCTAAGCTCAAGGTTTAACGGTCCGCCCGCTAGTCCATAATGTAATGTAGACGCTTCGCTGCAGCTAATCTCTTATCTCGGGGCCCCGAACCGGCCCCCGCATGGTCACAGATGGCATGAAATATTTGAACATAACCTTTTTTATAGAACTGGACCTATATCCAGTGGGATGAGGTGGTGCTTTCATGTGAGACTGGGGTAGTGAGTTAAAGTGGATTAAATCAGTAGTGACACTCACCCACAGACCATGAGGTTGTAGGTTTAAATCCAGTTCTATACAAGCCCCTGCATTTAACATTTAATTTTTACATCATTAACCACTACAAAGAGCCTTACAGGTCCTAATTACAGGGACAGTCTCCCTGCAACAACTTGGGGTTAAGGCTCAGGTACCCAATTACGGTAGTGCCGGAGGTAGGATTTGAACCCACAACCTCTTGGTCTCACATCACGTCTGTTTCCTTGTAAGAAGCTCCGTTCAGTGCTGAACACTGTTGTACACCAGATACATAAAAACAACATCACTTTATATTAGGCTTGTACACATTGCTCTAATAAACACTAGCGATCCATCGATCCAACTTTTCGGTACTCGGTATACTTGGGATCCAGAGTGCCGATCCGATAGCAGTTTTTAATGAATAAGTTGTGTATTTCTCTGTGAGGAGGAGACTGAGATTATTCTGTTCTGCTTAAGGAAATACTCAGAACAGGAAATAATTACACACTCATATATATATGCTAAGTGATTTATTATCAAACATGATTCCTTTAAACACAGTTGTGTAATTTAGTGACGCTCCCTAATCCTGCGGCACCAAAACCATCAGGAACACAGAGATTGTGAGTGAGAGCTGGTGTTGTGAAGGAAGTTAAACAGTGTAATGGTGTGATGTGCTTTTGGGCTTGTAGTGTGTTGTGTTGCTTGTTCTGCTCATTGTCATATCAATATGAAGGATCGGCTCCCAACATCGGTCCAGTGCCACCGATACCCAATCCACCGATTTGAGTCGTTATCGGTCTATAACTGATCCACGTATTGGAACGGTGCATCCCTATTAAACACTCCTGAAAACTTCCTCAAGTCTTCAGCCAAATTACCCTCTATGACTTCGATTGCTATACTATATAAAACCACAACATCACCGCAAAACCAGAGGAAACATGTTGAGCAGGGGCCTAAACGACGAAGAGCATCAAAATAAAACCACTCAAACCAAACTCACCTCTAAATCGTTGAAGAATAAATGCGTGTCGGCCAAGTTGAAGATCATCTCCTCCATCCTCAGGCCCAACGACACAGATGTTGGTGGATCCTGGAAAGGACCAAAAATGTAAAAAAAATAATTAAAATCAACAAACAGGACACACAACGAGGATTAGAGATGGTTCAGGAAGAAAAATAAGCACTATTTTCAGAAGAATGTGAGTTCATGAGTCTCCCATATCTGATGTATTTAAAGGTTACTTTCCCTACAACAAACATGGGTCAGGATGATTTAACTGCCATTGTGTTTGGTGTAAAAGCTGATGATCTGAGGGTCGTCATCATCATCATCCTCATCCCTTTGTCCTATTGAACGGCCGCAGCGGCTATGTTTTTTCCCCATCCACATTCCCAAGACCCCCCTTCACCTTACACAGGATGCAGTTTGGACCTGCTCTTACTGTAAAAAGCCAGACTGACTGGGAAAGTTTCTCAGACGGGAGCTACTTTGGGAAACCCGGAGATCCGTTTTCCCAGACGCGCCACGCTCTTCCGGGAAAGAGATGAACATCACTATCAGCAACAAACGCTTTTATTAAAAATCATCACTACGCCTTCATGCCACATACTCTTTCTGGGATAGCTGAAGAATGAGGATTGCTCATTTTGGGCCAGTTGGTAGTGTAATGGTTTGGGAGTTGGCCGTGTGATCAGAGGGCTGTCAGTTCAAGTCCCAAACCAGTACAGGTACCGCTGCGGTACTCATAAGCAAGGTACTAGATGTTTTTAAGGGGACACTATTTAAGGGGACGTCGTCTCGTCTCTCTATGTATCTGTACAGTATATAGCAGAGATGACAATAAAGTTGACTTTGACTTTGACTTAGAAAATTAACAGATTTCTTGGGAAGTTGGTAGTGTAACGTTTTGTGAGTTGGCCTTGTGATCGGACGGTTGCCGGTTCAAGCCCTGGGTGGGTAAAGGTACCGCTGAGGTACTCATGAGCAAGGTACTATTATGTTTTTAAGAGGACACTACAAGAACATTAACAGAATTTTTGGGCAGCTGGTATTGTAACGGTATGGCAGTTGGACTCATGATCAGAAGATCGCTTGTTCACGTCCCAAAACAGTAAAGGCACTGCTGCGGTACTTGCGAGCAAGGTACTAGTTCATTTTTTTGGGGACACTATGAGAACATTAACAGAATTATTGGGGAGCTAGTATTGTAACGGATAGAGAGTTGGCCTCATGATCTGAGGGTTGTTGGTTCAAGTATGGGACCAGTAAAGGTACTTCTGAGGTACTTGTGAGCAGGTACTAGTATGTTTATCAGGTGAACACTATAAGAACACTAACAGAATTCTTGGGAACTAGGTAGTGTAATGGTTTAGGAGTTGGCCTTGTGATCAGAGGGTTGCTGGTTCAAGCCCTGGGCAGGTAAAGGTACCACTGAGGCCCTCATAGGCTACGGATGGAACACATGCAGAGTTCACCATTTGGTTGGGGTGCGTGGTGTGCTCTGCTGTGTTCACAATCACAAATAATCACCCACTTAATTCACTTAATTATTAGAAAACAGCACAATGTGACTTTTGCACCACTGGCTTTAACAAAATTCCTGTCTGAGCTTTAAAGGTTTCTAATATTCTCTGCAGCTGCAGCAACCGCACAGGTGGAGTGAGTGTGAGGGTGTGTGTGTGTTGAACAAGTGAGACTGGTGCAGCTCTGATTAAGTGGGGATTTATACATGGGGCAGTTTGTGGAGTTTAAAGTGTTCAGTGTAATCTACATTCCCCACCGGGGTTGTGTTACCCATCACTCACCGTCACACTGCTCTTCATTAATACCAGCAGAGAGAGGGGGCAGAGGGGAGGAGAGGATTTGGGTTTGTGTGTGTGTGTGTGAGAGAGAGTTCAGCTGCAGGATTAGTCTTAAAGCCACCTGAACATCCACCTGAGCTGTGTGTGAGACCCTCAGCAGTGCCGGAGCTGCAGGTGGAGCTTAATGGAACTCTAATGGAACTATCACAGTTAATAATAACTGACTGCACTGACATAACTTGCATAGTATGTTTACACTTTATTTTTAAATCAACAAAACATGAAGAAAACATGCACACTAGCAGTGTTGGGGAGTAACGGAATACATGCACCGGCGTTACGTATTTAGAATACAAAATATGAGAAACTGTATTCCGTTACAGTTACCGTTTAAATAGGTGATAATTAGTATACAGTTACTTTGTTGAAATAAATGGATTACACGGCGGTCTTTTCCTGTTTCGTATGTTAGGCTATCCCCTCTCTATCCCCTCTCTATCCCCTCTCTGTCCCCTCTCTAATATTGGTAATTCCACACATTGCCGGAAACCCAAACAAAACACGCAATAAGAGGCTCTAATGTAAGCGTCCTGTTAATGTTGGTGGCGTCAGTTACACAATGGACCCGGAGCCAGCACAACAGAGCCAGCAGTGCCCGGGCAGCAATGCATTTCTTACTAGGAAATTTCGTGTTTGCTCCTCGATATTGTCTATTCAGGGAGATTTGGGCTTAACAGCCAATTGGTAGAGAAAAACAAACAAGAATTTGCAGGATGTGATTGCTACATTCATGTAGTTGTCAAAAGCATGACAATATATTAAGTAATCCAAAGTATTCAGAATACGTTACTCACATTGAGTAACTTAACGGAATACGTTACAAACTACATTTTGGGGCATGTATTCTGAAATCTGTAGTGGAATACATTTTAAAAGTAACCTTCCCAACACTGCACGCTACACTACACTGCAGTAGGGGTCGACCGATACAGTTTTTTCTAAAACTAATAAACCAATAACCAATATTTTGAACCAATATATAGCTGTAAAGATTAGATTTTGTTTCAAAACCTACTTACATTTTCCAATTTAAGGCACCAACTCAGGGTTAAGGCTCTTGCTCAGGGAAACAATGACATTAGCGTTGGAGATAGGATTCGAACCCACAACCTCTTGGTTCGGAGGCATATATCCCAGCCACTAGATCACGTCGTCTTGACACAAACGTGGAGGCAGCTCCTACCAACTATTTTTATACAGTTAAATGTACTTAGCAACTATGCTTTTAGGAAACACACCCCTGTACAGTACCTTGCTCATGAGTACCTCAGCAGTACCTTACGATCTGGGGCTTAAACTGACGTCCCTGCTGTCGCGGAGGCAACTCCCTGACCGTTCTGGTTTAACATTTTTTAGTTTACTGCATAAGTGTTCCTTCGCAGTTTTTGACGTCTTCAATATTAATTTACAATGTGGAAAATAATGAAAGGAGATGGTGTGTGTGTGTGTGTGTGTAAACATTTCTGGACCAGAATAGTGTGTGTGTGTGTGTGTCTGGCATTGCACGTCTATTCCAGGGCTGGTGCATGTCTCTGCTGGTTAATAAAAGCAGGTTTGGTGGTGAGAGGAATGTGAAGTGGACTTTGCCGAGTCTGACCGCTGCGCTCCAATTAAACCTCAACCATCATTCAGCAGCAGAAACGAGAACACTAACCGACCAGAAGGCCAAAGCGGGGGCGAGGGGCGAGGGAGGGAGGGTCTATACTGCTGAACGCTGCTGTCAAGGGGGGGGGCTTACACCTGTCCCTCGTCGTCACTGCCACCCACACACACTCACCCCTCCCCACACAGCTGGTGCCGGCCGTCAGCTTTACGAGCCAGAGCTCCCCCACACACCCCCATGCCAATTAGGAGAAGTGATCAGCACAGCAGTGTGTCGTCCAACTCCACTCTATTTATAGAGACTCTGTCCCCACCACACACACACACAGAGTAAAAACCAGCACCACTTCAGGAACTTCTCTTCCAGTGATCAGGATCTATCTCTCACACTCACACACAGAGGCATGCTCTTAGGGCTGGGCCATAGCACCTCAAATCAGTATCACGATTACGATCAGTGACGATATTTCTGGTCGAGATGAAAAGCTGCACAATGCCACTTTCATCAGCAAAATCTGACGTCTGCACACACGCAATTCCACCTACACTCTCGCTCTGCTTGGTACTGTGTTATATATGTGAAAATAAAGCAGCCAATCACAAGCTTGGAGAAAGCTGATTGACTGACTTGGTCTCCAATCAGGTGTCCAATATGGTTCCAAGTTCACACAGAGGATGGGAGAGTGTGTGAGTAGTTGAGAGTGTGTAAGTGTGTAAGTGAGGCTTCAACTGTGTTTTAGAGGCTGAATGTGTGTGTTTGAGGATGTGAGTGTGTGTGTGCTTGAGGCCTGAAGTGTTTGTTTAAGCCTGAGTGTATTGTGTTTGAGTTTCGGACTGTGTGTGTGTGTGTGTGTGTGTGTGCGTTAAAAACTGAGAGTGTGTGTGTTAGAGGTTGAGTGTGTGTGAGGGTGTAAAAGACTGAACGTGCGCGAGACTGTGTGTGTATCTTATACTTTAAGAGTATGTGAACAGGTGAGACACTGTGTTTGAGACTGAGAGAGAGAGTGTGTGTGTGTGTGTGTGTGTGTGAGAGAGAGAGAGAGAGAGAGAGAGAGAGAGAAAGAAGTTGAGTGTGTGTGTGTGTTAGAGGCTGAGTAAGTGTGTGTGTGTTAAAGTTGAGTATGTGTGAGCATGTAATAGACTGAAAGTGTGTATTTGAGGCTGTGTGTGTATGTGTATGTTAGAAGTTGAGTGTGTGTGTGTGTGTTGCATGCTGGGAGAGTGTGTGTATGTTAGAAGCTGTGTGTGTGTGTTTGAACCGGAGAGTGTGTGTGTATGTTAGAAACTGAGAGTGTGTGTGTGAGTGTATGTGTGTGTTTAAGGCCCTAAGGCTCCTTTTTTTTACCCAGCATGCTCTGCTGAGGAAAAGTAAATAAACAGAGTGGGGTCGGAGGTCGAAGGGGGGCGTTTCTCTCTCTCACCCCCAAAACAAAACATCCCCCACCATCAAACACACTGCTCCCCCAACACACACACACACACACACACACAGGACAGTTAATCTAAAATTAATAAAGCGATATTCAGATCCTCTCATCGATATGATCTCAGCCATCACGATTATTTCCATTCGTTTATTTCCCCACTGTGTGTTGATGTCGCGTCCCCTTAAACACATACCAGTGTGGGTGTTGTCACGTGACTCCACCCCGTCCAGTGTGTCACCACATCTGTGTGTGTTTTCTTCACACTCTTCCATCAGACAACATACGACAGGTTTAATAGTTGAGCATATTTACAGTTAGGGCAGGGCAATTATAATCGTGATATTGATTTGGGGTCGTATCGCCCAGCCTTGCTTAAATGGTCCAACTTTGGCAGTGAACTATGAGCACAATTTAAAAAAAAAAAATCCTCCAAACCACCAATATGATGTTAATAAAGTTGTTTACTAATCTTAACCAAAGTAAAATGTTTCATTAATCAAGATATTGATTTGCAGTCGTATCGTCAAGCCCTGTGTACAGTACAAACAGTGAACAGTGAACTATGAGGAAAAAAACAAACAAAAAAATAACTAAAAGAAAATGTATTGTTTATTAATCGTAATCAATTGTAATTATTGAAATAATCGCAATAATGATTTAGTTGTATCGTTCAGCCCTATTCACTGTACAAACCTTGTCAGTGAACCATGAGAGCAAAAATACAAAAAAAAAACCCTTAAAAACAAAATAATCGTCCATTAATCGACTGAAAATGTTGAATTAATCGTGATATTGATTTGCGTTTGTATCATCCAACCCTAGTGGAAGCTGTACTGTGTTGGTGTTAACTCCAGCTCGTCCCCTCTCTCCGATTAGAGAGCGGTCCGCAGCGTGACATGTTATTAATGAAAGCCAATCTGCAGGTTCGAATCTCACTTCCTTTGAGCCAAGAACAGCCATGAGCTCATCGCCGAGGCCTGAGAATTTTGGACCGTCATATTTCCCAAATTGTTTGTTTTGAGCAGTTTAAATATAGATGAGGAGGGTTTATACGGAACAACAAACACGACCGGCTCAAAAAGTCAAGCGGCTCTCATTAATTCACAACCCCAACTCACAAACCCCCCTCTGGTCCTGCTCTGGACGGCAGAGCAGGACCAACGTCATCTTCATTCATTACAGTTGTTTATTTCTCAATCCCAAGCTTACTTCATCAAAACACTGTGAGCTGAAGATTTACCGGTCCGGGATTCGAACCAGTGACCAATCAATCACGGGAGGATTGCTCTAACCGTTACAGTACTAACTGCCCAAACTAATGAAACTAAAGTAAAAGCATTTTATTTAGAGGTGATTGCAATAAATTATCAGTAGGGGTGTGCGATATGAGAATTATTGGCCGATACCAATATTCAATCATTTTCATGCTTACGGTATATCTGCCGATGCCGATAAATGAAGAAGGCGAGTCGAGTGCGTAAATACATATTTTGCTCGCCAAAGTTCCACTGCACACTCAGAATTTTGGCACAAATATTACACCATAACTCTGACTAACACAGGACATATAGTGCACATATAGTGTAGGTAAAGGGTGTTGGTGACCTAGCGGTTAGGACATTCGTCTCTGGACCAACAGATCATGGGTTCGAATCCTCAGTCTGGCACTACTATCATTGGGTCCCTGAGCAAGACCCTTAACCCCAAGTTGCTCCAGGGAGACTGTCCCTGAAATCAGGAAATGGAAGTCACTCTGGATAATGGCGTCTGCTAAAAGCCATAAATGTAAAAAGCGTTGAGACAAATTTGAAAACAATTTAAAACTTTTAACAAACCCTCTCTAGCCCTGAACGTGCTCGTCTCTATGGTAACGCCGCTGCCGCTCTTCCGGAGGGTTTGGAAAGCACTTAATTAAACTCACAATGAGGCATTTTTCAAGGACAGACAGTAAAACCCTTAAGAACGTGTGAACGGACATTTGTGCTGCAACTGCTGTCGTGTGTGTCTGCAGCAGCGCAGGGCCGGACAGCTGCCGGGGGAAAGAGGGATTCCTGCGAGGCCTCGTCCAGGCCATTAAAAACAGAAACAATTATCCCAGCGCCCAAAACCGGGCTCCCTCATCCCCCCTCATCACCACGCCACCTCGCTCTCCCCAACGCCCACCTCACTGTACCGCAGGGGAAGCACAAAGCCGTTGTATATGTAGCTGGAGACACTGATGCAAACTTAAGTTAGTGACAATGGAGAGATAAATTCGTCAAGTTAGGGGATTGGAAATGTGACGGTTAGGGAGTTGACCATGTGATCGGAAGACCAAACCGATAAATGTGCCACTGGGGCACTCATAAGCAAGGTACCAGCCCCAAGCACTGTGAAAAAGCTGTACCTTGTTCCTGAGTACCTCACTGGTACCTTTACCGATATGGGATTCGAACCAGTGACCTTCTGATCACAGGGTCAACTCACTCACTGATACGCTATTGACTGTCCACAAAATTCTATTAATGTACTCGTAGTGTCCATTTAAAAATGCACTAGTACCTCTCTCATGAGTACCTCAGCGGTACCTTTAGTACTTAGGAATTGAACCGGCAACCCTCTCATCACGAGGCCAATTCCCTAATTGTTGCACAACCAACTGGCCAAGAATTCTGTTAATGTTCTCGTAGTGTCCACATAAAAATGTATTAGTATCTTGCTCATGAGTACCTCTGCAGTACCTTTATTGGTTCGGGACCTGAACCGGCGCCCATCCGATCACAAGGCCAATTCCCTAACTGTTACATTACAAACCACCCAAGAATTCTGTTAATGTTCTCGCAGTGTGCCCTTAAGAACGTACTAGTACCTCTCACATGAGTAGCATAGTGGTATCTTTACTGGTTCGGAACTTGAACCGCCGACCCTCTGATCACAAGGCCAACTCTTAAACCATTACACTACCATCTGTACAAAAATTGTGTTAATGTTCTTGTAGTGTCCCCTTAAAAACGTACAAATACCACTTTCATGAGTACCTCAGCGGTACCTTTACTGGTCCAGGACGACCCTCCCATCATGAGGGCAATTCCTTAACCGTTACATTACCAACCGGTTCAAGTCCAGGACCGGTAAGGGTACCACTGAGGTACTCATGAGGGGTCATAAGGGGACACTACGAGAACAGAATTCTTGGAGAGTTGGTGGTTTAACGGTTAAGGAATTGGCCTCGTGATCCGAGGGTCCCGAACCAGTAAAGGTACCGCTGAGGTACTCATGAGCAGGGTATCGTCCCCAAGCATTGCTCCCTGAGAGCTGCAATAAAAGGCTGCCCACTGTGGTGTGTTCACAATGACAAATAACCACTCACTTAATGTGAAAAGGGAGTAAATGAACGATACGCAGATGAAACAGAAATCCCATTTGGACTCGACTCAAAGCAGGTGGTCAAAAGCGAGGCCTGGACTCTATATTTAACGCTGTTAATTAAAGAGGTCACTCACCCGTCCGTATCTGTTGGCGTACGAGCCGGTGAGCAGCGAGTGGAAGACGATGATGGTTTCATCCAAATCCCATATGAAGACGCGCTGCGGGGAAAAGGAGAGCTAAATCAATGCTCCACTCTGCAGCCTGCAAGCCGAGCCGCCTGTCGATGAGCCGGGGTGGGGGTGAGGTGGGGGTGGGGACGAGCTGACGGACATCGCCCCCAAAAACCCAACCACAACCCCCTCCTCTAAACCTCCCCCCTGCATTAACACGATCAATACCAACAAACCTCCCCACCCGGCCGATCGGCTCACAGCGACATGTACGCGGATCGGGAATAAATTAATTCATTACATTCTGACTTTTTGAGGAGGCAGGCGCTCGAGAGAAACCAAAGAAAATAATTATTTATTATAAAAATGAAAATGTTTATTTAACCACGTAATTGATCAGCAGAGGTCATGTATAGAGAGGAAAACGATCTTCTTTTAGACTGTAGGGTTGTACGATAAGTCTCATATCCCGATAACGATATATATCACGATATAGTATATTTTCTGTAATAATAATAATAATAACGCCACATGCTCGTATGGAACACCAAAGGTGCCACAATTTGCCTATACTTGTATGCAACTGACGGTAAAACACCCGCTTTTATGCCATTTTATTTGTTGAAAATGCAGTTTTTTGTGGGGCTCTTCTGACTTCTGCCCAAATGCCACTTTTTAACACTGTAAAATGTCTGTAAAAGTCGTCTCTTTTTACGCTGCTCCGGTGCAGTGTCTTTAGGGTGAATTGTGGCAGCTTTGGTGTTCCATAGATCTGAGTGTGAGGGTGTGGAGTGTTCGGAGTGTGTGTGTAGGCAGAGTTGAACACACACAGACACCAGGTTTAAGACAAAAAATATAACAGCACAGTACTCTCTGTGTCTACATCCACGTGTTGCCGACTACTGCAAACCCTCTTCCAAACCATCAACACATACTGCTGTAAACTCGGGATTTTACACCAACAAATAAACCAGAGAGTAGAATATGAAACTATAGACGCTTTAACTTCTTCATCGTATCGCACAGTCCTATGATAATACGGAATGAACAAGGAGCCATTATGGACGTAGAGACACCAGAAGAACAGGAATAGGTCAAACATTTAAAAAATTGCATATTTGTGAAAGCACAATTCATTCATTCATTCATATTCCGAACTGCTTAATCCCAAACCGGGTCGCACTGGGGGGACGGAGCCTATCCCGGGAATTACAGCGGAGCAAGGCGGGGACCAACCCTGGGCAGGCCGCAGGAGACACACACTCTCACAATCACACTATCATTCACACCTTACGGGGCCAATTTAGAGTTGGCAATTAACCTATATTGCATGCTTTTGGCCTGTGGGAGGAGAGCGGAGCACCCGGAGGAAACCCACACGAACACGGGGAGAGCATGCAAACTCCACACAGGAAGACCCCACCGCCGACCTGGGGCTCGAACCCAGGACCTTCTCGCTGTGAGGCGTCAGCGCTAAACACTGCACCACTGCGCCGCCCTGAAAGCATGACTGTGATACAGAATTACAAATATGTGGCTCGTTATGAAAATGTAAACAGATCTTTAAAAAATGGAGATACTCAAATATTATACAAAATGCTTACTTTTATATTATTATTATTATTATTATTATTATTATTATTATTATTATTATTTTTATTATTATTTGCAAACTGTATAATGAAAGTGTTGCTATTTTTAATCATGTAAAAGGGTACATAAAATAGGCTGAAGCTTCAACCATTAAATTCTTGTTTACGCAAACTTATGATGTTCCAAAAATTTGGAATAATGTTAAAAATAGAACAAAATAAATATATAAATTGTCAAACGGAAAAGCAGAAAAAATGAGACTAATGGAGTTAATAAAATATTTTAGATTAATATATTTTTAAATGGAGACTAGCTTGCTTGTTATAACCTAATATTCTACTTCTAGTTCAAAGTTTTACATTTATACTTTATATTTTATTTATATATTGTTTATTCTATGTGCCTTGTTTGTTCTTTGTTTCTCGTTCTTTGTTGTTTACACTGTGAAAGCTGGAGCCATATCGCCTCATTTCTCTGTATACTGTGTACAGTAATGCAGCAGAGGACAATAAAGTTTATTGACTTGAGTAGGTGGACTAAGCTGCTCAAGTGTTTAAATAGCTGTATTTTTGATTTTACAAACATGGACAAAGATTTTTATATAATATTAAATGCAAATATTATTTTTGTAAAAGTGCAAGAAGAAAAAGGAGCTGTAACTTAGGCCCTTTTTACATGTATGTGGATATTTTTACAAACGCATTTTTTTTCAAACATTTGGGCCTTTTGTTTACACATAACCAGATTTCTAGCCACCTCAAATGCATACTTTTTAAAAAACTTTCAAAAGTAGAAGATTTACAAAACACTGATTCTGTGGATACGTAGAACGAGTAAAACGCGCACGATAACGGTTTGAATTTATTGCAGTACATGACTTAAATACCTTAATTTCTTACATACCACAAGACAGGTAACCATGAACAATAATCACTAAATAACAGTGTTTGCAGATTTTTAAAAACTGAATGTCTTGTAAACGCAGTTTAAAAAAGAAGTGTATAAAAAATATGCGTTTACAAAAATATCTGCATACGTAAAAAATAGCCTTTAAACACCACCTGCCTCTATATGACACTCATCATGCATTAAATCCCAAATTACGCTTCAAAGAATATATAAAAATACTTGTAAATGTCCAAATCACGCTCTGCAAAGCTCGCCCAGGTTTGATCCCCACCTAGTGCCCGCAGTCCTCGATAGGGATTGAGCACTTCGGATAATGAATGAATGAGTCCAAACTAAATCCTTGATGCTATAACTCCTAAACAAAGTGGTGAAATTAATTCATTGCAAAATATTGATGAAGGCAGTGTTAGTAAATTATAAAACATTTCTAGATTTGCATCTCGCGTGTTGGTGCTTATGCTGGTGCTGAGCGAGGCAGAGTTTTCGTACCTCAAGGTCAGAGTCCGGAGGCGGAGACGGGTTGTTGTTCCTTCTTCCTCGACCACGTGACTTTCCGTCCGAAGCCCGACGCAATCGATCCGAATCTGAATCTTTAATGGTGTTGATGACTGTGATTGCAATACCTCTGCAGGAAGAAAAGACGAGTGTACGAGGAGAGAAATAAAGAAAAGGCCACCTTCAAAACCAGGATCCATTGACCGAGCTGCGAAGCGCTGCTGGTGACTAATATGGTGTTTATCTGATCCTCTTACACCCCCTGATACTGCTTTAGGCTTTATAAAGGCCGGGGCGCGGCGGGCGTTTTAATTACCCGGGCAGAGCTGCTGCGCCGCCGGGGTGGGCTTATACGCTGCCGAAGCATGAAGTGTGAACCCGGAAGGACAGAAGCAGGATGTGGAAAATAATGAAAGCTTGTTTGGGGAGTAAAACAGACCGATAGGTCAGAGCTTCAAACTTCTACCCAGCATTAATACCCACTGGGTCCCTGAGCGTCCGTGAACGAAAGATACAACCAGGTGGAGTTGGGCGTTGACAGAAAAATGAGACCTGGACTGTGCCAGTTCAACGACAGCTGCCCACAGCTGCCATCGCATCAATGCCTATAGGCTTAAAATTGTCAATCAACACTCACGGCAAAGACCAAAACTACCTGGCAAGACTCTAGACATGAAAACTCCCCGCCTACACCCACAGGATGCGTTTGACCGGTGAAATGGTGTTCACTGATCCAAATATTGGACCCCATACTAATGGGAAAACATTAAGGATGCATTATTTGTCATTGTGAACACAGCACAGCACACAATGCAACTATAAACCAAATATAATATTCAAGACGGAACAATCAGCGCAGCTGACAGTGGTTGAGATAAGAGCCTGCTCATGAGCAGCCCAGTGACACCTTTAACTGGTTTGGGATTTAAACCCATGACCTACTGACCACGGGGTGAACTCCCTAGTGGTTACACTACTGTTACGCTGTGCAAGTTACTAATGATTGTAATAACTTATAAATACACCGATCGTAACTGTTAGGATTGGTCCCCATGACTGAAGGCTGGTCGCTGGGTTCAATTCCCAGACCGCTAAAGGTACCAATTGAGGTACCTGCGACCAAGGTACTAGTATGTTTTAAAGGGAAACTAGAGAACATTAAAAGGATTCTTGTGCAGTTGGTAGTGTAATGGTTAGAGAGTTGGCCCCATGATCAGAAGGTTGCCAGTTCAAGTCCTGACCAGTAAAGGTACCACTGAGGTACTCAAGCATTTCTGCCTGAATTTGACCCATCAGTAAGGAGCAGTGGGCAACTGACAAGCAGCAGTACTTTGGGGGAGCATTTTGTCGGTGAGTATCTCAGTCGCATCGCTAGGTCTGGGACTTGGATCAACCTTGCCTGATCATGGGGTTAATTCTTCAATCAAAGAAGACTTACCAACTGCCCCGAAATGACGGTTCTTCTTCTTTGGGGCAGTTGTCAGTGTATCAGTTAGGGCGTTCGCCCTGTGATTGGTATGCTGTCGTGTTCAAATCCCAGGACCGGGTAATGGCATCAGTGGGAGGAACCCATTAGCAAGCAGTACTGTCCCCAAAGAACTGCTCACTGGGCACTGGGCTATGTCAGGCTGTCTACAGCTCCTTTCCATGGATAAGGCCAAATGCAGGTGGTTAAGGAGTGTGAAGTTAGGGGAGTTGGCCTTGTGATTGGACGCTTGCCAGTTCTAGCCCTGGACTGATAAAGTTACCCATGAGGTACCTCAAGGAGCAAGGTACCCCAAGCACCAGTCTACACCATGGATTCAGAGAGGAGCAGTCATAAAAGTGTCTAAATCACTTTTCTCCCTCTCTACAGCAAAAAATGTAGCACAAAACAAGATCAGTAAATTACACGCCTCCCTTTCTCCAAGCTCCAGGACTGCAAATCTGATTAGCTGCAGAAAAGAGGAAGGATGGTGCCATAACGGTGCATCAGTGGCACTTCAGAGGTGTAATGCACAGCTCTGACATTAGGCAGCGAAGTAATGGAGTGCGGTAGTCCGGCTCTGCCGCCCGCTAGCAAGCCAGTCGAGCATCAAGGCAGGTGTTCTCCACTTTCATTACTGCTCAAGAAAAAATACCTCCAGAGAGCTTCAAAAGACTGGATTCTCATTAGATCAGGGCTGTCCAGTTCTGCTCCTGGAGGGTTTTCATCATGCCTGCTGAATCAATTCTGGTGAACTTCCACCTGAGTTTGATCCATCCATGAAGGAGCAGTGGGCAGTAATGCTTGGGGATGGTACTTTGCTCATGAGAACCTCAGTGGTACCAGTCCGGGGATTTGAGCAGGCAATCTTCCAATAACAGGCAAACGCCCTAACTCAACTGCTCCCTAAATTCTGACCAATGAGGCACCTGCGAGCAAGGAACCGCCCCAAGCACTGCCTCGGTGTTGCCCTTGTTAGCTGCCCACTGCTCCCCACGGATGGGTTAAATGCAGAGGTCACATTTGGTTGTGGTGCACTGTGACTGGTAAAGGTACCACTGGGGTACTCCTGAGCAAGGAACCAGTAACAAAGCACTGCTCCCCAGATACTGCCCATGTCAAAGGAAGGGTCAAATGCAGAGGTCACATGTGGTTGTGGTACACTGTGTGCTGTGCTGTGTTCACAATGACAAACTATCACTCACTTATTACGCAAATACAGAGTTTTACTATTCAAATAAGTTATTTCTGAACAGGCTCTCACAGAGAATGCTGAATTGAATTGTTAAAAAGAAAATGCACAAAAGTGATTTTATGCATTTTCTAGATTAGACGAGCTGAGCCTGCACCAGCATTTTCAAGACGCTTTCTGTTCTGGTTCTGGAAACTCCAGCTCTTGTAACCGTATATCCCTTTTTTAATCATTCACATAAATACTGCACACTCATATCTTATATGCAATGTTTAAAACAGCTGATCAAATAAAAACATAATGAGGCAGCATCAGTTATTTTTGCATTTGAAAGCTGAGACTTATTTTCAATATCGCTTAAAAGTAGCATTTATACAGCATTTAGCAGACGCCTGGAGTGTGCAAGCAAATGCCATGTGTGTAAAATGCTAAACGTAGCCACAAATCCCTGCAAAACTTCCAAATGTTTTTTAATATGGTTTGAATAAAGATAGACTGATAAGGCGATGGACACTAGCAATCGAATACTGGATTGGCGCTGGACGACGTCCATTCGCCAATGTCAGTGATCCATCGCCAATGCCAGTTGTCCATCGCCAATCCAGTGTTCGATTGCTACTGGCCATCGCCTTGTCAGTTATGCTTTATCCCATGTCTATATCTATTGATCCAAATTTTTAAACATGGAACCAAGCCGTCATTGACAAATGGGCCATCAAGTACTGGTAAGTTTTATTGTTAGCCAAAAGGACTTCATTAACTACTTCAGGTAGTATTTGAACCCGCCAACCCATTTACCCCATGTCACTGCACTGACCTATAAATATAAAACACTCAACCGTTACACTACCAACTGCCCCACTGGGAGTGAGGTACCACTGAGGTACCTATGAGCAGGATACTGTCCCCAGCACTGCTCACATTTGCTGAGGTGCACTGTGTGCTGTGCTGTGTTCACAATGATAACAATCTCTTTTAGAATTGCCTCTTTGCAAAAAGCCTTGAGCCACCAAGCACTCTCTAATGCTTGGTTTCTAAATATCCAATGACTTTCTTTAAAGTGTTCAGCTCTCTATTTTCAGCCTAGTCTCTGTAGCCACCTGTTTCGAGGAATAATTTTGGTCGATGAGCCACACAGTGAGCTACGATGAATCACCAAGCATAACAAATCCATCTAATTTCTCGAATCACAGATTTTTTTTCCTCTCATTTTCAATTTCACCTTCTCAATGTGCCAAAAAATAAGACAGCTTGACAGATTCTTAAAAAATTTCAAGCGCAACGAGACGAGTCCCATAGAGCGATTAGTCGAAAACTCATTTGAACTTGAAGCAAGTGGAGAATGGGAAAAGAAAGGAAATGTCAAAAACGACCTGCCGCCTGCAGCAGAATATAAAGAATCAAGAGTTTTCTAGAACTTTTGTGAGTTTTAGTGCATAAATGTTTTAAGTTGAACTAATGAAACAGCTTTTATTCTCAACTGGCAATGTTGACCGATTTTCAGACTTCTGTTGTTGTATTCAGAATTAAATTTGCAACAAAGGATCTAAAGTAGTTTTGATAATTCTCCCCGGGACCAAGAGGTCGTGGGTTTTGATTCCCTGCCTCTGGCACTACCACCACTGTGCCCGAGCAAGACCCTTAACCCCAAGTTGCAGGAGACCGTCCATGAGACTGGCCATGTTTAAAAAATGTTGGTAGATATTGCTGGGTAGCTCCACACTGTCGGCTGGGACCTCTGGTATTGGTGAATGCAACTGGCAAATGGGTGCACCGGCACTGCTGGCTTAGACCACTGGCACAGAATCACCGGTACTGGCATTGAACACCAGATTGACGATGGAGAACTGGAATTGGCTAATGACCACTGGCATTGGACTACTGGTACTGCAGTTGACCACTGTGGATTGGTACGGACCGGCCTTGCTGAAGACCACTGCACATGATTACCAGTATTGGTGATGAATGACTTGGCATTGCATAAGGACCACTGGCATTGAACCACTAGTATTGGCAGTGGATCACTGTTTGTTGGTGATGACCGGTATAGGCGTGTGTTCCAGTGGTCCACTGACCTGCACCTTACATATAGATGAAGGCGTAATAATGGTGATGAGGAAGCTTTATCTGACCTAAATATTTCCGCTGAGTGCCTGGCTGGTGATGGGGGTGGGGGGCTCCCTGCAGCGGTAGGTATGTGGTGGAGGGGAAGCAGGCTGCTGTTGTTGCTGGTCATGTAGGGCGCAGGTGTAGGGGCTGCTGTTGCAATACCTGCAGCACACCCTGTCCGAATGCTGGGGTATGATGGTAATCCTGCAGAAAAAACACAAAAACATATACACACACTCAGAAAAGACATGCAGCAACACTCTTCAGATCTGGCCCCAAAGTGCTGGAACCCACTTCCTCTTGCTATCAGAGCTGCTGTTGCATCAAGACTTTGGAATGACCTCGCTTTGCACATCGAATCTTCTCAATCCACTGATGGTCTGAAGTAATAATGATGGGTTTTTGTTTGGATTACCTATGGACCAAGAGGTTGTAGGTTCAACCAGCATTTTACAGGGACTTCCCCATGTCCTGATTATTTGTGACAGTCTCCCTGCAGCAACTTGGAGTTAAGGCTCTTGCTCAGGAGACAGTGGTGGTAGTGCTGGAAGTAGGATTCAACCCACAACCTCTTGATCCAGAGGTGAGATTCCTAACTACTAGACCACCAGCACCAACGCCAAGCAGCAAATTGGCGAGCATCTTCAACTGGCAAAGCACTACTTGGGGATCAATTTTGCCCATGAGTACCCCAGTGATGCCCTACCGCCGGACTGGAACCAGCAACCCTTCAATGAATAAGAGGATACTCACATGAGCATTCAAGATGGCGTCCAGTTCTTGTCCTGGAGGGCCAGTTTTCTGGAGGTTTTCCATCATACCTGATAAGGCAGTTGTTAGTGTAATGATAAGGGAGTTGGCCCCGTGAACAGAAGGTCGCCAGTTCAAGTACCAGAGCGTAAAAGTAAACACCGAGATACTCCCACCAGTCTTAAAAACTTTGCTTGCCGTGCCAGGGGACGGTACCTTGCTCAAGAGTAGCATTGGTACCTTTTACCGGTCTGGGACTTGAACTGGCGATCTTCCGATCACAGGCCAAGAGCTTGCTTATCGCTGTAAATGTAAATGTAACATAAAAACTTCATAACGTGAGACATGGCGATGCTACTTTCCCGGCACGGCTTCAACTGCGTAAATGCAAACACGTGTCTCTCAAATGCTGCCACATCTGGAGCGCGAAAACCCATCTATCTTTCCCGTTTTCCTCTCTTCCTACATAAACTCATACCACGAAGAGGATGAAGCAAAATCCTCGCCTGTATGCAACAATGATTCACACGTGGGTAAAAGTGCGGGCGCAGACACATGTCCTGTAACGGCTTCCAGAAACCTCCGGGGAGAGAGAGAAGGGGAAGAAAGAGTGGAGAGAAAGAGAGAAGAAGAAAAAGAGAAAGGGATAGAGAGATAGGGTGGAAGAGATATGAAAGAGAAAAAGAGAGGAAGGGATGAGAGAGGGAGAAGGAGAGAGTGGGGATGGAGGAGACAGGAAGAAAGAAAGAAGGGGTTAGAGAGAGAGACTGATAGAAAAGGAGAAAGATTAACAGAGAGAGAGGGAGAAAGAGCGAGACAAGGAAAGAGAGAGAGAGAGAGAGAGAGAGAGAGAGAGAAAGGAAGAGTGGGAGAATGAGAGGGAGATGGAGAGAGAGAAAGAGAAGTAGAGGGAGCAAGAAAGATTGATAGGAAGGGAGAGAGAAAGAGGGAGAGAAGGAGAGCTCTGGCTACACAGATGACATGTGACAAGCTTTGTACAGGTTGAACTAGATAAGCCGGAGGTAGAAGTGTGTTTTCAGAATCAGATAGAGGATAAGAGGAGGAGAGGAGGAGGAGGAGGAGAGTAAGAGGAGGAAGAAAAGGAGGAGGAGGAGAGGAGGAGGAGGAAGAAGAGGAGAGTAAGAGGAGGAGGAGGAAGAGGGGAGTAAAGAGGAGAGGGTTAGACGGAAGAAGAGGTAGAGGAGGAGGATGAGAAGAAAAGGAAGGAGGAGGTAGAATAGGAGAAGATGAAGAGGGAGAAGAGGAAGAGGGGAGGAGGAGGAGAGTAAGAAGAGGGAGGGGAGAGAGAAGAGAGGAGAGGAGAGGGAGAGGGAGAGAAGAGGGTGAGAGGAGGGAAGAGGGAGGGGGGAGAGGAGGAAGAGAAGGAGGGAGAGTAAAAGAAAGAGAGAGAGGGACAGATGGAGGAGGAGGAGAGTAAGAGAGGAGGGGAGGAGGGAGAGGGAGAGGGAGGGAGGAGGAAGAGGGAGAGGAGGAGAGTAAGAGGAGGGGAGGGGAGGAGGAGGAGAGGGAAGAGGGAGGAGGAGGAGGGAGGGAGAGGAGAAGGAGGGAGGAGTAAGAGGAGAGGTGAAGAGGAGGGGAGGGAGGAGGGAAGAGGAGGAGGGAGGAGGAGAGGTGAGGAGAGTAAGAGGAGGGGAGGGGAGAGGAGGAGTGAAGAGGGAGGGGGAGGAGGAGGAAGAGGAGGAGGAGAGGTAAGAGGAGGAGGAGGAGGAGGGAGAATAAGAGGAGGAGGAAGAGAAGAGTAAGAAGAGGAGGGGGAGGAGGAGGAGGATTAGAGCTCTACCTGCTGTGTGCTGTTGAATCCAGTGGAGTTGGTGAGGGAGTTACTTCCTGTGTAGAGCCCAGACGCTAGGTGAAGCCAGTTTCCCCCTGCACAACATGTTAACACAGGACAAGAGCCGTAAGACACACTATACCGAGCTGTTAATCATGTTTTATCACCATTATTGTCATCCATTCAATCACAAGCTTCATCTCGATATGATATTGATTCAATCACAAGCTTCACCTCGATATGATATCCATTCAATCACGTTTCAATTATATGATATTGATTCAATCACAAGCTTCACCTCGACATGATATTGATTCCATCATGTTTATCTCGATATGATATCGACCAATCACGTTTCATCTCGATATGATATTGATTCCATCACAAGCCTATCTCGATATGATATTGATTCAATCTTCCACAAGTCAATTCTATATGATATTGATTCAATCATAAAGCTTCATCTTGATATGATATTGATTCAATCATGCTTCCATCTCTATATGATATCCATTCAATCACAAGCTTCATCTTGATATGACATCGATTCAATCGATGCTTCATCTCGATATGATATTGATTCAACTGTACAAAGCCCATCTCGATATGCGATATCCATTCAATCACAAGCTTCATCTTGATATGATATTATCTAAATTCACAAGCTTCATCTCGATATGATATCGATTCAATCGATGTTTCATCTCGATATGATATTGATTCCACTACGTTTCCATCTCGATATGATATTGATTCAACTGCTTCATCTCGATATGATATTGATTCAATCACAAGCTTCATCTTGATATGATATTGATTCAATCACGTTTTCCATCTCGAAGCATATGATATCGATTCAATCATGTTTATCTCGATATGATATTGATCTAATCACAAGTCATCTTCATATGATACTGATTCAATCACAAGCTTCATCTCTATATGCTATTGATTCCATCACAAGCTTCCAATCTCGATATGATATTGATTCCATCACAAGCTTCAATTTAAATGATATTGACCAATCATGTTTATCTCGATATATGATATTGATTCAATCACAAGTTTTCACTCGATATGATACTGATTCAATCACAAGCTTCATCTCGATATGATACTGATTCAATCACAAGCTTCATCTCGATATGATATTGATTCAATCACAAGCTTTATGATATGAATTCATGTTGACTCAATAACAAAGTTCCGGTTTAGGGTTAGGGTTATAGAGCAGAATATATATATGCAATGGTTGTTTTATCCGTTTCGGTAGGAGGTTTGAGTTCTAAGTTAATTTTCTCCAGAAGACTCAATGTTACAATACAGCAAAAATACAGCAACAATGTGATGGTTCTACACATGAAAGGTCATATTTTTCCGTTGGTCTAAGTACAAAATAAATGATTTAATTCTGACAATTTCCATCAAAAGTAAAGTTTGAGTACAGAATTTGTTGGAAATAGTGTGTAATTTTATTTTTTTGTATAAAAACAATACATACGTGTGAAATGACGTGGCAGCTTTGTCACGTTCAGACAGAGACGTCAGTCAACTGATGGTTCATGTCATACAAGTTGATTTGGCGTCAGGTCGAAGTAAAAAATAAATGGTGGAATTCTAACTTTTATGATGGACAACACTGTTTGAGTGATGAATTGTTTGACCAGGTTGAAAATATCGCGCTTCTTGTAATTCCAGCTCCACTCTCCCTGCAGCAACGTGGGGTTAAGGGTCTTGCTCTGGGCCCCTGTCATGGTAGTGCTGGGGATGGGATTCGAACCCGCGACCTCTGGGTGGGTGAGTGATGGTGAGCTGGAGATTAAGATTAACCCTGAGCGTTAAGAACCTGTGACAGCGCGTCCTGATTGGGCGAGCGAGGTTGGCGAGGTTTTAGCTCGGCATGACGTAATAACGGTTATGGATTTACAGCAGCAAACCAGGCGTGACTGCAGGACAAAGAGGCGTTGTGAGCAGCATCACGCAGCAACGAGGCAAAGAGGACCTGAGGGAGAACCGCCTGAACGCTAACATGCTAACATGATGGATAGATGGATGGGGGAGGAATGCAGGCAGCTGAGATCGGGGCATGGGGATTGTGTGTGTGTGTGTGTGTGGGAGGAGATGGATAGCAGAGCCCTCATCCCTCTCTCTCTCTATCCTTTCCCTTATCGAGCGTTTGATCAGGGCTGGGAGACGGAGGAGTGTTTTAACATTACCAGCTTTACTGCGACAGAGTGAGAGAAAGATGAAGGAAAGAGATGGAGAGAGAGAGAGAGAGAACCCTCTTCGTCACCTGCGGATATTTTGGAGGTCGAACTTTTCAAAACTGACGCATGTGTTTTCCGTTGTTTATTAATTAGTTTTTAATAACTCAGAAACCCTTTTAACGGACAGAAATCACACACATACCGTCATAAGCAGAGGTGTCAAAAGTACACACATTCTACACACAAGTAGAAATACGGATACTAGGGCTGCACAATTCAGAAAATCTTACGAGAAAAACGGCCCAATTTTACTTAGTGTTGTAAGGGTTAAAGTAGAAAACATATTTATAAAACGCATAAAAGTTAATTTATTGAAATAATAAAGCTTTTCTATAAAAGTATGAAACTCAATTTTCTGCTTTGACAATAGCAGTTTTCACTTCAACTTTACACACAACGTTAGTTTTAATTTAACGCTGGCGACTTTTACTGTGTAGCTCGGGCAAATAAATGGCGTTTTGTAATGAGCTTCCCCCTAACGCTTTTAATTTCACTGCTACGTCACGCTGGAAATATTTTCCCAGAGGTTTGTTCCCGTTGTGCTTGCTTAAATAATATCAACAGGCTCTAAGCTAATGAACAGCTGCACGGCTCTCCCGCGCTCTCTCAAGGCCCGGCTCCCCGCGATCGCTGCGACGTCCAGCTCCGAGGGAGAGCTGGGGGTTTGGAGGGGTGAAGGTGGGGCGGTTGTAGTGGTGGTGGTGGTGGTGGGGGGTTGGAGTCGGAGTTCCCCTTCAACTTCGGTTTTCCACAAGGAGGGGTTCGGAATAACAGAGTCGACTCGGAATAACACAGCAATTACACACCTTTGTTGGGGTTGAACACACAGCAGACGTGGCTTTTATCCCTGTGGTCATCGTCTCGACCCCCCTCCCTCCTTCCCTTTCTTTTCCAAACCGTAACAAACTCGAAGCAGCTTTTGCTGGTGCAAGCGTCCTGCTCCCGAGCTTTCATGTCCGCGCCGGCTCTCGTGATTAAAGAGACCTCTTATTTACCAGCAAATTTGGGATCTCGAACCCCGCGTCTCCTTCTTTTTGGCCCCAAAAAGTGCGGTCGGGAAAGGGGGACGACGTGGCGAAATTCCCCTCGTTCGTGGCGACGCCTCGACCTCCCCGCTGCACACACCAAATTAGCTAAAAGCCACAGTTCAAAAAGTCATAAAAGCAGGGGGTTTGGTGGACGGACGTTGACTCTGGAAAGCGCCGGAGCCACATAAAAGAGGGCCAAGACCCCCTCCCGTCCGTGAAGAATGGCCCCATGCTGGGGGAAGGCCTGGACGCCCCCTGGGGCAAAATATCCCCCTCCTACCCCCCGACTCTGCTGTCGCACTCCGCTGGGTCGGGTCGAGTTGGGTTTTTGGGTGTATACATATATATATAATCTGTAGAAGTGCACGATTCAGAAAATATCACAATTCGATTCCAATTCTTGGGTTCACGATTCAATTCAAAATCGATTCAGGATTTAATACGTAGATGGATTTGTTTCCAGGTTGCTGTTACTTGACTGTGGCGGATCAACAATAACATCACACTGAACCAAATGTAGTTTACTAAATCTAATGCATACGTACACATACTGACTTCATTACGTTTCTTGATCACGTAAAGGTGGTCTATCTGGACAGATTTCCATATTGCGCCATCTATATGATTGGCGAGCTACACTCGTGTCGGGGAACCCTAATATACAGTGGTACCTCTGCTTAGACTACGAACATTTTGTAAAACGAACGAAATGTTAGAAGACGAACCGAGCAACGCATCATGTCAATTTGTCACTCAAACAGTATTTTTCATAATAAAGTTAGAATTCTAACAATTCATTGGCATCTCTGTCTGACCATCACAAAGCTGCCCTGCCACATCATTCCACATGTATGTAGTGTTTTTATACCAAAGATGTTAAAATTGCACAGAGCACACTAGTGTATTTCAAAACAAAATTCAACAATTCAGCACTCAAATATTATTCATGATGGAAAGTGACAGAATTAAATCATATGCTGTATATGTTTGATAAAGACGCTATATAAATGTAACTTATGTAGCATTATCACAAAACAACTGAATAACCATATTGTTTTTGTTGTAATATTGGAAGGTTTGTAATAAAAAAAAAATCAAATATACACTATATGTAAGTGTGTTCAGTTTCATGTTTCTGCTGTATCAGACTACAACAGGCACGTACGTTAAATGTGGTTAAAAGTTTCTCAGCAACAAGATTCAGCAGAATAAACTAAACCCAGTTTCGCTGCTGTTGCACATTTTGAATCTCAGTAGCTGTTAGAAGCAGAGTCTTGCTGTTGGAAACTAAAAACACGTCCAGCATTCCTCACGGTGACAGCTGGCTGCAGGCTGGGGTTCTGTACGGGGTCGGGGTCGCGTTCGGGGAGGAGGAGGAGGAGGAGGAGGGGGCACGATTCAGCTTAAGCGCTCTGTCCTGACCTGGGGGTGCATTTCCCAAAAGCATACTTGCTAACTACATTAGCAGCTAACATAGTGTAGGTTAGCAGCAAACATAGTCTACGTTAGTAACTAACAGTGTACATTAGCAACTAACATAGTGTACGTTAGCAAATAACAGTGTACGTTAGCAGCTAACATAGTGTATGTTAGTAATGAACATAGTCTAAATTAGCAACTAACATAGTGTACATTAGCAACTTAGTGTACATTAGCAACTAACATAGTGTACGTTAGCAACTAACATAGTGTACGTTAGTAATGAACATAGTCTAAATTAGCAACTAACAAAGTGTACATTAGCAGCTAACATAGTGTACATTAGCAGCTAACATAGTGTACATTAACAACTTACAGTGTACATTAGCAACTAACATAGTGTACATTAGCAACTAACATAGTGTATGTTAGCAACTAACATAGTGTACATTAGCAACTTAGTGTACATTAGCAACTAACATAGTGTACATTAGCAACTAACATAGTGTACATTAGCAGCTAACATAGTGTACATTAGCAGCTAACATAGTGTACATTAGCAACTAACAGTGTACCTTAGCAACTAGCATAGTGTACATTAGCAACTAACATAGTGTACATTAGCAACTTACAGTGTACATTAGCAACTAACATAGTGTATGTTAGCAAATAACAGTGTACGTTAGCAGCTAACATAGTGTACGTTAGTAACGAACATAGTCTAAATTAGCAACTAACCTAGTGTACATTAGCAACTTAGTGTACATTAGCAACTAAAATAGTGTATGTTAGCAACTAGCATGGTGTACATTAGCCACTAACATAGTGAACGTTAGTAACTAACAATGTATATTAGCAACTAAAATAGTGTATTTTAGCAGCTAACATAGTGTACATTATTAACTAACAGTGTACGTTAGCAGCTAAAGTAGTGTTGCTAACAGAGTTAGCAATATGTTAGCAACTATGATTTAGGGAAACGTAACCCTGATCAGTACGGAGTGGGGGTGAGGTTGTGCTGCTCCTCATCGCCCCGTCAAAGTTTAATGTGATTTTCAGCGTGCTGTGGCGAGAGAAAGGGCTGACCAACGTAAGAGAGACATAACGCTGTCATCACGGGTTGGAGCGGGGCAGTTAGGAGGCGGGTGGTGGGGTGAGGGGGTAGTTAGATGGGGGTTTTAACCCTCCTCGGGGCCCGTTAGGAGAAGAGAGAGAAAGAGAGAGAGAGGCCACATCTGCTGCTTGGACAATTTATTTATTGTGAGATGCTCTGGAAAGTTTTGGCTAACGTGGAGATGTTTCTACTGTCACACGTTATTTTGGGCTCGATTCGCCACCGACTGCACCAGGCTAACGGGAAAAATGCTGCGGAAAGAGAGAGAGAGAGAGAGAGAGAAAGGGAGGGAGGGAGTGTGGTGGCTCTGGAGCAGGAACAGAGAGTTTTAGGAGAAATGCTGGGTGGCAGGCCGTCTGTCTGACATGCTCTCAGATCCCAGAAGGGAGTGTGTGACTTCCAAAAGAGCCGGCTGCCCCCCCTTAAACAAACATACTTAAGGACGTCCGCGGCCGAGCGCGAGCCCACTTGTGGGGAAGAAAAATCTCGGTCTGTCCTTAAAAGTGAGAAACTTTTCCATCTGTACTGACTCCTCTTAAAGCTTTTTAAAAAAGTGCCTAAACGCTCCGCAACGCGACCATCTGCCGTGAGATGTCACCAGGCCGGGACACGGCTGATATTAATTGTCTTCCCTCTTTGAAGGGGGAAAAAGGGAGAGAAACCAAAAAATCACAATGGCACTGTGAGACGAAAACATCCCGCCGTTCTAGGGAGAGGAGGGAAGTAAAGAACGCAGGAATACTCAGTTACTGTGCTTAACTGCTGCAGAAACAAAAATACTGACCCTTGTTTTATTGGTGCACATCACATCATAAAGTAGGTTAGATAAAAAATGCACAAGATAAAGAGAGTCTGTACTTTTACACTTTCAGCACATTTTAGAGTCTGTACTGTCAGTACATTTCAGGTCCTAATGCTGCAAATGTACTTTTATACCGTGAATAAATTTTCCACGATTAAGATGTAAGGCCCCAAGTTTAGAATTCAAAATTCAAAGATCAGAATCAAAAGTCAGGCAGTCATTATCCGAACCGCTTAATCCCAACTGGGGTCGTGGGGGAACCGGAGCCTATCCCGGGAACCTGCGGGTGCAGGCAGGGAACAACCCTGAGCAGGCACCAACACACCACAGAGCACACACAATCACACCTTACGGAGGCCAATTTAGAGTCACCAATCAACCTATATTGCATGCCTTTGGACCGTGGGAGGAGACCGGAGCACTCGGAGGAAACCCACGCGAACACGGGGAGAGCGTGCAAACTCCACACAGAAAGACCCTACGGCCGTCCCTGGGGTTCGAACCCAGGACCTTCGTGCTGTCAGGCGGCAGCGCTAACCACTGCGCCACCGTGCCGCCCAGAATCAAAAGTTATAAGTTTAAATTCTACTGTTCCACCTTTAGAATCTAAGATTCAAAGATTAGCATCTAAGCTTCCTACATTTATATCCAGGATTAAAATCAAGTCTAGAATCTATATACTTTCAGCACATTTCAGTCTCTCTGGGGCAACTTGGGGTTAAGGGTCTTGCTCAGAGGTTTTAGTGCTGGAGGTAGGATTCGAACCCACGACCTCTTGGCGCGGTAGCGAGTACCCTAACCACCAGACCTCAACACGATAAACGTCAGAATCTTGGTGAAAACTGTGGTTGTTGAATGAGACCTTAAATTGAGTCTCTGGAAGTAAATGTAAAAAGGAAGGATGGAGGCGGTAGTGAGGGAGGATGAGGGTAAGAAGGAGGAAGAGGAGTCTGACCTTGCATCTGGTAGCTGTAGGGCGCTTGTCCAGTCTGCGGAGTGGAGAAGCCCGAGCTGTAGCTGAGGAAGCTGCTCTGGCCGGGAGACTGTGCCTGGCTGAGTCCGGCCTCCGTCTTGATGCCTGCCCACAAGGCACCTAAATCAGTTAGTGACACCAGAGCCGTGATGCACAGTTCGGAGCGCTGGACTCTTCACAGCAAACAGCAAACAGCCAGTCTCTACACTACGACGCACCGATACAACTTTTTCACATTTCTGACACTGATACCGATACCTGTGCTTTGTGTTTGGACCAATCCCGAGTATTGATCTGATATCAGTGTGTAATTAATAATCAGTATATTTCTGTGTGAGGAGGAGACTGAGGAAACTCTGGACAACGGATTTGTGTGATTTTGTGACGCTCCCTAACGCTGCAGCAAATTCAGCGACCTTGCAATTTTGACTAATTACTGCAAATTTTATGCAGTTTTTGACCAATCATCGTCGTTTCCTGCAAAGCGTTGAGCCATACGTTAGCGAACTCACTTCCTTACGAAATAACTAAATGGTTAAAGGTTAACACAAATAATGGTGGTTTTGTCAGTCGGGGTCGCGGCGGGAACCAGAGCCTATCCCGGGAACTACGGACGTGAGGCGGGGACCAACTCTGGACGAGCGCCAACACACCGCAGGGCGCATATTGGTTTTGTTCCCTTTATTTTAATTAATTGTTAATGAATAATTATAAATGAGGAAAATCCCGACTTCTTTCCGCAACTTTGACTTGCTCGCACAACTTTATTGCAACAAAACACCTAAAAACACTACAACTTTCAACACAATTTTGTAGAAAAGCTGCTGCAAAATCAGACATTTTAAGCCGCAACAATCTTTAAAAAGGTCCAAGAAATCCTGGAGGGACTGCTACACGCAAACGGCGCACACAGCCCCGAGAGACGAGGTGGAGCGCCGCAGTCCTGCCGAGGTTTAATACAGCAATTACACGTTACGACCATCAAGCAACTTTCCTACAGCAAACAAGGTGCAGAGCCGGTAATGTGACTTGTAGAAATACTAAAAATAGTCATATTTTTACTTTTTCCACATCATAATTATGACCTTCCAAATGGGCTGCACCGATATGAGCGCTCACATTTTTGTATGAGAGCTTAAGGTAGCGTTTATACCAGTAAAAATAACTTCGGGCCTCATTCACCAACCTTTCATTAAGTAAAGAAATTTATCACAAAAATCCTGACATTCACCAACGTTCCCTTATTTGAGATTTGTGTAAGCACAAAATCTACCAACACTGAAGAGCACACTTACAGCAAATATTATCACCTGTGTGTTTGTGCAAAACATTACCTGATTAGCTTTTCCTCTGTTCTACAGTTGTATAGTATGAGACTATTTGCATTTAGACATTCTGCATCACTGTGTGTAATTATTAAAAAAACATGTTCATTTAAATTCAATACTCACTAAAAATTACACATCAGCTCACTTCTGTTATATATTTAAAAACTGGTTTTCCTCCGTGTGTTTACATTCCAATTTGTGTGTGTGGATCCTGCAAAAACACCATGCCATTTAACAGGGATTTATCTGTGCTAGATCAAATTAAGATCAAATTAAGTTCCAGGATCAAAATCTAGTGTTCCAATTTAGAAACCATAATTACAAAATTCGAATCAAAGGTTCCAAGATAAAAATTCAAGGTTCTCAGTTGAAATTCTAGTGTTCCAAGTTTAGAATCTAAGGTTTCAGGTTTAATATCTAAAATTCTTAGAATCCACTGTTCCACATTGACGAGCTAGTGTTCCAAGATTAGAACCTAAGGTTGAAAGATTAGGATCGAAGGTTCCAAGTTTAAGATCTAAGGTTCTAAGTTTAAAATCTAGCAGTCCATTTTTAGAATCTATGATTCCAAGATTAGGATCCAGTGTTTCAAGTTCATGATCCAGTGTTCAGGTTTAGGATACAAGATTACGAGACTATGATCTAAGGTTCCAAGTGTAGGAGCTAATGCTCTGAATTTAGCATCTAAGGTTCTAAGCTTAAGATCTAAGGTTTCAAGTTTAGAACATAAAATTCAAAGATTAGGATCAAAAATTTCAAGTTTAAGGTCTACAGTAAGGCTCCAAGTTCATATTCTAGTGTTCCAAGTTTAGGAAACAAAAGTTCAAGACTATGATCTAGGGTTAAAATCAGAAGGTGATCAGAAGGTTGCCGCTTCGATTCCCAGATTGGTAAAGTTGCCTCTGAGGTACTCATGAGTAAGGTACCGTCCCCAAGCACTGCTCCACGGGCACTGCCCTTGTCACCGCTCTTGAACTAAAATGTGAGTTGTCTAGTTTGGAAAAGTCACGACCCGCAGACGTATAAAGACTTTTCTCCAGTTGAACTCAGACCGGCCTGTGATCAGATTGAATCAGACCCAGAGTAACTTTATCATCAGCTTCACTCAGACACACTGGAGTTAGTGTAGAACGAGAGCAGCTTTATCTCTCTGCATACTTCCAGCACTTTTTAAACACATCCAATCCCAAAAGCAAACAGGGGAATCTCCCGGCTGGTCTTCCGAACTGTGTAAACCGCATTGCTTTTCTTCTAATCTCTCTCATCTGTCCAGCACGCGGGCTTTAGTGGGGTTTAGAGCTGCTATGCGGAGAGCAGCGGGTCAGCAGAGTTCTCACTCTTTGCTGGGCAAAGAAATATCTAAGATTTTTCCAGATTTTTCTTTGGTGGTGGTCTAGTGGTCAGGACGCTCGCCTCTAGAGCCTACCTACAGCACTACAATCCCACGTCGCTGTAGGGAGACTGTCCCTGAAAAATGGACAAGTGGATGTCGCTCTGAAGAGTTGGACTGAAAAAATAGACATCGCTTTGGATAATCAGAATGGAAAAATGGAATTCACTTTGGACAATCGGAATGGAAAAATTGTAGTCTCTGAGGATAGTTGAAATGGAAAAAAGGAAGTTGCTCTGGATAGTAGGAATGCAACAAATAAAAGTCAGCGAGGATAGTCAGAATGGAGAAACGTTAGTCACTCTGGACAGTCTGAATGGAAAAATTGAAGTCTCTTTGGAAAATCGGAATGGAAAAATTGAAGCTGCTTAGGATAGTTGAAATGGAAAAAAGGAAGTTGCTCTGGATAACTGCAACAGAAAAATGGAAGTCACTCCGCATTTTACTACATGCTGTACTTGTACAACTATGTATGTGATAAATAAAGAATCCTGAATGTGAGTTTTGATGAATTTTTGAATAATTTCCCATGTCAATATGGATGTTTATCACAGTGGTAAAGAGCTACTGTACTTCCAGCAGACATGAATAATGGCGGTAAGAATGATGTAAACCAGAATGGGATCTGAGACTCGTCGTGTTGTGTCTTGTCTGTGTTCAGCTTTGTGGTTGCACTTTCTCTCTCGTCGCGGTGTTTGAACAGGTTTTCTGCTTTGTGCTTGTCTCAGTGCTGTTACACACACACACGGTGCTGGAGTGAACAGCAGAGATCAAGCGGGTCTGCGGGTCAGCACTAATATAGCCCTGCAGAAAGTGTGTGTGTGTGTGTTGTGTTTGATTGCGTTGCATTGTGTTGCATTCTGTGTTGCACAGAGTTGGGTTGTGTCGCTGTGAGTCGTGTTGCGCTGTGCTGCTGTTGCGTTGCGTGTTGGGTCCTTGTATTATGTTTAACTATGTTGTGTTGCATTGCGTTGTGTTGTACTATGTTGTGTGGTGTGCCATTGCACTGTATTGTGCTGCGCTGTGAAATGTTTATGTTGCGTCTAGCGTTATGTTGCATTGCTCTAGGTTGTGTTGTGTTGCGTTGCTGTGAGTCATGTTGCGCTGTGCCTCTTTGCGTTATGTTGCACTGTGTTGAGTTGTGTTGCGTTGCACTGTGTAGGGTGTTGATTCCTTGTGTTATGTTGTGTTGCATTGTATTGTGTTGCATTGCACTATGTAGTGTGGCATTGCACTGTACTGTGTTGCACCAAGTTGCGCTGTGAAATGTTGCACTGTGCAGCTTTGCGTTATGTTGCACTGGGTTGCATTACGCTAGGTTGTGTTGTGTTGCATTGCTGTGTGTTGTGTTGAGCTGTGCCACTTTGTATTATATTGCTGTGTCACACTGCGCCAGGTTGTGTTGTGCAGCATAGCGTAGTATTGTGTTGTGTTACATTGCTGTGAGTCGTGTTGCGCTGTACCAGTTTGTGTTATAATGCACTGTGTTGCGCTAGGTTGTGTTGTGTTGTGTTGCGTTGTGCAGCATAGTGTAATATTGTGTTGTGTTACTGTGAGTCGTGCTGCACTTGGCCAGTTTGTGTTATGATGCACTGTGTTGCGTTGTGCTAGATTACGTTGTGTTGTGTTGTGCAGCATAGTGTGGTATTGTGTTGTGTTACTGTGAGTCATGCTGCACTTGGCCAGTTTGTGTTATGATGCACTGTGTTGCGTTGTGCTAGATTACGTTGTGTTGTGTTGTGCAGCATAGTGTAATATTGTGTTACTGTGAGTCGTGCTGCGCTTGGCCAGTTTGTGTTATGATGCACTGTGTTGCGTTGCGCTAGATTACGTTGTGTTGCGTTGTGCAGCATAGTGTAGTATTGTGTTGCGTTGTGGTTACCGTAGGCTGGAATCCCATAGTGCTGTCCCGGTTGAGGATAGGCTGCGTACGCTGCAGTCTGCTGCATTCCTGTGGTGTACTGCGTCTGTCCGTACGCTGCCATGTTCTGGGACGAGGGAGTCGGGAGAATGTGCGGATAGGGTCTGCTGTTGGAGGAGACACAAAAACGGCAAAATGAGAGGTTTTCCCCTCGCCAACCTATAATACGGCCCTTAAACTAACTCGCGCTCTCGCTCGCCTCATCCAGGGCTCCGAGTCAGAGGGGAGGGGAGAACGAGGGGAGATACGCTGCAAAAAGAACAATAAATCACAGGAAATTTCTTGCAAGATAATAATTACAACAGATTTGGGGGCAGTGAAGCTGCAGACATCAGTAAAAACAAGCGGCGAGCCGAGCCGAGCCGAGCAGCAGATCTGGCAGCAGGATCTAATTAAAGCCCCTCCTGAATCCCCGAACCCACACCCCCCTCCCGAGCTGGATGCTGCTTATTTTAAAAATAAAGAATAAAAGAGAGAAGTCTTACTTGGAAGGGTAGATCTGGGGAGAGAACTGGTGAGTTTGTCTTGGGCTGTAGCCACTGCTTCCAATGGCTGCGGAGTGAAGAAAAAAGACCAGCGCATAGTTAAGTTTTTAAAAAATAACAGCAATATTATTCCTTTGCCAGCGGTACTTGTGGAATCCGGGTGAGGAGTGGGGAGGGGGTTCAGGATGGAGGGGTGTAATTACGGAACAGAAATTTATTTTACTAAAAAATCCATACAATTATAGAAAATGTGCTGACAATTCCGTTATATTCTGGATGTTCCCTCACTCACCTGCACACCTCATTTCTGGAAATGTACACGTTCTTGTAAATGAACAATATTTTCAAATTTATCTTTGTTATAAACATAATTATTTAAGTTCATTTTTACTAGGTATTAAGGTATTTCTGAGTCTGGATAGTTAGAATGGAAAAATGGGAGTTGTTTGGATAATTGGGATGGAAAATGGACGCTGCTATACAGTAGATAGTCAGAATGGGAAAACTGGAAGTTGCTCTAGATAGCTTTAAAGAGAAAACTGGAAGTCGCTTTGGATAGCCGGAACGGGAAAAGCTGGAAGTCACTCTATATAATCAGAAGGGAAGCATCCAAGTTGTGTCAGATAATCGGAATGGACAAGTGGAAGGTGGTCATGATAGTCGGAATGAAAAAAAATGGACGCTGCTCTGGATAGTCTGAAAAACTGGAAGTGGCTTTGGATGATCAGAATGGAAAACAGGAACTTGGTATGAATAATCAGAATGGAAGTCCTTCTGGATAGTTGAAAAGGAATGTTTTGTTTTATTACATTATATAATAGGGGTTGGTGGTGGTCTAGTGGTTTGGTCTCTGGACCACGAAGTCGTGGGTTTAAATCCTACCTCCAGCACTACCACCACTGGGTCCCTGAGCAAGACCCTTAACCCCTAGTTGCTTTCAGGAGATTAGGAAATGCAGGCTGCTCTTGGGTAGTTGGTAGTGTAACGGTTAGAGAGTTGGCTCCGTGATAGGAAGGTGGCAGGTTCAAGTTGCGGACCACTGAGGTACTCATGAGCAAGGCACCGTGATACAGTTTGGTGTTATAAACATCATAGCTAGGTTTTTTATCATGCCGTGGCTACAACACACTTCCGTAAAAATAGCCGTGTTACAGGTGAAGTGTTTTTCTGACTGAACGAACATACACACACACACACAGTCAGAGAGGGTTGGGGGTGGTGGGGGCAGTGTGTGCAGGGCAGCAGTGGTCATTGTTGGTGTTAAAGGTGTGCTTTGTGAAGGTGACAGGTGTGATTAGAGGTGTGTGTGCTGCACATAATCAGTCCCTCATTAAACACACCTCACTACTGCAGTTCCCACAGTCTAATAATAGTTTGCAGAGAAACTCCCCCAAACTGTGCACACACACACACACACACACACACACACTTATACACGCATAGTTGTTATTCTAAAGCAAGTACAAAACTGAACTCAGTTAAACTGAAATCACACAACTTATAGACAAACTGTGTGTATTCATTGTTTATATATATATATGTACCTGTTCTTAAAGATTTCTTAAAGATATACATCTATTTTTGTTTTCAAATCAGTTTTATGATTACAGACGGCATCGATCCGATACGTGGATGAGATATCAGTCCGTAACGACTCAAACAGCTGGATCAGGTCTCAGCGGCACTGGGCTGATTTATCGAGATGATCTGTAAATGTCTGCACGCTGAATGTGTTCTTCATGGGAAGTGTTATTGTGGTAAAGCTGGTTTATTGTTCAACATTCACACTAGTTCCTACATATTGATATGACAATGAGCAGAACAAGCAACACAACACACTACAAGCCCAAAAGCACATCACACCATTATACTGTTTCATTTCCTCAACAACACCAGCTCTCACTCACAATCTCTGTGTTCCTGATGCTTTTAGCGCCGCAGGATTAGGGAAAGTTGGATCGGTGCATTCCTAGTTATTATTAATATCCACTACATCTTAAACATGCAGCTTTAATACTGGCAAAAATGTCAAAAAAATCATTTTATTCACTGTACAAGTTTTAATGTATGGTTAAGATATTAATATACTTGATACACTTCATTAATATTAATTATTAATGATAGTAATTTTCTTCTATTTCCTGTATGACTCGGCACCGTAACCATGCTGCGTCAGTGTAACTGTGGGGTGTTTTCAGTGTGATGTGGCTGTTGGATGTACGTACGTGTGTGTGTGTGTGTGTGTGTGAGTTGAGTGTTAGTAGTTAGCTCCGAGACGCTTTATTAACACTGAGCACTTTTACCCTCTCACTTCAGCACCTGTTACTGCTAAATCACCTTCCCCCCACCCAGAGTCCCCCACGGTCGCCATGGCTACCGTTACCACGCCACATTAATACCGCGGTGCGAGACGGGAATCAGAGTTATGATGAATGTGCCTCTAACGCTGAAGTATCAGGTGGGAGGAGCTGACCAATTAGCAGCAAGACGAAACCAACACACACACACACACACCTAAAGGCAGGCAGGCAGGCAGGGTGTGTGAGGAGTGTGTGGAGTACGTGAGGAGTGTGTGTCCATCTCAACATGCTTCAACACTGCTGGTTGTGTAGATGGTTGTGTGTTTGATGCTCACAAACATTAACGTGAGTGATTGTTTTGTTACTACGGTGATCAATCCCATTCTTATTCCACCTCAGACCACCTCACTGAACAACTTTACCAGTCCAGTACTTCACCCGGCAACCGTCCACTCACAGGGACAACAGTTAAAAAGGCACCACTGAGGTACTTATGAGCAAGGTACCATCCCCAAGCACTGCTCCCGAGGTGCTGACCACGTCAGCTGCCCACTGCTCCTTCACGGATGGGTCAAATGCTGCGGTTGTGTGCTGTGCTGTGTTTACAACGACGAATAATTACTCATTCAATCATTTCAAACCTTCATTTACTTTGTGTTTGTTTACTTGCTTTTAAAAATCAACTGCTGGGCATGTTTTTTTTCTTAGAACATTAAAACAAACTTCTTAAACTCTTGTTATAATGTATGTAGATGAAGTTTTGTGTGTTTTTATTCTAAATTCTAAATCTAATTGAACATTTTAACGGTAAATATGATATTTGTCTCGCCTTGATTTTATAATGATACTGATAATAATAATAATAAATATTCTATAAACATATTGGTCGACCTGGGTTGTGTGGGAGTGTGTGCATGTTAGTGTGTGTGTGTGTGTGTGTGTGTGTGCGTGTAGGTGTGTGTGTGTGTACACTTTGGGGATCCTGTCGGCATGGAAACTAAGCCTGTGTCTGCCCCCCTTGCCACCGGAACACTTCCCGGGTCTCTTATCTGTCATCTCTAGACTCGTCTTCCACCTGTCCGTGTGTGTGTGTGTGTTTTAGTGCATGTGTGTGTACACGTCACCCACCTGATCCTGAGAAGCTGTCCAGCGAGCCGTCTGCTACAGTGGTGGCGATGTCAGTGCTGCTCATTGGCTCTGTTTTAACTACAAAAAGAAAGAGAAAAGACAAGAGGAGAGAGATGATGATGATGATGATAAACAACCTTACTCGTTCATCACTCTCTCACCACAAAAACACAGCAAACACACAACACACTGAACATGGAAAGATATCACCTTTTTTACATCCGATATCGGTGCCAATATTGTAAATTTGGTACCGATATTGTAAATCTACCGATACGATGCATATCTGATCTCAGAGTCTTTTAAAACAGAAAATAATGCTCTAAATACATGATGAGATTATTCTGTTCTGCTTCAGGAAATACTCGACTTAGATCCTGTTTTCCCACTAAAAGCATGTAGTAATTCCACACCCATATGTACGTGGTAAATGATTATTTAGTAAAATAACATCTCAAACATGACTCCTTTAAACACAGTTGTGTCATTTAGTGACGCTCCCTAATCCTGCGGCGCTAAAAGCATCAGGAACACAGAGATTGTGAGTGAGAGCTGGTGTCGTTAAGGAAATGAAACAGTATAATGGTGTGATGTGCTTTTGGGCTTGTAGTGTGTTGTGTTGCTTGTTCTGCTCATTGTCATATCAATATGTAGGAACTCGTGTGAATGTCGAACAATAAACCAGCTTTACCGCAGTCACACGTCCCATGAAGAACCAGTTCAACGTGCACACATGCGCAAACACAGAAAACCCTACAATTTAATTGAACTGGGTAGAATTTCACAAAAGTATAGTTGCTAACCTACTGCTAACCACGTTAGCAACACTGTGTTAGTTGTTAACGTACACTATGTTAGTTGCCAACGTACACTATGGCAGTTGCTAACGTACATATTGTATGTTAGCAACTGTTGCTTGTAAACATGTTTTTGATGCGTGCTCTTGTTTGAGTTCTGTCCATTTATTTGTCCGTTTCTTTTCTCCATAGACTAACATGGAGCTGAAATTTCCATGTTTTACTGCACGTTCTCCCCAAAGACACCAAACTCCACCTGATTCCAGCGTCCATGTGGCTCTTCACACATCTGTAACCATCATGACCCACACTCGTCCTTTACCTACTGAAATCATCCCTCCTTCTTTCACCATTCACTTCAGTGCAGTTTATCAAGCAGTTTTCATCTCTTCTTTCTTTCTTTCCTTCAAGAACACGCGTGATTTGGGACTGGAAAGCTTCCCTCTGCTTTCACACCACGGACAACACGGTTCTTCTTCCACCTCAGACCACTTCACTGAACACACACCTCAACCTGTTTCCACCCGCACTCGTCTTTTATTTGCTCAAATCATCCCTCCTTCTTTCACCATCCACTACCATGCATTTTTGTTCAAGTCTTTCTACTCGGACAGTTTTCATGTCACAGCTACAAAACTTTAGCATCACACTGGCGTTTTCTTAATATTTTCTGGTGCAGTCTCCGTGCAGCAACTTGCGGTTAAGGATCTTGTACAGCCAGATGGATTTCACTACATTTTGCACATATAATTCACTACGTTTCTAATTATAATCTTTGCACTGTATAATTATCTAAGTGAAAATGGAATAAGGAAGTAACTCTGCCCGGTCCAATCTTCCACTACTTTTGTGCATCGTTCTTACTGTTATTCTAAAATTACAAAGCTATGATATGCACTATTTTATTAGACAGATTTGCATTAATAATGTAGAATACTTATAGTACAAACTATGTCAGCAAATTATGAGGGGGAAAATAATCGTTCATTAATTTTTATTGTGGATAAATTCTAATTAATCATGATATTGATGATATCGCCCAGCCCTACCCAGTGTGTAACAAATAAAGAAGGTCAAATATTTCCATTATAAAGGAAGAAAATCATTCTCTTCAACAGAATCGAAGCCAAAACCGTGGAGAAGGTGTGAGACATTTTAACAGGAATGTAAATCTGGTTACTCCTGTGTCCTGCCGCAGTGGCATGAAAAGAGAGTGGGTATAGAGAGTGGGATTTTTCTGGCCAGACGTGTGGCGTAATTGAGACGTCAGGGCTAAAGGAGGGTGTGTAAAACGGTTATGAGTGTGACCCGGCCGCTCCCAGCCCATTTCACAGCTCTCCCACCGGCACAGAGCTTTGAAAATCAATCCGTGTCCCTGCTGGGAGAGGGGAGTGGGGAGAGGGGAGAGGGGAGGACGGACGGAACGGGGGAGGACAGAGCAGGAGGAGGAGGGACTCCATCACAAAAACAAAAGGAACCATGTGGGTATAAAGTTATCCCTCACGCCGGACGCTGTGTCCAACTCAATCCGGCTCAGCTAAGCTCCTCTTCTCTCCACTCAGACGGAGGAGTGAGGCAGGGGACACAAGAGGACATGGAGGGGGAGCGTAAGAAGGAGGAACAGAAGAAGAAGGAGGTGGTAGAGATGGACCAGGAGGGACTGGTGGTGGAGGAGGTGGAGAAATAAGTGAAGGAGAAGGACGTGGAGAGGAAAAGGTGGTAGAGATGGAGAAGAAAGAGAAGAATGAGGAGAAGAAGAGAGCAGGTAGAGAAGGAAGAGGAGATGGAGATCAAGGTGGAGGCAAAGGAGGTAGTGAAGGAAGAGGAGAAGCAGGTGGCAGAGGAGAAGAAGGTGGAGGTAGAGGAGGAAGAGGATGAAAAGGAGGAGAAGGTGGAGAAGGAAGAGGAGGTGAAGGAGGATGAGGAGATGGAGGTAGAGGAGGAAGAGGAGGGGGTGGAGAAGGAAGAGAAGAAGGAGGTGGCAGAGGAGAAGGAGGTGGAGGTAGAGAAGGATGATGATGATGATGAGGAGGAGGAGGAGGAGGAGGAGGTGGAGAAAAAGGTGGAGGTAGACAAGGGAAAGGATGGGGAGCAGGAGAAGGTGCGGAAGAAGAAGGAAATGTGGAAGAGGAGGAGGCAAAGAAGAAGAAGGAGGAGGAGACGAAAGTGGTGGAGGTGGTGCAGAAGGAGAAGGAGAAGGAGAAGGAGAAAGGTGGTGAAAGAAGAGGAAGAGAAGGAGGAGGTGGAGGAGATAAAGAAAGTGGAGAAGGAGATGGAGGTAGTGGAGGAGGAAGTGGAGAAGAAGGTGGTGGAGAAGGAGGAAGAGGGGGAGAAGGAGAAAGAGGTGGTGAAAGAAGAGGGAGAAGGAGATGGAGGTAGAGGAGGAGTAGGTAGAGAAGGAGAAGCAGGAATAGGTGGTGGATTAAGAGGTAAAGAAGGAAGAGGAGAAGTTGAAGAAGAAGAGGAATAGGAGAAGAAGGAATAACGAAGACGAGGAGGTGGAGGAGGAGGAGAAGCATCCATCACTTCACCTGCTTCAGGAGCTCAAGCAAAATAGTGGCCCTGCAGCATGCAGAAACCGGCCTGATCAAATCTCAGCATGTACCACATCACACCGTACTGGGAGGAGAGGAGGAAGAGGAGGAGGAGGAGAAGAGGAAGGGGAGGAGAAGGAGGAGAGGAGGAAGGGAAGGAGAAGGCACCACATGGAGACGCCGGGGCGCTCACGTCAAGCCATGCTGTCACAAAAACACAACGTCCAAACGCACTCCTAATGAAAGGCACAATAGTTGAAGCCACGTCAAGATTCCAAAAATTCCATTTCTAGCTTGGCATGTTCCCGATGCCGAAGTGGGCGGACGGGTGAACAAACCAGCGTTTTGAGCACTAACGCCAATTATTGTCCTTTCATTGCCTTTCATCCGGACCTGCACAAACCTGCAGTGGACTGGGAATTAGAAGTTAACAACCAGTCGGCTGTGGTAAGCATGGTGATGTCACCTACAGAGAGAGAGAGAGAGAGAGAGATGCACGGAAACACGGCGTTACGCAAAAACCCAGCTGGATGGCAGTGTGCTAGTGTTCAAGGGTACTCGTGTGGTACTGTATAGGGGTACTCGTGTTTAGATAGTGGTACTGTATAGCGGTACTCTTGTTTAGATAGTGGTACTGTATAGCGGTACTTGTGTTTAGATAGTGGTACTGTATAGCGGTACTCTTGTTTAGATAGTGGTACTGTATAGCGGTACTTGTGTTTAGATAGTGGTACTGTACAGCGGTACTTGTGTTACTGTACAGCGGTACTTGTGTTTAGATAGTGGTACTGTATAGCGGTACTCTTGTTTAGATAGTGGTACTGTATAGCGGTACTCGTGTTTAGATAGTGGCACTGTATAGGGGTACTCGTGTTTAGATAGTGGTACTGCATAGGGGTACTCATGTTTAGATAGTGGTACTGTATAGCGGTACTCGTGTTTAGATAGTGGTACTGTATAGGGCTACTCCCATTTAGATAGTAGGACTGTACAAGGGTACTCATGTTTAGATAGTGGTACTGTATAGGGGTACTCATGTTTAGATAGTGGTACTGTATAGCGGTACTCGTGTTTAGATAGTGGTACTGTATAGGGCTACTCCCATTTAGATAGTAGGACTGTACAAGGGTACTCATGTTTAGATAGTGGTACTGTATAGGGGTACTCATGTTTAGATAGTGGTACTGTATAGCGGTACTCGTGTTTAGATAGTGGTACTGTATAGGGCTACTCCCATTTAGATAGTAGGACTGTACAAGGGTACTCAGGTTTAGATAGTGGTACTGCATAGGGGTACTCATGTTTAGATAGTGGTACTGTATAGCGGTACTCGTGTTTAGATAGTGGTACTGTATAGGGCTACTCCCATTTAGATAGTAGGACTGTACAAGGGTACTCAGGTTTGGATAGTGGTACTGTATAGGGGTACTCATGTTTAGATAGTGGTACTGTATAGCGGTACTCGTGTTTAGATAGTGGTACTGTATAGCGGTACTCGTGTTTAGATAGTGGTACTGTATAGGGGTACTCATATTTAGATAGTGGTACTGTATAGTGGTACTCTTGTTTAGATAGTGGTACTGAATAGGGGTACTCGCATTTAGATAGTAGGACTGTCCAAGGGTACTCAGGTTCGGATAGTGGTACTGTATAGGGGTACTAGTGTTTAGATAGTAGGATTGTACAAGGGTACTCAGGTTTGAATAGTGGTACTGTATAGGGGTACTCGTGTTTGGATAGTGGTACTGTATAGCGGTACTTGTGTTTAAGCATTGGTACTGTATAGCGGTACTTGTGTTTAGGCATTGGTACTGTATAGTGGTACTTGTGTTTAGGCATTGGTACTGTATAGTGGTACCTGTGTTTGGATAGTGGTACGGTACCTTCAGTGCCATTTGGGGTCATGGAATTGTTGTTGTTGTGAGAGTTGTCGAGGCTGGGAGCGTTGTTGGGAGATTCACTGTTAGCACTCACTCGGCCGTGGGGACTGGCGAGGTCCTGCATTTCCATAGACCTGAACACACACACACACACACACATACACACGCAAACACACACACACACACACGCAAACACACACACACGCAAACACACACACACACACAAACACACACACACACACACACAAACACACACAAACACACACACACACATACAAACACACACACACACACAAACACACACACAAACACACACACACGCACGCACACACACACACACACACACAAACACACACACACACGCAAACACACACACACACACACACACAAACACACACACACACACACGCAAACACACGCACACGCAAACACACACACACACACACACACGCAAACACACACACACACACACAAACACACACACACACATACAAACACACACACACACAAACACACACACAAACACACACACACACGCACGCACACACACACACACACACACACAAACACACACACACACACAAACACACACACACACGCACGCACACACACACACACACACACACAAACACACACACACACACAAACACACACACACACGCACCCATGTCTTTAAATCTACGCGCGCTAGTTAATTATGTATCAATATCATAATCATAACATTTACGTTGACTTTGACGCTACATATATATATATACATATATTAATATTAGAGGTGGGCCGATATTGGTTTTTCAGAGCCGATATCAATACCGATTATTGCTAGTTAAAGGGGTTGATAACCCATATTTGGAACCGATGTGCAAAAAAATGTAGAGTTTGACAAACACCAACAAAAAACATTATTTAAAAACATTATTTTTTTATAAATACTTAAACTTATTACATTATTTTAATGTAACTTTACATCATATTAAATAAACATTTTAGTAACATTATAAACCTGTGAAACTTAAATTTGAAACCTAAACATCTTAGTATCCCAAATTAAGCAGCAGCAGGTTGTGGTGAAGAGAGCAAACTCATCTAACCTCGATCTGGTGTGACATGTAGCCAATCAGAGACTGTTGCGGTAGGACATTAAATGAAACAGCGAGTCGAGAGCAAACGGCACAGTGAGAAGAGTAGTAATAACTTAATATCGGTGATGGTCAAAATTAAACACCGATACCGATAATCGGCAAAATGCAAAATAATCGGTCGACCCTTAATATATATATACAAATATACAGAGAGACGAGATGATGTGATGTTTCTAGAAGATGTGCAGTTTAGTTATCTAAGGAGTTTACATTACATAGTATTTACAGCTTATAGTATATAAATAAGTCATAATTAGTTAGCCGATTTCACTGAAGAAATTTCAATAATTACTCAATTATTATTAGTGATTATAACATTTCCCACCAATCCACAAATGTGTAGCTACAACACCGTGTACAGGATATTTTCATTTTATAATAATACATTTTGCTCCACAAAGTTTAGTGTTGGACAATATAATAATCACTTTGTAGCACATTTTCTCTCTGACTGCAGTGGTGAAAACATTTGAAATAATTTCACTTCATAGTTCAATTTGTCCAGTTGATTTCCGCAAGTTTGAAGCTGCTCACTGACCCAGACAATGAGACAGCATTTTCAGGATCATCTCTGAATAAATGACCAGAATAAACTTAATCTAACATTTACATTCAATTCTACATCTGTATAAGCAGATTTTAGAGAAACAATTCATTTATAAAACAGAAACAGCAATTTATTTTACATAACAAGAATAATAATAATAATAATTCTATATACGTTTTTAATGGTTTTGTAGAGGAGATAGAATTTATTCTTACTTTATTGATATTCTATGTATTCTTTTTATTTCTGAATGCTGATTTGTCTGTTTGGTGTTATTTTATTGTTTTTAATGATATTCTCCAAGCTGTACAGCACGTGCTGTTTTATTAACATATCAAGCAAATATTGTGGCGGGAGACAAGTGGAGAAAAACGATAATGCATATGTACTTTATATGAATAAATGTGTTTTATTAATAAATTTGACAACTTTCAGCTGCTTTTCTAGAAGGTTTGTGCATTGTTTGTCATTTTGTTTGATATTCCTATTTGTTAATTATATTCTTTTTCTATTCTATTATTAAAGCAAACCTGCTTAGCCTAAAGTAAAAAAAAAATCATTTAAAGAGTTTAAAAAATAAACATAAACGATCCTTTTGCATTGAAAAAATCCAGAGAATATGATGATTTATCCTTTTATAATTTAATGATGAAAATTATTCAACATTTATCAAAACGCATGACACGTTTAATTGATTTAAATTGTGTTTAAAATCTCATCGCCTGAGACTCACATCCAGATAATGACGACGCAGTGCTGGTTGAAACCTTGCCGTCTCACGCTGCTGCGTTGCGTGGTGTAAAATAAGCCGTTTTATTACAACGCACACACACACACACACTCAACACACATCCAGCATTCCAGGAGAAGGCATTCCCTCAGCGCAGCCCAGCGCCATCTGACACACGCTTAACAATTAATGAGTCCCCCGCTGACTGACTGATCCACGCGCTCCTTTTAAACAATCAATTATTAAGCTCGGGGCCCAGAGTCATCCTCCACTCTACTGCCACCCGCGCCGCCGCCACTGCCGGACCGAGGGGCCCGAGAGTGAGAAGGACGCTATAAAAACCCAGCTCGGCCATGAGGTTCTGGAAGCGGTACTCGGCCTTCGCTCTGTGTAGGATCTCGGAACGCCGGGCCCGCTGTTTGTTCTGGCAGATGCTGTAATTGTTTCTCTGTTTGTGCACTGAGAGCCTGGCCACAAAAAACATTATTCTAACAGCTCCGTGTGTGCGATTTTATTATGCATAGCAAATGAAAGAGAGAGAGAGCAGAGCGGCGTGAGAGCCCACGAGAAGTTTAGCCGCAAAAACTCACAACACGTGTTTGTCTTCACTAAAAACATTATTGCTCTAATTACACTAAAACGCAATTACTTTGACCGTTGGCTCCATTATACACGACCCGGCGCGTCCCGGCTGTCGAAAACACTCAGCGCTTATGTGAAATGTGTGTGGGGCTTAATTACTAGTCTGGAGTTTACAATGAATGCATGAGTGACGGTTTATTTTGGAACATTTTATTTTTGACTAATATGATATTTTATATCATTTAAAAAACTGGATGTCTTTGTTTTGTTTTTTTTAAAATCTTTTTCCTGACTTGTACATTTAAACATTTTTGTGATTTCCTCTCCTTATAGCTCGGTATCCAAACTCTGTGCAGCTCTGAATGAATTGTTAATTTTTATTAACAATTAGCCAAATATTGATAACAATGACAGAAGTTACAATTCTGGACCCCGTCCATTAATTACCGCTAAACGTATGTGAATCAACAAATCATGAAATATCATATAAATTGTAATAAGTCATATTTTCAGTTATTATTATGATTTAAAAATAAAATCAGTTATGTGATAAAATGTCGTCATTGCTAAATAAACAGAAAGTGTTCATTAGTCCGGTTTTCCTAACAACGACCAAGATTTCGCTAATTTTGCCTCCTGCCTTCCAACTTTCTTCACTTCTAAATTAAGCAAACTAAGGCCGTGGGTAGCATGCATGAGCGGCAGTTTCACACACACTTCTGACGCTTTTCTTTCAAAAAGGTTAAGACTTCACTCAAAATTCAAGCCAAAAATCAATTTGATCATTCAAATTAAAGGTAAAGCTAAACGAAAGTTGACAAAATGTATTTCTTAACGGTGTAAAGTGATCAAAAATTGCATTCTACCATCCGTCCCACCACCCAACATTTTGCTACCAAAAATGGTGTCATGTAAGTACCTACGCTGAGGGAGTATTCCAACTTTCCAAATTAAATTACAGACTTACCACCTAAAATGATAATTAAATCACAATCATACACTGTACAATAATTCCATGATTCATTATATGTATTTTCAATAAATAAATCAATAAATAAATAATATCATTTAGGGTTTTTTTGGAGAATGTGGCAGTTCAGTGAAATGGACACAACAGTATTTAAATGTGCTGTATATATTTTTTATGTTGATGCATTATGTATTATTTTGGAAAATTTGAAAGTATACGCAGCTCAGATAAGGTGAAAAGGTGCGAGGGTTAGTTTTATTTTAAAAGAGTTAGTTAAACAGGTAAAGTGAGATTCAAATGAGGTTATCTCTCTCTCTCTCTCTCTCTCTCTCTTTCACAGCGTGGCTGACAACCTGGTCCAGGAAACTCTCCAACACTAAAACCATGCAGTCGTCCTAAACGCAGCCTCACTCTGGAGTTTACCTAGCGCGCTGCTGCCCGCTTTTCCAGCTTACCTGAAAACTGGACCCATCTCACCCCCACTCCTTCTCTCTTTCTTCCCTCCCTACCCCCCAAACATTTTTCCACCTGCCAGGACTGTGAAACAATGTCCCTCCTTGTTATTGTGGCTTGGTGTCACTGTCCAGACCCGTCCCTGACACAATAGACGTTGTCTGAGAAAACATTATTGTTATTCCCGGTCAGGCCGAGCTGAGAGAGGGAGAGAGAGAGAAAGAGAGAGAAACAGAGGAGAGCATTGTCTGCCAGTTCGGGCCACGGCTTCCTCCTTTAGGTCGTCCCTCCTCCCTCTCTCCTCTTCCTCCTCCTCTTTCTCAAAGTGAGAGAGAGAGAGCGAGAGAGAGACGGAGCAGCCAAATGACAGAAAGGTGATTCATCATTGGTGTACGACAGCTGCAAACTGGATTAGTTCCCCCCCCAATCAACATGCAAAGCGGCTTAGCCAAGGTAAGCAGGAAGGGGGGGGAGGAAGAAGAGGGGGAGAAGGGAGGAGGATGGAGGACGAGGAAGGGGGGAGGTTAGTGTAGGGAACGAGGGAGGGGTGGGTAGGGATCAGGTTTAGGTTCTGCTTAAGGTAGGCGGCGAGAGAAGGAGAGGGAAATGCCGTGTAGGTGCGTCAATGGTGTATAGACTAGGGGTGTAACGATACATCGATACAACGATTAACGAGCACATCGATCCGAAATAAAAAACATTGATCAGGCCTCAAACACGTTGTAACATCACTTTATATTGAACAGGAGGTTTATTTTTATTAAAAGAGAAGCTTGATTAGGTGTCAGGAATAAAAAATGTTTTGTGTGATTTGATATGAATGGAAGTGATGATATTAAAATCGCCAAACTGCTGTCCACTGCAACAATATAACACAGTTTTCTTAAGAAACTTGTGATTTACACACCTAGTGTAGATGTGTGTGTATATATGACGTGTACATGACGTGTGTATAATGTGTAGGGTGTGTATATGTGTGTTGATGTGTGAATATGGCGTGTAGATGTGTGTGTATGGTGTAACGGTTAGGGCGTTGGCCCTGTGATCGGAAGGTCGCCGGTTTGAATCCCTGGACTGGTAAAGCTACCAAGAAAAAAAAAACTTGCTCCACGGGTGCTGCAAACGTCAGGGGTTGTTCTTGGTTGTAGTGCACTGTGGGCTGAGCTGTGTTCACAATGACTATTACTCACTCACTCACTGTGTGGAAGTGTGTGTATGGTAGTATGTGGTGTGTATGGTGTGTAAATGATGTATGGAGGTGTGTATACGATGTGTATGTGTGAACACATGTATAGGTGTGTATAAGGTGTGTATACGATGTGTATGTGAAGTGTGTATGGTGTGTATAAGTGTGTATGTGGGAACACATGTATAGGTGTGTTCAAGGTGTGTATATGTGTACATATATATGGTGTGTATGAGGTGTGTATAAGGTGTGTATATGCGTATTTGGAGTTTGTATGTGTGTATATGGTGTGTATGTGTTTAGATGTGTATAAGGTGTGTATACGTGTTTGTGGAGTGTGTATAGTGTGTATATGGTGTGTATAAGGTGTGTATATGGGTATACGATGTGTATGTGTGTATATATGTGTGTATGGTGTGTATATGATGTCTTTATGTGCGTATAGGGTGAGTAGTGTATTTTCTGTGTGTATGGTGTGTTGCTGTGTGACTATGGTGTGTGTGTGTGTGGTGTGTGTGTGTGAGAGAGAGGGAGGGAAGAGGAGAGAGAGGGATAAGGAGGGAGCGGAGTGAGATGGGAAGCTGGTGAACAGAAGCAGCTGAAGCGTAACACCCCCAGCATCTCCGTCACATCTTTCATCTGCAATTGACGCTATCTGAAATTTATCTGCACTCCCTCACCAGGCACACTGACAGCCCCTAATGACGGTCAGAGGTGCTTCCCACCAGCCTCACACACACACACACACACACACAAACACACACACAGCGCCCGGGGCTGCGGGGGGACAGAAGGGGGGCCGGGAGAGACTGAGAAATAGGGGAGAGAGAGAGAGAAAAGGGGGTGGGAAGGAAAAAAAGAAAGAGGAAAGGGTTGAGAGGAAAGGGAGAGAGGTCGAGTGAGCTGTGTGTGTGTGTGTGTGTGTGTGTTCAGAGAGAGAATCAGGATCAGGCCAAATAAAGTAACGCTTACTTGTTTTCCTCCAATATAAACAGCAATAATAAATGAAACTAATAAATTTGCCTCTATTTATGATGTAAAATATGCATTTTTATGAATAAAGATAAGACGTCTATAAACAAGTGAGGCGGCGCAGCATTAAATAGTGACATTGCAATGAACAGTGAATAAGTTGTGCAACTATTCAGCATGTGTAAAATTAGATAGAGAGATAAAGAAAGAGAAATAGGGGAGAGGGGGAAAAGAGGGGGTGGGAAGGAGAAAAGAGAGAGAGGTTGAGAGGGAAGGGTGTGTGTGTGTGTGTGTGTGTGTGTTAGAGAGGGAAGGTCAGACGGACTCGGGGTAGCATATGGAGTCACATATGTTTCTTATGACCCTACAAATGCTGCTATTACTCTTCCACTTGGCACTTACACTCTCTAGTCCACTCCTGCCCCGGCTGCCACCGTCCTCCTGCCCCACTGCCCTGGCCCTGACCGTACTGCTGTCCCATACTGCCTCCACGCTAATCCACGCTGCCCCACTCTGACCTACACTGCTCCACACTCCCCCACTGTTGCCCACACACTGCCTCACTCTGAAACACACTGCCCCCCACTCTGACCCACACTGCTCCACACTGCCCCTCTCCTCCCCACACTCCCCCACTGTTATCCACACACTGCTGCACTCTGACCCGCAATCCTGCCCCTCGCCGCACCGTGCTCCTCCACACTCCCCCTCTCTGCCCCAAACTTCCCCAC